>JAGFBZ010001224.1:4272500-4832500 GCA_018398805.1 Hirundichthys speculiger
CCCAAGTCTGTATTTTAGAGGGAGAAAAGTGGAGGAATAGAGAGATGCAAAAACAAAGCATGAATAATTAAATATAGACTAAATAGAAGTTTACAAGTTTGTGTTGGTGAAAGAATGTGAATGTATAATCTAAAAAGTCAGTTAAAGGTTTTTGGTCAGGAAATGGTCGTGTATTGCCCGTCTGTTTCACATGATGGAGGAAACAGAACCAAATGACTGTTACCAAAGTTTAAAGTAGGTTGTAAAAGCAGGAAGGGGAATGATGTTTAGTCAGATAATACTGAATCAGAAACCTTCCTGTGTAGGCACTAAAACTGAACTGTGATTTCACAGGATGTGTTTGACATCTGCTAGACAGAACATCAGATTTGTTTTTGTAAGTGCTGACTCACTTTGTCAGGTTACAAACCTCCAGTCCACCATTGTCACACTTTCACAGATGCTTGTTGTGTGAGTGTCTGACCAGGATTTCTTTGCATACAGAGAAATAAATACATCCATGATTTCTGTTACCTGCCTGTTTCTCATCAGGGTTACAGCTACAATTGTCCACAACATCAACTGAATTTCTTAAAATCTATTTTTTTAAAATATTTACTTGAAAAAGATGGAAGCAGGTAAATTACAAACGAACTAACATTTGTGACAACTCTTCATTTTGTTTTATAATAGGAGAATAATTCATTGATGGCAAACAAAAGCACAAAAAATTAATCGACTAAAATAAGCTGTGCTTGATATTTTCAAAAAGAGAAAAACAATTTTTTAAAACATATGTGAAGTTTAACACTTTATATTTAAGTTCACATCTTGTTTACACACACACACACATATGTATATATATATGTATATATAGATAGATAGATATTTGGTTTATATTAATCTTGTAATTTTGTCATTTTATTTGTCTCTAACAATATGTTTAAAAGTGATTTGTCTTTGTCACACAAGACCAATACACATCATAATGTGTGACAAAGACAAAAGCATGGGGGTCAGCTGTTATTCATTGATCAAGGAGACACAGCAGGGGTCTGCTGTGACTTACTAAATTCAATTAACATCAAGTAAATAACTTCTTGATCAAGGAACTGTATGACATCCCTAAATTCAGTCAGTCTGTTTTAAGACAAATGCCTCACCACTACCTGCTGTGATCAACTCTGTATGCAAACCTGTAAGCTGAATCAACATCCTTTTGTCTTGTGTATAAAAGAAAACGCCCTCTCTGTAACGACAGAGTCCTCGGCCAGTATTCTACGGAGCACTGGCCGACAGCCTCTCCTTCTGTGCACATAAGATTTTTGTATGTTTGTCTCTTTTCTCTGTAATAAATTCTATGCTGATTTTCTCATCGAGATCGGATCTTATTTTTTCCACAACAGGGGTTTATCAAAAAAGCCCTTTAAGGGTTTTCTGGAAAACTCTGCACTTTCAACTTTCAACAGAAATGCCAACATTTTGGGAATTAGCTTATTAGGGATGTCCCGATCACGTTTTTTGGGTCCCGATCCGATTCCGATCTTTTAATTTTGATGATCGGCCGATTTCCGATTTTTTCCGATCCGATTTCACTTCTTTTGAGTGGGCAAACAGAGTTTAATTTCCCATGTGTTTTATTTCCTGTGTACATTAATAAATAGGCGTGCATCCAAGCTGAGATTAATAGCTTTTATCATCTCAAAAATAAACAATAACTTATTTAACACTCTTTTTTCTTTCTTTTTTGTTTGGGAGAATTATTATAAAACACATTTAGTTACAGAACAGTGACTGTTCAACAGTCTCAGTACTAAAGAACATAGCACTTCCATTTAAATAGCAGCAGGTGAACTTGGCTAGCAGTTTAAGGCAATGAAAACACTAGCAGAAGTCTTTCCAATCAATGAAATCACATCAGAATAAAAATAACATAAAATATTAACTTAACTTCTTTCAAGACCCGCTGCACATGTTCGCGCACCTTTGTGTCCTTTGTCGTTCATGTAATGACGGGAACGAGGCTCGAGGTAATTAATTAGCCGGTTAATTGCCTTGTATTCCACAAACTCCGTGTCCTCAGTAATACATTCCGCGATTAGCTCGTGATTTTTCTGGATTTCTCCGAATCTTTCGGGAGTTTCTTTCTTTTAAAAGTTTCACAGAGCGTTTGCTGCCGAAGCAGGTGCCACGGCACCACGGCACCTGACAGAAGGCTGCGGTGATCAGTGCTGCGTGCTTTTTTAAGTGTCTGATTAAATTGGTGGTGTTGTAAACTCTCTTCTTACTTACCCATCATGATATCTCAGCCTTCCACACGTTGCAAGTCGCAGTCGAAGCGTCGGTCTTTGTAATTTTATAGCGCTGCCACACTGCTGACATTTTTGCTAAAGTTTAGCCTGACGCCACCAGTATTAAAACTTTTAAGGTGGATACAAGACAGCGCTGCTGGGAAAACTCATTTCAGTGCAAATTATTAAATGTATATAGTTTAAAAAATATTGTTGTTTGTGTGTGTAATATGATTACTTTATTAATTTGTGTTAATCAGGATCACTTTTTGAGGAAAAAAAAATATGAAAAAAAGATCGGCGTGTTATAATAAGGTTGATCGGCCGATCCGATCCACCTTAAATTTTTAAGATCGAAGGCCGATCCGAACAGGGGATCGGTATCGGGACATCCCTATAGCTTATCAAACCCAGTGAGGCTAAATAAATATTCTGTCTCCATCCAGTAACCCAGACTGACAAAGTCACCAGCAGTCTGGCTTTGCATAGGTGCTGGAAGTAGATCACAACATCTCGCCAAGGTGATAAAACTAAACTTCCATACAGCTCCAAAATAGTCTTATTTACATGTTGTGACTTGTGCATTTATCTTATATAGAAATAACTATGTAAAATGTAACACAAAAATCTTAAAAGCATAAGAATTACAAGGAGCTATATTCACATTTTAGCAAAGTGCCACATTTAGAGCCAGAACACAGTTATTTAGGCTAGGAGTAGCACTTCTGTGACTATGCTTCAGTTTTTACTGGAAATATTTGCTTTTGCCCTTGTGTTTATCCGTTTTCATATGAGAACTATTGTCTTTGTGTCTTGAAAATGTTAATGGGCCACTTCCTTTACATCCAGCTTTAAAGGTAAAAGCATGTTAATGCTGCATCAGGTCTGACTTGGTTAAAAATTGTCATATGTAATTTAGAACTTTTCAAAAATGTGTAGAAAGAGAGAAATCAAATGTATGCTCACGCTTGAGCCATCCATGAGGATGGGATCTGAGGGTAAACAGGCAGGTTCTCCACCTCACCCGGACGCTCAGAGAAATAGATCCCTGCAACGCCAGACACCTTGTTCCCTTCAAACTGATGTAGCGGGCTCTCCTTAGGGTGGTCAGCAGCCCAGCTCCACGCCTGGCCTGCCAACAACACTCCTCCTCCTGCTTTAAGGAACGCCACCAGGTCCTTCGGGTCAGCACCAACACTATAAGTGTCTGTCACATACACTCCAACTTCAAGGCTGTTACTGAAGGCCCCCACCACTTGTGCTTGGAAGCTGGACTTAGACAGGTTTTCAGCAACTGCTTTTGCATTTTTATGCACCCCGACAGTGAGGTTGTCTGATCCATCACCTCTCAGCCAGGTCAGAGCGTTCTCCACCAAAGCAGGGAAAGCAGTCAGGTAGCTCTCATGACCTAGGACAACAATCCTTCCTTTGCCATAGAGAGAAGCAGCCATTGGGACCTGGCCTTGGCTGTTCATTGCCAAAGGAAAGGCGTGATCTCCGATCAGCACCAGGTCGCTGGGAACACAGCTGCCACGGAGGTCCAGTTCTCTCAAGCCTCTCATTAGAGCCACATAGGCCGCTTCAAGGTGGTTTTGGGGGGGTTGGTTGGACATGATGTGATGGATTTCTAGTCAAACAGCTGTTGAAGATTGTGGAGAGCAGGATGGTAGCAAAAAGGTGCTCTCAAATAAATTTGTTAGCACAACAAGTTTAACGGCTCTTCCTAGATGGATAAATCTATCAGTCCTGTGGAAACAGATAAAATAATAAAAAGCACTATTGATGGCAAATGTGTGGCTCTTTATGGCAATCAGATTATGAGAACATGTCCATCTCAAAAGATGACAGGTAAAAACAGTTCACCAGTTTTCTTTAAAATTAAACATATAAGTTAAAAACACAATACCTGAAAAAGTCTCACTGGTGGTGGTGTTAGACTGCAGCGGACAGGTGAGGTGACTATGTGACAGCACAGATGAAAGCATGTAATAAGTGCAGGGAAGGTATGTGAGAATAATGATTAGGACAATGATAGGAGGAACTTTAAAGAAGACAACCCAGAGACTGCCCTTATGGAAAATAACACCAGTATGTCAACATTCCCATTGTCAGACTATTTGACAAACTACATGTGCAGCCTGATGTGTAGATGCACCCTAATAAAACCGGTTTATCATGTTTAGTTTATATATGAGAATATAAGAACAAACTTGTGACATGATGGGTGTGTTTTGTGATTAAAGCCAGAGATGACGTTTCAACAACACATGACTGGGTTTTCTCTTTCTAAGACCAGGCAGTGAATCAAATGTTCCAAGTTAAGGTGGAAAACGGATCCACCTCTATTTTAAGTGTGTGCTGTGACCTGCGTGCCCATCAGTTTCTTATTTATTCTTCTACGTATTTCTTATGTATTCTTATACATTCTTCAATAAATGTGCATAAATTCTGAAGCATTGATTCTGAAAGCGAAACATTTTCTGTAGTTACCATCGACTGTGTAAACTCGGTAGTTACGGAACTGGCGAACTTAAGTAAAGTTAGAAAGACATTCACAGATTCGGATTTCCGGGATCAATAAGTCTGAAGCCACACATCGTCAAAACACAAATGATGCCTCTATCACATCTTGATAGCATAGACTACCAGCTACAAGGACAAAAACCCTGATTTATACAAAAATAAGCAGCCCTGCGAGCTCGATGTAAAATAGTGACGAAAATGCGCAGCTCGCGGCCGTGCCAGTGCCCAGGGACCGTCTGTAAATTGCAACAAAAGAAAAACACGCTGGACACAAAAATCAATAACTCCGCTGTTGTACAGTATACAGACGCTAAAATCACACCACACATCAGAGGTCCCCTCATGGTCATACTACAACAGCTATTATGTAACAAAAAGATTTGGCATAATTTTGGTGATTTTTTAAATTACTATTAATCATTAATAACTTATATGATGATCAATAACTTCACTGTTTTACACTGCAGACACTCAAAACCCACTACACACTTCTGCAGTCTCCTTATGGTCATACTACAACAGCTGTTTTGAACAAAAAAGGTTTGGCATATTTTTGGTGATTTTTTTTAAATTAATCATCATTAATAACTTTAATACGGATCAATAACTTCACTGTTTTGCACTGCAGACACTCCAAACTCACTACACACTTCAGCAGTCTCCTTATGGTCATACTACAACAGCTGTTTTGAACAAAAAAGGTTTGGCATATTTTTGGTGATTTTTTTTTTAAATTAATCATCATTAATAACTTTAATACGGATCAATAACTTCACTGTTTTGCACTGCAGACACTCCAAACTCACTACACACTTCAGCAGTCTCCTTATGGTCATACTACAACAGCTGTTTTGAACAAAAAAGGATTGGTATAATTTTGGTGTTTTTTTTTTTAATTATTATTAATCATTAATAACTGATATAATGATCAATAACTCCACTGTTTTACACTATAGATACTCCAAACTCACTACATACTTCAAGAGTCCCCCTCTGGCCATACTACACTAGCTGTTTTGAACAAAAAAGTCTTGGCATAATTTTAGTGAATATTTATTGGGAATATTAATCACCAATCATTTCAATACTGATCAATAACTTCACTGTTTTGCACTGCAGACACTCCAAACTCACTACATACTTCAGCGGTCTCCTTATGGTCATACTACAACAGCTATTTTGAACAAAAAAGGTTTGGCATATTTTTGGTGATTTTTTTTTTAAATTAATCATCATTAATAACTTTAATACGGATCAATAACTTCACTGTTTTGCACTGCAGACACTCCAAACTCACTACACACTTCAGCAGTCTCCTTATGGTCATACTTCAACAGCTATTTTGAACAAAAAAGGATTGGTATAATTTTGGTGTTTTTATTATTATTATTAATCATTAATGATATAATGATCAATAACTCCACTGTTTACACTATAGATACTCCAAACTCACTACACACTTCAAGAGTCCTCCTCTGGCCATACTACAACAGCTGTTTTAACAAAAAAAGTCTTGGCATAATTTTGTGAATATTTGGGATTTAATCATTATTGAATACTGATAATACTTCACTGGTTTACACTGCAGACACTTCAAACTCACTACACACTTCAAGAGTCCTCCTCTGGCCATACTACAACAGCTGTTTTGAACAAAAAAAGTCTTGGCATAATTTTAGTGAATATTTATTGGGAATATTAATCACCAATCATTTCAATACTGATCAATAACTTCACTGTTTTGCACTGCAGACACTCCAAACTCACTACATACTTCAGCGGTCTTCTTATGGTCATACTACAACAGCTATTTTGAACAAAAAAGGTTTGGTATAATTTTGGTGATTTTTTTAAATGATTATTAATCATTAATAACTTTAATACGGATCAATAACTTCACTGTTTTGCACTTCAGACACTCCAAACTCACTACACACTTCAGCAGTCTCCTTATGGTCATACTACAACAGCTGTTTTGAACAAAAAAGGATTGGTATAATTTTGGTGTTTTTTTAAATTATTATTAATCATTAATAACTGATATAATGATCAATAACTCCACTGTTTTACACTATAGATACTCCAAACTCACTACACACTTCAAGAGTCCTCCTCTGGCCATACTACAACAGCTGTTTTAAACAAAAAAGTCTTGGCATAATTTTAGTGAATATTTATTGGGAATATTAATCACCAATCATTTCAATACTGATCAATAACTTCACTGTTTTACACTGCAGACACTTCAAACTCACTACATACTTCAAGAGTCCCCCTCTGGCCATACTACAACAGCTGTTTTGAACAAAAAAAGTCTTGGCATAATTTTTAGTGAATATTATTGGGAATATTAATCACCAATCATTTCAATACTGATCAATAACTTCACTGTTTTGCACTGCAGACACTCCAAACTCACTACATACTTCAGCAGTCTCCTCATGGTCATACTACAACAGTTCTTTGGAGCAAAAAAGGTTTGGTATAATTTTGGTGATTTTTTAAAATGATTATTAATCTTTAATAACTTATATAATGATCAATAACTTCACTGTTTTGCACTTCAGACACTCCAAACTCACTACATACTTCAGCGGTCTCCTTATAGTCATACTACAACAGTTCTTTGGAGCAAAAAAGGTTTGGTATAATTTTGGTGATTTTTTAAAATGATTATTAATCTTTAATAACTTATATAATGATCAATAACTTCACTGTTTTGCACTGCAGACACTCCAAACTCACTACATACTTCTGCAGTCTCCTTATAGTCATACTACAACAGCTGTTTTGAACAAAAAAGGTTTGGCATATTTTTGGTGATTTTTCTTTAAATTAATCATCATTAATAACTTTAATACGGATCAATAACTTCACTGTTTTGCACTGCAGACACTCCAAACTCACTACACACACTTCAGCAGTCTCCTTATGGTCATACTACAACAGCTGTTTGAACAAAAAAGGATTGGTATAATTTTGGTGTTTTTTTTTTTATTATTATTAATCATTAATAACTGATATAATGATCAATAACTCCACTGTTTTACACTATAGATACTCCAAACTCACTACACACTTCAAGAGTCCTCCTCTGGCCATACTACAACAGCTGTTTTAAACAAAAAAGTCTTGGCATAATTTTAGTGAATATTTATTGGGAATATTAATCACCAATCATTTCAATACTGATCAATAACTTCACTGTTTTGCACTGCAGACACTCCAAACTCACTACATACGTCAGCAGTGTCGTTATGGTCATACTACAACAGCTATTTTGAACAAAAAAGAATTGGTATAATTTTGGTGTTTTTATTATTATTATTAATCATTAAAAACTGATATAATGATCAATAACTCCACTGTTTTACACTGCAGCGACTCCAAACTCACTACACACATCAAGAGTCTCCTTAAGGTCATACTACAACAGTTCTTTGGAGCAAAAAAGATTTGGTATAATTTTGGTGATTTTTTTTAAATGATTATTAATCATTAATAACTTATAATGATCAATAACTTCACTGTTTTGCACTGCAGACACTCCAAACTCACTACATACTTCAGCGGTCTTCTTATGGTCATACTACAACAGCTATTTTGAACAAAAAAGGTTTGGCATATTTTTGGTGATTTTTTTTAAATTAATCATCATTAATAACTTTAATACGGATCAATAACTTCACTGTTTTGCACTGCAGACACTCCAAACTCACTACACACTTCAGCAGTCTCCTTATGGTCATACTACAACAGCTGTTTTGAACAAAAAAGGATTGGTATAATTTTGGTGTTTTTTTTAATTATTATTAATCATTAATAACTGATATAATGATCAATAACTCCACTGTTTTACACTATAGATACTCCAAACTCACTACACACTTCAAGAGTCCTCCTCTTGCCATACTACAACAGCTGTTTTAAACAAAAAAGTCTTGGCATAATTTTAGTGAATATTTATTGGGAATATTAATCACCAATCATTTCAATACTGATCAATAACTTCACTGTTTTACACTGCAGACACTCCAAACTCACTACACACTTCAAGAGTCCTCCTCTGGCCATACTACAACAGCTGTTTTAAACAAAAAAGTCTTGGCATAATTTTAGTGAATATTTATTGGGAATATTAATCACCAATCATTTCAATACTGATCAATAACTTCACTGTTTTACACTGCAGACACTCCAAACTCACTACACACTTCAAGAGTCCTCCTCTGGCCATACTACATCTGTTTGATCAGAATTAGCATTTAGACCATGAGGAGACCATTGATGTGTGATGAGTCATAATGGTGATTAATATTCCTAAAAGAAAATCACCAAAATTATACCAAACCTTTTTTTATTCAAAACAGCTGTTGTAGTATGACCATAAGGAGACTCTTTATGTGTGTAGTGAGTTTGGAGTGTCTGCAATGTAAAACAGTAAAGTTATTGATCATTATTGAAGTTATTATTAAAACATAATAAATTAAAGAATCACCTAAATTATACCAAACCCATTTTGCTCAAAACAGCTGTTGTAGTATGACCTTAAGGAGACTCTTGATGTGTGTAGTGAGTTTGGAGTCACTACAGTGTAAAACAGTGAAGTTATTGATCATCATATAAGTTATTAATGATTAATAGTAATTTAAAAAATCACCAAAATTATGCCAAATCTTTTTGTTACATAATAGCTGTTGTAGTATGACCATGAGGGGACCTCTGATGTGTGGTGTGATTTTAGCGTCTGTATACTGTACAACAGTGGAGTTATTGATTTTTGTGTCCAGCGTGTTTTTCTTTTGTTGCAATTTACAGACGGTCCCTGGGCACTGGCACGGCCGCGAGCTGCGCATTTTCGTCACTATTTTACATCGAGCTCGCAGGGCTGCTTATTTTTGTATAAATCAGGGTTTTTGTCCTTGTAGCTGGTAGTCTATGCTATCAAGATGTGATAGAGGCATCATTTGTGTTTTGATGATGTGTGGCTTCAGACTTATTGATCCCGGAAATCCGAATCTGTGAATGTCTTTCTAACTTTACTTAAGTAACAGGCGAGTAGCAGCCCTCCCTCCTCCCAACCCACATAACCTAACTTTAGTTGGCAAAAATTCAATTCGCAGGTTGCTTCTCTTCATAAACAAACTAAATTCAAATAACGTATAACTATATCTGAAAAAATATTGTCTCCTGACTGGGGTGGAGCATCAAAGCAGTGAGTCACTGCCGCAGTGACTCACCCGCACCGTCTCCGGGACATTAAACCGTCAACTCTTTATGGAAACAAATAACACCTTATTTCGATCAAAAAGTGGACTTACCGAAAAAAGAAAAATTTCCAGTCTCCGTACTGTCAGGGTACGCGAGCATAAACTGTGTCAACATCAAACTGTCATAAACATATAAAGACAGGCGCCACCGTAGGTAGACTCTGTGAGGTACAAGTCACCTGGAACCATTGTAGCGAACATGTTTCTAAACGAACTTATTTTTTCTGATGGACTGCAGGTTCCGTCCGATTAGTTTGAAGAAATAAGTACCCAGTTAAAATACAACCACATCTCCAAAAAAGTTGAGAACCCCATATTTTATTCCTAGTAGAATTTAAAGAACATATCAGAACATTTTACCATTCCATGGAAAACATTAGCTCAGCAGCAAAATATCTCAAAAAAAGTTGGGACAGGGTGATATTTACCCCCTTTTCTTTTATCAACTGTCTGTAAACGTCTGGGAAGAGAGGAGAGCAGTTTCTGGAGTTTCAGGAGAGGAATGTTGTTCCATTCTTGTCTGATGCAGGACTCTAGCTGCTCAACAGTCTCGGGCGTTTTTCAGATTGCTGGCTTTGACATTGATGGCTGCATCATCACCAGCAAATCTGCACCAGATGACTGGAAGTGCGTCTTCTCTCCTGAACCTTTCTGCTTTATTGTGAACAGATAAGATGTGTATATCAATGTCCTTTCTGGATTATACCTGTATACTTACATTGTCTAGCCTTATATCAGTTATGGATCTCATCTGTGCAGTTTTAATTGTCCTTATGTTTGATCATCAGGATTGTGTATCCTGAGATTCAGCCCAGGCTGGCCAGCTTGCTCAAAAAAGGATACAAGGTGGGGAGAAGCAAAACAGTTACTGATCATAATACTTTGTTTAACTGAAGCCTGTGAAATATTCTAGAGCAGTGGTTCTTAACCTGGGTTCGATTGAACCCCAGGGGTTCGGTGAGTCAGTCTCAGGGGTTCGGCGGAGGTCAAGACACCTGACTCATATGATTCATGATGACACGCCCTGTTTGACCATCACTACAGAGTGATGGAGAATGACGTTACATTGCTTGGCCAGTCTGTGCTGCAGTGAATTTGGTGCGCTCAGTAGTTGACTTATGAGCGTCGTGATGGTACATCATGTGATTTCTTTAATATTTTAATCCATACTAACTATATCGAGCAAAAAAAGAAAATGGTCGGAGGACTATGTACAATGTGGATTCACATGTATAACAACGTGATGGGAGTCAGCGTCCTATCTGCATGATATGCAATGCCAAATTAGGCAATTCTAGTCTAGCACGGACGAAACTAAAGGGATGCTTCATTAAGCTGCATGGAGATGGGGAATACAAGAACACAACGCTCGCTGAATTCAAGGTGAAGAGAACCAGATTCGATGAAAAGGCTTCTCTGCCTGCTCTCAGCTTTGCACCCATCAACAAACCCTTGTGAGCCTAGTGAGGATAAAGCGGGTTTAGAAAATGAATGATAAATACAATAAATAACGAGTAAGGTATGTAATTATGCAGTTAATGCATTGTATAAGTTTTGTTCTTTGAACACAGTGATGTTAATACAGGGTTCATTTTGTGCACCAGTAAAACAGATACCTATGTCTTGAACTTGGGGAAAAAAAATCATATTTTATTTTTCAATAAAGAAGGGTTCGGTGAATGTGCATATGAAACTAGTGGGGTTCAGCATCCAACAAGGTTAAGAACCACTGTTCTAGAGCTTCACACACTATGGGATGGATTTTCTAGCCTGAAGTTGTTCTGCTCCTCCAGGTGGTGTTCTTCACCAACCAGATGGGGATCGCTAAAGGCAAACTGAGACCAGAAGTTTTCAAGTCTAAAGTGAAGGACGTCCTCGCCACACTGCAGCTGCCAGAGCAGGTTGGTCATGTTGTGGGCTCAGTCTCATCACCTGTTTAGACGGTGGGTGTAATCCTGTCATGTGTGTGTTTCAGGTGTTTGTTGCAAGCGGTCACGGCATCAACAGGAAACCGGTGATGGGAATGTGGAATTACTTGTGCGAGAAGGTGAGTAGAAATGCAGAGACACAAACACTCCAGAGCTTGAACAACCACACCTCATATATGGTACAGCCAGTGAGGCAGACCACACAAAGAATGGATCACCAGTTCTACTGAGTCTGAGAAACTCCACTGTTACCATCTCTTACTGGACCATTTACTGTTGTCTCCTGTTTAGGCTAATGATGGCGTGACCGTTGACAAGAAACAGAGTTTATATGTAGGAGGTAAGAGGGTTTAGGTGATTTTGTTTGTTTTTTTTTTTTTGCAGTTGTAATGTTTAACACCCAGAACTGACCTGTGACTGAGTGATATCACACAGATGCACATACGCACATATTTGTCAGTATACATTCTGAAACCTCGACTGTTTACGTCAGAATTCTCCCCCCCCCCCTCACTTTTTGAAAATTAACCCTCAGCAGCCTTTAACAACTCAAAAACATTTGCATTAATGAACCATGATGCAGACAAGAACACGTACAAACCTACACACACAGTATCTGTCTTCCCATCTGCTCAGATGCTGCAGGAAGGCCAGAGAACTGGGCTCCTGGCAAGAAAAAGAAGGATTTCTCCTGCAGTGATCGGCTGGTAAGCACTCCCATGTTTACTTGCAGCAAAGGTGTCAGCTGCTCTTTAATCTCTAGAATCTCAAATGTCAACAAACAGGTCTGAAGCAGGACATGTACGACCCCCATCTGCCTCTCTCACCTCCAGTCAGACAGAAGTCATTGTTCCCGTGGGCTACCCTGCATGTAAGCATGTCATATACCTTGTTTGTATGGCACCTTTCTGGTCTGTCCTCCCACCAACACCCTTCTGATTTTCCTTTGTCTACAGCTAGTAAATCCACCTTCTTCCACACCCACATTATTCCAAAGGGCTACGTCTATGTCAACAGGGTGAGTGGATTTGAAAAGAACACTGTTCGGTCATGCTTTTTTCTACCATTATATTAAATTCCCTATAGTTTTCTATGAAATGATAATGCAACTCCGAATCAGAAAAAGGTTCGGCTGATATGGAAAATGCACATTTTAAAAAGTCTCTCATATTTACTTTTACTTCTCCGCCTACTCCACCTCATTTCAGTTAGTAGACATCAGTTTTTGCAATTCAGACCTGCAACACACTCCAAAAAGGTTGGTACAGGGTCAATTTAGCACTATTAAAGCCTGAAATGTGGCAAAAGGTTAAAAAGTTCAAGGGGGCCGAATACTTTCGCAAAGCACTGTATTTCCTATAAATTAATTTGCCGTTGTTTTGAACAAAAATGAAGTTGCAATTTATATAGTTTTTTTTTTGTACAAATTGCCCTTTACTGAATTAAGTAGTTGCTAAATTAATCCGATTATTGGGCTTGACTGAGTTTACATGTTTTCACTTATAACATAATAACCTTTACTTTCTAAAATTCACATTTAAATTGTTGGTCATCTTGTATATTACCAAGCACAATGCCAAAAAGTTGCCAATAGTGTGTATGCGTTGGATCCACTGCCACCCCCCCGCTCTCCCTCCAGGAAAAAGTTCAGGCTCAGGATTCTTTTTTACTTTAAGCCCTGTATTTACATTGCTTGGGTTTTGAAAAAACGCTATAATTGTTTTTTGTTTTTACATTGTTAACCCCACCAGGGATTGGCTGCAGGCCAGGAGGACAATGTTAACATCTTAAATCTCATAACTTCAGTTAACAATTATTGCTTACTAAAATACCATTATAGAAATAACAACGTTAATTAAAAGATAAACACCTACAGCCAAGAATGCTGTTGTTTTACATTTTGCCTACTTCAGGTAAGTCCAAATGACTAGCGACTCAATATTAAAAAACAAGTATTTTTCACATCTGGGAAAACAGGCAAAGCATATCTTTTAGTTCTTGAAATAAACGCTGTGATTTTTCTCCTCCTTCTTCTCTTGCTTAATGTGTTAGAAAGATCACCAGCTCAGTCATTAGACCGCAATAGGCAAAGACGCAGCACCCCTTAGGACCCTGGGGTTGAAATGGTGTGTACAGTTACATTGGAAATCGGATCTTGGAGCTCCGAACAACATAACCTCAGAACTGACCGCTTCCCAGTTTAAAAACTGGGACGTGATGGAACATGGAATATGAAAACAACAACAACAAAAAAAAACAATTAATGAAATGAAACGAAAACCCCTACTTGACGCTAAATTTTAATGCTTTTCCGACTTCAAACTTCAAATTTACGAGTATAGCTGAAAGCACCATTAGTTGTAGTAGAAACACAGATGCTATCAAATGGATCAGTTGTGCCGGATCACTTTCTGGATCCAGGAACTTTTTAAGGGATTCTTTATCATTGTGAGGCCAAGACGAGCTGCTTGGTGGAGATCTGCGCTTGCAGAGTGCTTTTCTAGTTCTACCTATGTTTGGTGCCTTACATAAGGACGGTGGTGGTGGGGGGGACAGATAGGGATCAAAAAAATCTGGGGGATATGTCCCCCCCCCCCCCCCCCGTCCCCAGTGCCATCTGCGCCCTTGGTCATACCTCTCCCTCTTCCGCTCAAAGGCCTCCTCCATTCGCTCCTCCCACGGCACCGTGAGCTCCAGCATGACAAAGTTCTTTGTTGCCTCTGACACCAAAACGATGTCAGGTCTGGGAGTGGTCTAAGCAACATGCTGGGGGAACTTCAGTTGACTGCCCAAATCAACTGACAGTTGCCAGGGCTGTGCAGCGAGAAGCCCTGATGTTGTTTTCGGTGTTGTCCTTGGCTTCTCCCCGGCTCTGATGAAGTTGATGGCTTTCTTTGTGGGTTTTGACCTTCGACAGCTGACAATGCCAGTACAGATGCTCTCTGCGATGGTATTGAGCACCTGGTCATGGCGCATCAGTATCGGCCGTCCCCCAGAGCCTTTGGGCAGCAACTCATTATATGTTCGAGGGTCCCCTTTCTTTGGCACAGGGGGCATGCTGGTGTGTCAACCGAACCCCAGCAGTGCAAGTTGGAAGGCCTGGGAAGTACGTCATAGACCGCCTGGACTAAGAACTTGATGTGGTGCGGCTCTGCCGGCCAAAGGTCAGTCCACGAGATCTTCCTTTCCGCAACTTGCTCCCATCTCGTCCAGGCACCTTGCCATCTCATTCCCACTGCTTTGCTGGATCTTTCCTCCTCCACCACAGCTCTTACCTCGTTCTGGACTAGCTGCCTCCGCTCCTTTCCCCGTGCCTTGTCAAACCGGGGGGATGCGCTGGTTCCTAGACCAGCCCTTCCTCTGGCCACTGTTTCTACCAGGACTCTGTGGCGTAGCCGGGACTCTGCCTGTTCCACTGCAGCCTCTGCTCTCCACTTCCTGCCAGTCTGAACTGCTACTCCTGCCCCAGATACTTTTGGATCCGCTGACTCGCATGGTCAAACATGGATTTTTTTTAATTTGGATATACTACATATTTGGATGTATTGTATTTGGATACACTTTTTTTTTTATTCCAAGTTAATGGTAAAAGGTAAAGTATCCTATTTTTTTAACCTTAGGTTCAATAATGTACTCACCCATTCACAGTGATAGACCTCCCTGGGAAGGTCTATTCAGGGGTCCTGGAGAGGAGGGTCCGTCGGATAGTTGAATCTCGGATTGAGGAGGAGCAGTGTGGTTTTCGTCCCGGCCGTGGAACGGTGGACCAGCTCTACACCCTCTTCAGGGTCTTGGAGGGGGCATGGGAGTTCGCCCAACCAGTCTACATGTGTTTTTGTGGACTGGAGAAGGCGTTCGACCGTGTTCCCCGGGGATTCCTGTGGGGGGTGCTTCTTCGGGAGTATGGGGTGCCGGACTCCCTTGTACGGGCTGTCCGGTCCCTGTACGACCGGTGCCAGAGTTTGGTCCGCATTGCCGGCAGTAAGTCGAATTCGTTTCCAGTGAGGATTGGACTCCGCCAAGGCTGCCCTTTGTCACCGATTCTGTTCATTACTTTTATGGACAGAATTTCTAGGCGCAGTCGAGGTGTTGAGGGGATCCGGTTCGGTGGCCTCAGGATTGGGTCTCTGCTATTTGCAGATGATGTGGTTCTGTTGGCTTCATCGAGCCGTGATCTACAACTCTCGCTGGAGCAATTCGCAGCCGGTTGTGAAGCGGCTGGGATGAGAATCAGCACCTCCAAATCCGAGACCATGGTCCTCAGCCGGAAAAGGGTGGAGTGCCCTCTCCGGGTTGGGGATGAGGTCCTTCCCCAAGTGGAGGAGTTTAAGTATCTCGGGATCTTGTTCACGAGTGAGGGCAGGATGGAGCGGGAGATCGACAGACGGATCGGTGCGGCATCTGCAGTGATGCGGGTGCTGCGCCGGTCTGTTGTGGTAAAGAAGGAGCTGAGTCGGAAGGCGAAGCTCTCTATTTACTGGTCGATCTACGTTCCCACCCTCACCTATGGTCATGAGCTTTGGGTAGTGACCGAAAGAACAAGATCGCGGATACAAGCGGCTGAAATGAGCTTCCTTCGCAGGGTGGCCGGGCTCTCCCTTAGAGATAGGGTGAGAAGCTCAGTCATCCGGGAGGGGCTCAGAGTAGAACCGCTGCTCCTCCGCATCGAGAGGAGCCAGATGAGGTGGCTCGGGCATCTGGTTAGGATGCCTCCTGGACGCCTCCCTGGTGAGGTGTTCCGGGCACGTCCCACTGGGAGGAGGCCCCGGGGAAGACCCAGGACACGCTGGAGGGACTATGTCTCTCGGCTGGCCTGGGAACGCCTCGGGATCCCCCCAGAGGAGCTGGAAGAAGTGGCCGGGGAGAGGGGGGTCTGGGCCTCCTTACTCCGGCTGATGCCCCCGCGACCCGACCTGGGATAAGCGGAAGAAGACGGTACGGTACGGTACCATTCACAGTGATTTTTTTTTTCAATCTTTTTATATTTGAAGTTTATATGTGGCACTTTACTACCTCGATATTAAAGGAGACATATTATTCCCTTTTTTTTAAAAAAAACCTTCTGAAGTATCAACAACATTTCTGTGGCTTTGATGAAAATACAACAGGGATAAAGGCACCTTTTCCAAAAAAAAAACAACAACGCCTGTACTCAGAGTAGTTTTTTAGCAGATTTATTTGGGTAGAGGGAGTCAAGTCTGTCTTCTGTGGGGTGTTTCTATTTTGAAATCAGTGTTACAGCATTTATTAGTATTATTACAACATTTGAGGTACAGCATGATGCAACCTGATGGAAAACTTACTCCACGTACGCCCCATTTTTACACTTAGACTGTCGATGGCAGAATCATGGCAGTACCATTCCCTTTTTCTGGAGCTACCTCAGTTCACAGTAACTGATGTGCAGAGTATCATCCACCACACCGGTACAATGCTGTAGAGCAAACTTGAAAAAGATTTCAAGTTTTAGACTTTAATTTGTATTATGTGATATGTAATCCACTGCAGTGTATATGAGATGGAGATCTAGATGGGGAAGTTGAATAGTGGATCTGTGAATAACAGTGACCTGCAAATCTGAAGGGCTCACCTGAATAAAATATTTCAAAACATAAGTGATCCCAAATAAAAGTAAAAAGATTGCAATGCTACTTTAAATGACTACTATTAATAATTATCGACTAAGAAAGGGTCACTCTACACTCAAAAACTAGATCCAGTCTGAAATTCAGTTATACTGGACCATGGGGTGATCACACACCAGTTGGGAAGACTGCAGAGTTTCTGCTCAGTGGCCTTTGTGATGGGCCATCCCCAGGCCTTGAAGAACCCGGTCAGGTTCTTCCCCACAGCAAAAGAGAAAGTCTCAGCATACAGGTTCATCTTTCCTTCGTTGCTTGTAGGAATGTTGCTCTTGTCATAGTAGACAGCGAACACCTTCTTGATGGCATCCCAGCCAAACTTTCCTTGTAGCTAGAAAGAAGGAGATTCTTTTAGAGAATTGTTATATACAGTTTCTAGTGGTTTAATGCCCACTGTACACAGAAAGACAACAGCTGTGCTTTGCTTTCAACTCTAGCTGCAAATAAGATAATCACTTGAAGAAACATGTTGGACAGAACATTTTTTTTCTTTCTATTATGCACATTTACGTCTGTGGAGCTGTTTAAGCCAGAAATAAATCATGTCATGGATGTGGATCACTGTGATTACAGGTATGAATGCAACCATAAAGCACTGAGCATTGATATCCAGTCACCCAGACCTCACTGGAAGAACACAAAGCTATATTGTTTTATCAGTGATCACATAAATGTGTCCTGGGCATTCCTGCTGTCAGCCAAATACAATAAAACCTTTCACAATGTTAAAGTCTTGTGCTGCATTGGGTGTTGCAAGTAGGAGATAAAGTGTAAAGATTTGTTTTTTAGGTGATGTGTGCATTGCCTCAGTTTTGGTCATCTGGATATATCCACATGGTTACTTTGGCAAAAATGGAGGTTGTTAGAGATGTAATACGCATTTACACTAGGGAGTCAGTGAGGATTTCTGATTGTTTAAAATAACTCAAATATTTCAAAGAGGTGTGGGCAAACACTATATTGTTGACTTTTACACCAATGAATGTCCTTGTTGCAACATCGTCCACTGTCCAGGTTGATAACTGCTGTCTACTGCAGTAACACACAAAACACCCAGCAGTATTTTACATAACCCTGCTGAACAATTAAAAAGTAGTAAAAATGAATATATAATAAAAAGCAGACTCCAGTACAACATATAATCCATGCAGAATGTAATATATAATTATTTTCTCTCACCTGCAGGTATGTCTCTAGGGCCGTCCAGACTTTCCAGTTACTGAGGTTCCTGCCAGACTGAACATACTCTTTTATACGCCACCTCCGCATTTCAGTGGTCATTTCAGGATGAGCCTGCATTCGGAACATTTGTCTCAGCTTAGAACATTTTAAAGTTTAAGTGCACAATGTGATCAAAATTGTAGGTAAATGATATTTAATTGTTTCCGGTTTGTTGAGATATACACTGAAGGAAAAAAGAAACGCACCATTTTCGTTTTCTCAATTTTTCCAAAAATATTATAGACAGTGAAAAATTACAGACTACAATGAGTTTAGTACAATTTTGAATCAAAATGAAATCACTGTTTTCCTGGTTCCGGTTGATTGATTTTGATCAGCAATAACAATTGTAGTTTTGTATAATCACCTATGTCTGGGTCATGAGTAAAACTCAGAGATGAATTGGACCTGTCCTCAATTGTGCACAACCATTCCCTATAAAAAGACACCAAAATGGATAAAAAGCACATTTGTTCACGATGCCACGACTACAGCAACCACAGAGAGATCGTGCCATTGGCATGCTTCAAGCTGGAAGGAGCACACGGGCTGTAGCCAGGGTGTTTGGAGTCCATCACTCTACTGTTGTACGCCTTGCTGAGCGTTTCCAGACCACTGGATCCTCCAATGACCGTCCAAGATCTGGTCGACCACGTGTCACAACGGCCGCACAGGATCGAGCAAATCGGCTGTCACATCTCCGTGACAGGTTTCGACCAGCAACAAGAACTGCTGCTGAAACCATTGGGACCCATCAATTATCAGTGTCCTTGAGGCGAATGGTGGTCATGTTAATTACTGACAATCGAATCAAATAACTGTGTTTTTGTTTACTGTGATGCTTTATTGTTTGGTCATGTTATTGCTATTGAAACTTTCACAAGCATTGATTAATTGGGTCTGAATATCAGGGACAGGTATATGGTTGATGTGCACATGTAATATTTCCATTAAGAATAAGTAACCAAAAGAAAATGTGGTAGAAAAGCAGTGGTGCGTTTCTTTTTTCCTTGAGTGTATTTTGATATGAATGGCTAAATTGTAAGTGTTGTCTGAAGACGGTCTTGTTTCTTTTCCATAATATGACAGCAAAAGGTCACCAGGTTGCTTATTCATACTGAACACTGACACATTTATTTGCTGTCAGGATAATGAAAAGAAGTGCACATGTGAAAGAAGCTTCAGAGATTCTGTGGTCTTTCGTCTAAAAACATTCACTCATCCCACCTTTGCTCTGTCGAGTCCCAGCACCTCTTCATGCACATACACTGACCACAGGTTACACGTGGCCTCTGTAGTGTGTGGTGGAAACTCCCAGCAGCTCCTCTGTTGGTTGTATCCTAGGCAATGGATTTCTCCCCACAGACCTTTGGTCCTGGCATTTTCTGGTCTGACCAGCTCAGATGCAACAGAAGAATGCATCATGATGGGATACCCAGAATGCATCCAACCTGGTTGAAGAAAGAAAGAAAAAAATTAGACACCCTGGTTCCTTGAGTCCTAATGAGTTTAATGACAAATGGGACTGATTGAGGAATACAGGCAAATATTGCCAACTTTGTTTATGGAGGAGCCTGATGTTATTCTTTGGTTCTTTCCATAAATGAGCTCAGGTTGCAAATGTTCTGTCTCTCCATGGTGTAAGGCTTTATTTTTTATGTAGTTTTATGAAGCAGCAACAAAGGTTTGTTTCCAATTGATGCCAACTAACTGACCAGGGAAACTAGTCTCAATTCTCAAGAAACTTCTCAGCTTCATGAATGTCTCTTTTCAATCCAAGCAAACCTCCCTTGTTGAGCTTCAGCACATGAGCACCCAAAGAGTCACTGCTCTTAGATGAACGTCTAAATGTGGAGTAACAGCTCAGAAGTATTTGTACCATTCTGTGATTTTTCCCTTTCTACACATTTGTCTACACTTTTTTTTTGCGTTTTTTAAAATTACTTTGCCTTCATTTACGACCAGAGAGCAAGGAATTTTTACTACTTTGTCATTTTGCCAAACTGCATTTGACCCTCCGACAATGTAGACACTTTGCTTAAAATGGCTGTAATTCCTACATGGTGCCATATTTTATTTTACATTAATGCTAAAAGGTGTATAAAGAGGAAGTAAAATTCTCTAACTGTCCAAATACGTTTGAACTCCTCTATTAATATTTCAACTGCAGTGGTAGTTTTTCTTCCCCACATAGCTATCCTGAAAATGACAATGTACTTTTATGTATAGTGTACAATATCTGATTTATTGAAAAAAAAAAGTTTAATTTACATATATTGTTGGGATTTATTGTACTATATGTTTTGTTATATGAATTTCCAGCAGAATTAAAGACTTTCACTTATCTTTCTCATGGACAGCTGTAGAAATTGTTGAGACTGATAGAGGAAAGCACACTTACCAGCAGAAATCTGCACATCAGCTACAATGCGCTCTTTGCGGTCAAATTTGTGTGGTTTTGCAGCCAGATCTGCAACGCCCTTCATGATGTCATTCCAGAGTTTTACCACCTCGTGGGGGTACTGCAGGTCACGAACAATATGCGACGGTACAGAGAGGACGATGTTGTCAAACTCCAACTCTGCCCAGGGTGAAGGAGCTGCACGCAGCAACAACCAATCATCTACTGTCATCACACCTGAAGTGGAGCAGGGGTGGATGTTGTGATGAATACAGTGCTTTAAAATACTTTCAACCTTAATCAAAAGAATCATTGTGGGCAGAACAGAGAATAACTTGATTTCCTTGTGAAGTTGGTGGGTGGGGGCCACAAAGTCAACACAGCTTTAACAAATAAGTCCCACGGGCAAACTGATCTATCAATGTGGTCAGTCAGTTCTTAACTGAAATTTAGAAAAATATTTTAAAACTAAAATTTAAGTTACCAAGCAGGAACAGATACAGTGTTATGCAAAAGTTTGGACACCCATGACAATTTTCAAGATTCTGTTTTGTAAATCACTGGTTGTTATAATACAACAACATAGTCAACACAGATGACAAGCACTCACCAGACTTGTAATAAGGAGCAGACACAGCCACCTGCACCACAACCTCTTCCTCATCCACCTTGACATCCCGTGGAGCCACCAGGTAGATGAGTCCTCCCCACAAGTTCCACACCTGCATCACCTCTGAGGTAACAGGGAATCGCTCAGTAACACGAGGAGCTCTCTTTAACTCTTCAGCTTTCAAGGTGTCAGTTTGGCAGCCTATCAGGATCTGTGGACAGACAATGTGTTGGTTTAACTTAGAAAACCTACAAGACATCATAATGTAAGATTACATGTATTTTGCTTGTAATTGCATGAATATTTAACAGTGGCCTAATGTTCTCTACTTTGATGTGAAACAGGAGTCGCATACAAGTTTTCAAGTTTCGGAAGCTATTTTAAGAATAAAATATCACTGATGTACACTACTCAAGGTAAAGATGCTGTCTTCCATATATGACACATTTTTCAGAAAATCCTGATTTTCAGGCATCATAAAGACAAAACATGAGGCCCCAGGTAACATTTTCAAAGGTGGCACTATAAAGTACACATGCATTTTCGTATGCTGTTCTGTTCTATTTAAGTTGATTTCTTATGCTGTACCGTCCAGTTGTTGTTGACAAGCTTTGTTGGTATGACCATCCAAGTCGTCAGGCCAGGAGGGAGGTACAGACCTGTACTGATCCATTCTTGATTTTCTGTCACAAAAGCAGAGCTACAAGTATTACATTAATGCATACAAAAACAGTCTGAGGACAGATTTTATTTTAACATAATGTAGCACTTAAAACTGCAACATAGTACACTATCCACTTGATCAAATGTTCTGAAACAGAGGCATTAAAAGAGTCTTCCTCGTACATCAGAGTTATGGTCAAGGTGTTCCACAGGGTTCTGTACTTGGACCTTTCTTTTCCTTTGGTACTATTGTTAGACAGCATAACATAAACTTTTATTAATAAAGATAATATTAAGCTCTCTCTCCAGGAAGAGGCTAAAACCAATAAGCTAACTAGACTACAGACAATTGCATAGAAACCTGAATGACTGTATGACTAATTTCCTGCAGCTAAACTCATAGCATTTCATAAATCAGGTATCTCATTAACTCTGAAGGGAATTAATTTGGCATCAACAATCTCTGGCAAAAATTAGACATAAAGAATTGTAGTGAATTGCGATTTGTTTCTTTTTTTTGTTTTGTTTTGTTTGTTTGTTTAGATCAAGCAGAGGGGAAGAGTCCTCCATATTGGGGACGTGAGACGTGAGGCGGTGGTTGTTTGTTTATGACCACCTGAGGACCCTGACCACCAAGCCCCAGCTCCTTATCCTGCCGGTCATCAGGTCATAGCTTGGTCGGCCATGGCAGCCCTGTGTGTGTATGTCTGTGTCAAGTTGGTGTCTCTCCCTGTCTTTAGTGGTTCCTGTTTTACTTTGAAAGGTCTGTCTTGTCTTCATTGTTTTCTGGTTTACTTCCTCCCTCTTGTTACCTTGATTCCCTGCACTTGGGTCCATTTAGTCTTTGTAGCCTATGTTACGTGTTTTGCATTTCTGCCCATTCCCCTCTCATCATCCTCCCGGAAGATGAGTTAAGTTAAGTTTGTATTTTTGTGGTTTTGGATTTATGGATTTTTGGATTCTGGTGTTTTGTGCTTTTGTGAATAAACCCTTTTTGTTTTTTGCACTCCTGCTCCTGGGTCCTCCCTTATACCTGCAAAACATGACAGTTTTATACTTGTTTAAACCCATTTCTGCACAAAAGTGGATTCTGACCTGCTGTATTGGCCTTGATCTTGATCCTTTGGTTGTAAACAACAGGCAGTGTTGGGTTATCCTTGATGAGGTAGGGCAGGAGGGCATCCTGGTTTGGCGAAACATTATATAACACTCCCCCCACACTGAGGAGCAGGTGATCTTTGGGACACCTCACAGGGTTCTGCACACTCACCTTAAAAAACAGTGGATTAGATCAAACAAATTTGTGTGATATGAATTTGCTGGTTGACTTAGTTAGATAATGAAAAGAGGATGCAAAATAAACCGCAGAAGAAAAACAGGATTTGTGTAAATTGTCTCCGGGCTATATTCATGTCTTCACACAGCTCTTTCTTCGTCTGTTTTAAGTCTGAGAAGTACTGTTTCTCGGTCATAAATGGTCCCAAGAAAATGTGGAGAAGCCAGGGACTGAACCCACCACTTTCCTGATAGACAGACTACTGGTCTGAACTACTCCTCCTTCTGAGCCCCAGGTGACTCAGAACAGTAAAATTTAAAGCAGCACAAAGTAACTTTGTACGGAGCCCTGGAGGTGACATGGAAATTATTTGTTTTATCTCGTGCGCATGACTTTTTATCTCGCGCGAGTTAGGTCATCAATATTGGTTTTTTTTTTAATTATTTTTTTACGAGTTATGCACATGTGAGTTACTATTCTGCAGTCGGTGAGAACTGAACACTGGTCAATTGTAATGGATCTAGACCAGGCGTGTCAAACCGATCCGTGAAAGGGCCGAGTGGCTGCAGGCTTTTGTTCCAACCATGCAGAAACACAGCTGACTTGTTTCATTCAATCAACTGAACTGGTTAAGAGCTTTAGTGAAGACAGTTAGTTGATTGACTAAAACAAGTCAGCTGTGCTGCTGCATGGTTGGAACAAAAACCTGCAGCCACACAGCCCTGTTTGACACCTGTGATCTAGACAGTCTCATCATTTTATTCTAACTTATTTTATTAAGTTAGGAATGCTTCATAAAAAGATACTTAGAAGCTTAGCCATATATGGGTTTATTTTAAGCTGGAGGCATCTTATCAGAATCCTTGGAGAACACAAACTCAGCCATCGACAAGTTTTCGGACTTGCAGGATGTCATTGATTTTATAAGTAAGCAATTGAGAGGCCCTGAGAGACATAATGGTTATCGGTTAAAACGCCTTCATTTTACCTTCTATGGTGGCACTTCTTTCAAGCCTTTGAGCGAGCGGAAGTGTGTATGAAAATGCGCACAAGATACAGTAAGTTGCATGGGCCAGATAAAAAGTCGTTCGCACGAGATAAAAAAAAAAAATAATAATAATTTCCATACCACCTCCAGGGCTCCGTACTTTTGTCATTTGTAGCTCAGCAGGTTCCCTTACAGGCACAGAGGTTGAGTTGCTTTTACGGCCGCTGGTCATACACACAAATATTTGTTGAAATTAAATTTAAACAGATATTTAAACATGGAAGGAAGTTTTTTGTGCTGCGTTAAGAGTAATCTGATCCAAGCTGGGAACACCTTGGTAACTTTCCGGGAGAGCTGGAGAGAGGGAGGTCTGTGCTCCTCTACTTAGGCTGCTCCCCCTACAACCCAAAACTGGAAAAGCAGAAGTTAACGATGGAAACCCACTCAATATTGTTGAAAACATCTGCATGAAACAGTTTTCTTAAAAATAACTAAGTCTGTGCTCACTAAAGCACAGGTCACCCTAAATACTCACTTGTTTGTGGAGTCATTTTGTTTTGAAATTTCTTTTTGTGGACAACTTATCCTGAGGTTTAGCTATTTGGATTTTTCTAGAGTTCCTTTATTCATTTTTTAATTATAAAACAAAAAAAAAGCCAATCTTGTCACCCCCTCCCCCCTCTACGCTTCACTTGATGTGGTTTTAATGCAATTTTGTCAGACCTCTTGTTGCAGAGCTTTTATTATATTTAACATATGTACAGGTAATTGTTTTTAAAAATTGTTTTTCTTTTTTTTCTTGTTTTGGAATCTATCGTACCAGAATTATATACTTGTAAAATAGTGTTTAGTAGCATTTCCCTCAAAGAAAATAAAGTTAAATCTTTGTTCCCCACCTCTGGCATGCCTGTTTTCTTCAAGATGTCCGTGAGGATGGACAGCACTTGCATGTAGGAGAAGCTATCATACGCTTTCATGCTCAGGAATGTGGCACACTCCTCTCCCAGTTTTTTAAGGAGTTCCTTCTCTTGCCCAGTAAGTGCTTTTCCCTCAATAACATGAAAAGCAAAGATGCCCAGAAGATGTCGAAAGTGGAAGCTGCTGGTCTGGCTCACATTGGGGACGTTGTAGAAGCCATTTTTAACCGTTTCCTCCAACAGACTCAAACCCATTTTGTTCAGGATCTTGTTTCCTGAAACGATACACAAATTTGACACGTGTCCCTGGTTATCAGTCACTGTGTGTTGGTGTGTGTGGGTGTGTGTTTCCCCTCACTTTGTATTAGTGTTCATGGTGTCCTCAGTGTTCACCATTTCCCTCCACCTTTGTAGTACGATTGAAAATCTGGATCTCCACCAGAAAGCTAGTGTATTACATTATGCATCCCCCTGTTGTTTTCTTATTATTCTTTTAACAGTGTATATATATTTAGAGGCTGCAAAAGTGTTTCCCATTTTAATATGAGAAGCTCTCTTTGAGGGAATTAATGTAAATATAGATATGGTATTACAATAATCTAAATCACTGAAGGATTTTGATGAACAGACATACAAATTTGCATAATCAGCTTGCAGGCTCTGGCCTGAGGGTAGACAGGATGCCTCTCACAGCTCCAAGGCCTTGTCCTGCATCAATAAGTTAATGTCCTTAGGAATCATTCTAGCACCTCCTGTAATCTGTCAGTTTATGCTTAAATTCATTGTGATATCCTCAGTCACCATGATCTGCAACTTGCTCTCTGACCTCTCATCACACATGCAGAATATACTCTTATATTAATGTGTCCAGTGCAGTTTTCTGATGGTTAATAGTAAAAATGGAAATCATGTATGGTATGAGTGTACCTGAGAAGTCTTGAAGTGGGTTTTGCCCAAAGTGTGTTGATGCCCAGTACCAGGCATGTCCTCCAATCACCAGACCTCCTCCCTCAGCCACAAAGTTCTGGATTTCCTCAATGTGCCTCTCGCTGTATGCTGTACACACAAACACACTCAGGTCTTGCCTGAACTCTGTCTTCTCAAACTTTAACCCCAAGTTTGCCAAAATGTTCACTTCCGGCACAAAACCAACAACCCCCTTCCGGCCTTGGTCCAGCCAATTGAACGCATTCTTCCAAAATGATCTCAGTTTCTATGAGAAAAAAAAGAACGAGAAAATTAGTGAACATAATTCAGCAAACTGAAAATAAAAAAATGAAAAGAAAAATAGTAATTTTATTCTACTCTAGAAGGAGACATTTATTTGTTTTGGAGAGGAAGGAAATACAGTAATGCCTCACAATTGGCGGTTAATGGGGGCTGTGACCCCCCCGCGAATGATGAAAACCGTGATGTGGATGTACATGTACATACAGTACACTGTTGGAATTGAGCTGAGATCACAAGGTGAAGTCTCAACGAGCTCTCTCCCCTTTGCAAAGCTGAACAAAGTATTGTTTCCCTCTCTCTGGTGTTGTTATTTCAGAATAACCTTAACAGTTTGAAAACACGCTATCAAGATAACACATTTTAAGCACATTTCCAA
Source organism: Hirundichthys speculiger (assembly GCA_018398805.1). Classification (NCBI taxonomy): domain Eukaryota; kingdom Metazoa; phylum Chordata; class Actinopteri; order Beloniformes; family Exocoetidae; genus Hirundichthys; species Hirundichthys speculiger. Next base: position 4,299,816 of record JAGFBZ010001224.1, read on the forward strand.
CTAACAGCACTTCCTGTTTTTCCCAGTCTGAACCAAGTGACACACTGTTTTTCTTCCATAACAGTCAATCAAGTATTGATTAGTTTATATCCTACAAATACTTCTGTTCAAACGTTTGACTCATTCAAACTGCACCTCCAGTTGTAAAAGCGCTTCATGAGTCACCACGATGACCCGTCCCTGCCCATAGTAGGTTCCTGCCAGGAACACTCGTTCATCCTCAGTGGTACCGATGGGAAATGCTAGAGGGCCGTGGACCAGAGCCTCAGAGGCAACAAAATCACCATGGAGGTCAAACCCCGAAACTCCTTGAAGCAAGAAGTCCAGATCCTGCTGAAAAGCCTGACCAATACTGTAGTAAATGTAAGAAAAGGAGAGAGAAACACAGAAGGGTAATGATATCGGCAGGAGAAATAAGTAAAGGAAAATGTGTTGCAGTTTATCATTCATATTCTAAGTAAACTTAACTCACATTTACACAAGATGAAGTGATACAGGAAAATAAAAGGTGGGGGGGGGGGTTGATGTGTAATTTTCACTTTAAAGGAAAACTGGAATTTCTTGTAAAAAGCGAAACATGCACTTACTCAATAGCTTTCCAGGAGGATGGGATTTGAGGGTAGATGGGCAGGTTTTCTGCCTTGCCATATTTGTCAGAAAAGTAGATTCCTGCCACCCCTGACACTTTATTTCCTGGGAATTGCAGGATGATGTTTTCATCAGGGTTCTGTGAAGCCCAGTGCCACGCTTGTCCCCCGATCAGCACCCCCCCTCCTGCTTTCAGAAAGGCCACCAGAGCTGCACAGTCTGGTCCCACAGTGTAAGCATTTGTTGTATACACACCAACTCCTGGATTTTCACTGAAAGCCTCCACAACACTGACTTGGAAGACTGATTTACTGAGATTATCAGCAACTGTGCTTAGTTGTCTTTGCACCCCCACAGAGAGGTTTCCAGACTCCTCTCCTCTCAGCCAGGTGAGAGCGTTCTCCACCAGAGCAGGAAAGGTGGACAGGTAACTCTCATGACTCAGAACCACAATCCTTCCTCGACCGTATAGAGAAGCAGCCATCAGGACCTGGCCATGGCTGTTCATTAATAAAGGGAAGGCATTTTCTCCAGCCAGCACCAGGCTACAGGGAACACTGGGCCCCTGTAGGTCCAGCTCTGTCAGGCCCCTCATCAGAAACCTGTACGCATTTTCATGGTAAGACTGAGTTGGCTGGTTTGACATGGTGAGTGAAATCTAAAGAATTAAAAGAGAAAAAGTGGAAGAAGGAAGTCCTGGATATAAATGAGACTGAACAATTGTTCCCTAATACAGATATATTATGTTAGTAAGGATGTCCTGGAACACAAAGAGTTTCAAATAAAGCTTCAGATAAAACATCTTATAAATTTGTGGCAAGTTTCACATTTGTCAAGTTTTTATCTAATCAAAGTAAAGAAGTCACTTTTACCTGAGAGTATTTGTAGAAATATAATTCAGTTTTGTCACAGCAGCTTCCCAAGCAGCTCTAATAAGAATGAGCAAGAATAAAAGTAAGTTAGTAAGAAGATGAAGAGGCACTATTTGAAGGGAATAAGATAAGAAAAAAATGATGTATGAATTTAGGAGGGACTTCAGTCATCCAATGGACAGTGACAAAGATTTGACATCAAGATAGTCCTTGTATAGACATACTTGTTAACTAAATGGAGGTGTGTGTGTGTGTGTTTTATATATATCCATTTAAAAACATGGGTTTCATCCAACACTTATCAACTGTTAACAAGAAAAACAGAAATACTCAGGTGGGCTGCACTTCCTTATTAGATTTTGCCTCCTTGATTTTCTTGTTTTGGGCCAGGTTTATCTTCTACCAGTGATGTGCGGTCAGGTGAGGCAGGGGAGGCCGTGCCTCACCTGCCATCATGGAAAGAAAGAAATGAAAAAATATATATATATATTTATATTTATCAATTGATTTGTACTATAAAGTAATTTTCCATTTAACTTCACCATTTTTAGATTATTTTTTATTCAAAATCGCCGAATTTTCACATTTACCATTCAAATACTGAGAAGATGCGGGCGGTGAGGCAGCACCCCGCTGAGCCTCACCATGGATTGCGCTATGACTCGGCTAACTGTGCTGCCATGCTATGTAGTGAGACCAGATCGCCGTCTCTTTGTATGTCACTATTAAAATGTTCAAACACGTTTCCTATATGAAATAAGTTTCCATAGTTTAGCCGATTTATATAATGAACAGCAACTATATGTGTGTAATGTGTTTCTTGTGCCGGCGCGATCATAAAACGGCTGAGAAGAGGCACGGGGTGAGGCACGCACTTCTCCTGCCTCATGTTAGGGGGCACTAGTGAGCACAGGGATTCTTCTTCATGCGCCGCTCCTTCATTTATAAGTAAAGGTAAGACCATAATAACTTTTTTTTAAATTAAATGTGCTTTTTTGTGCGCTACAGTTTGTATGTGTAAAGCATTTATATGTGAATGACGATAGGAGGTTTTAAACATAAACAGTTAACTGCTGCCAATCAAATGGTGAATAAGTTGTTCTGGAGGGTTCATATGCTTGTAAATCTGACTGATGAAGTCAGTGCCTCACCAGCCATGAATCTCACCGCACGTCACTGTCTTCTACATTATTATCTCTACTTGGAAAGCATAAAATTACAGGATATGCATTTTGTGATGTCCCAAAAACAAGTGCACACAAGTTCTTGTCAAAGCTCTTGTCATTGCTCTTGTTATTTTGCCGCTCATCTTTGGGGAAAGGTTTAACGTTCCCAAATATACTGAAGTTTGAATCCCTGGGATTTTGGTGATATAAATTTGGGGTGTGACTTAACAATATATCATTATACCACTTTACAGTGACAGAATTTTAAAAGATACCTGTTGATGCTGTGTTCTGTAAAGATAATCTTATAAAATGTAATGTGCTTTTGGCTAAATTTAGATTATTTAAGTTTATGGTGTTGGGGATCCACCTTATACAGTTGGTAGAGAAAAGCTGTCCACATCCTAGTGTGTTTGGAGTAAATCTTGAGACATTGGCTGGACCTAATGAACATCATGAACTGGGAGGATCAGGTCAGTTTTATGGAAAAACTATTTTCATGAAATGTAACTTTGTTCCTACAACAAAGCTGCCTAGAAATTCTCATATTGCAGAATTAGAGCCCTGCTTAGGTAAGGTAAGGTTTGAATGTGGGAATGTACCTTATACTCTACTTTCCCAAGCAGCTCTAATAAGAATGAACAAGAATAAAAGTAAGTTAGTAAGAAGATGAAGAGGCACCATTTGAAGGGAACAAGATAAGAAAAAAATTATGTATGAATTTAGGAGGGACTTCAGTCATCCAATGGACAGTGACAAAGATTTGACATCAAGATAGTCCTTGTATAGACATAGCTGTTCACTAAATGGAGGTGTGTGTGTGTGTGTGTGTGTTTTATATAACCATTTACAAACATGGGTTTCATCCAACACTTATCAACTGTTAACAAGAAAAACAGAAATACCCAGATAAGCTGCACTTCCTTATTAGATTTTGCCTCCTTGATTTTCTTGTTTTGGGCCAGGTTTATCTTCAACACTTTTATCTCTACTTGGAAAGCATAAAATTACAGGATATGCATTTTGTGTTGTCCCAAAAACCCATGCACACAAGTTCTTGTCAAAGTTCTTGTCATTGCTCTTGTTATTTTGCTGTTCATCTTTGGGGAAAGGTTTAACGTTCCAAAATATACTGAAGTTTGAATCCCTGGGATTTTGGTGATGCAAATTTGGGGAGTGACTTTATATTATATCATTATACTACTTTACTTTACAGTGACAGAATTTTAAAAGATATCTGTTGATGCTGTGTTCTGTAAAGATAATCTTATAAAATGTAATGTGCTTTTGGATAAATTTAGATTATTTAAGTTTATGGTGTTGGGGATCCACCTTATACAGTTGGTAGAGAAAAGCTGTCCACATCCTAGTGTGTTTGGAGTAAATCTTGAGACATTGGCTGGACCTAATGAACATCATGAACTGGGAGGATCAGGTCAGTTTTATGGAAAAACTATTTTCATGAAATGTAACTTTGTTCCTACAACAAAGCTGCCTAGAAATTCTCATATTGCAGAATTAGAGCCCTGCTTAGGTAAGGTAAGGTTTGAATGTGGGAATGTACCTTATACTCTACTTCCCAAGCAGCTCTAATAAGAATGAGCAAGAATAAAAGTAAGTTAGTAAGAAGATGAAGAGGCACCATTTGAAGGGAACAAGATAAGAAAAAAATGATGTATGAATTTAGGAGGGACTTCAGTCATCCAATGGACAGTGACAAAGATTTGACATCAAGATAGTCCTTGTATAGACATAGCTGTTCACTAAATGGAGGTGTGTGTGTGTGTGTGTGTGTGTGTGTGTGTGTGTGTGTGTGTGTGTGTGTTTTATATAACCATTTACAAACATGGGTTTCATCCAACACTTATCAACTGTTAACAAGAAAAACAGAAATACCCAGGTGAGCTGCACTTCCTTATTAGATTTTGCCTCCTTGATTTTCTTGTTTTGGGCCAGGTTTATCTTCTACACTTTTATCTCTACTTGGAAAGCATAAAATTACAGGATATGCATTTTGTGTTGTCCCAAAAACAAGTGCACACAAGTTCTTGTCAAAGCTCTTGTCATTGCTCTTGTTATTTTCGCTGTTCATCTTTGGGGAAAGGTTTAACGTTCCAAAATATACTGAAGTTTGAATCCCTGGGATTTTGGTGATGCAAATTTGGGGTGTGACTTTACATTATATCATTATACTACTTTACTTTAACAGTGACAGAATTTTAAAAGATACCTGTTGATGCTGTGTTCTGTAAAGATAATCTTATAAAATGTAATGTGCTTTTGGCTAAATTTAGATTATTTAAGTTTATGGTGTTGGGGATCCAGCTTATACAGTTGTAGAGAAAAGCTGTCCACATCCTAGTGTGTTTGGAGTAAATCTTGAGACATTGGCTGGACCTAATGAACATCATGAACTGGGAGGATCAGGTCAGTTTTATGGGAAAAACAGTTTTAATGAAATGTAACTTTGTTCCTACCCCAAAGCTGCCTAGAAATTCTCATATTGCAGAATTAGAGCCCTGCTTAGGTAAGGTAAGGATTGAATGTGGGAATGTACCTTATACTCTACTTCCCAAGCAGCTCTAATAAGAATGAGCAAGAATAAAAGTAAGTTAGTAAGAAGATGAAGAGGCACTATTTGAAGGGAATAAGATAAGAAAAAAATGATGTATGAATTTAGGAGGGACTTCACTCATCCAATGGACAGTGACAAAGATTTGACATCAAGATGGTCCTTGTATAGACATACTTGTTAACTAAATGGAGGTGTGTGTGTGTGGGTGTGTGTGGGTGTGTGCGTGGGTGTGTGTGTGTGTGTGTGTGTGTGTGTTTGTGTGTGTGTATATAACCATTTACAAACATGCATTTCATCCAACACTTATCAACTGTTAACAAGAAAAACAGAAATACCCAGGTGAGCTGCACTTCCTTATTAGATTTTGCCTCCTTGATTTTCTTGTTTTGGGCCAGGTTTATCTTCTACACTTTTATCTCTACTTGGAAAGCATAAAATTACAGGATATGCATTTTGTGTTGTCCCAAAAACCCGTGCACACAAGTTCTTGTCAAAGCTCTTGTCATTGCTCTTGTTATTTTGCCGCTCATCTTTGGGGAAAGGTTTAACGTTCCAAAATATACTGAAGTTTGAATCCCTGGGATTTTGGTGATGCAAATTCAGAATCAGAATCAGAATCAAATTTATTGTCGCCACTGAGCCAGCGTCCCAACACAGCAGAATTTGACTTCCCAGTTCACCGTCCAAGAGAAACATACAAAAACAAAACAACACAACATATGGACAGGAGTCAACGGTGCTTGGGTCAGCGCTATAAGAGCGCTTCAATTTAACAGAGGAAAATATGACCACATAGGGATGGGGGGGGAGAGGATAAAAAACAGGTGTCTCACACCACATGTCCTTGATCAGAGGTACATTGTGGGATTCACAAAAAAAACCTCAGCACAGCATAAAAGCTTAGTACAAGACAAGACATCTTATCAGGAAAAGGTCCCAGCCAAGCGGCCCGTGCACGCTCGCCCGATGGCACGCAGCCGGTGGCGCGCAGTGCAATCAGTCCGCTCCACGTGGGGGGAGAACACCAGGATCCAGCGAGGACGTTGAAAGTCAGGGAAAGGTAATGGAGCGGGGATGGTGTGGGGGGGGAGCCTACTTCGGATAAGACCTCGGTGAGATTCTTTTACAGTTCGGCCTTGGCCAAGGCCGCTCGGGGCGCCAGATTCAGATAAGAGAGATTGTTTACGGTCAGACTGACAGTGAATTTTTGCCTGCCTTAAAGTCCTTTGCTGGTTCTCTCTCGTGGGAAATCATCCAAAAGTCCGAATTATTCGTGTCCATTCTCCCTCATATTGGCATGTAGTGATCCCAAGTTGTGATCCCATCCTACCCATGAGTTCATGCATCTGAAGCTGTCGGTGGTTCACGCCGTGAATCACGTCCAGTTTTCCGATTCATCTCGTCTCTTTTTACAGTCTCGGCACTCACAGCACGACTGACCTCCACGCACACGGACATCAGGACCGGAATAGCAGTATCCGTGTGCTTAATTTTCCGATACATCAGGTATCCGCCAACGCCAAAACAGCAGGAATCCGATGATCATAAATCCAAATATGTAGACATCTTCAGCGTCCTCAATGAACAGAGGAGCCTGGCAGCTCAAGCGCCACTTCCTCCATGGATCTTGAACGTACCCCGCTGGCTCTGTTCCATCTGGACATGAAGGCTCACCTATCGATTCCCTCCTTGTTTTTTTGGGGGTGTGAATTTGGGGTGTGACTTTACATTATATCATTATACCACTTTACAGTGACAGAATTTTAAAAGATACCTGTTGATGCTGTGTTCTGTAAAATAATCTTATAAAATGTAATGTGCTTTTGGCTAAATTCAGATTATTTAAGTTTATGGTGTTGGGGATCCACCTTATACAGTTGGTAGAGAAAAACTGTCCACATCCTAGTGTGTTTGGAGTAAATTTTGAGACATTGGCTGGACCTAATGAACATCATGAACTGGGAGGATCAGGTCAGTTTTATGGGAAAAACAGTTTTAATGAAATGTAACTTTGTTCCTACCCCAAAACTGCCTAGAAATTCTCATATTGCAGAATTAGAGCCCTGCTTAGGTAAGGTAAGGTTTGAATGTGGGAATGTACTTTATACTCTACTTCCCAAGCAGCTCTAATAAGAATGAACAAGGATAAAAGTAAGTTAGTAAGAAGATGAAGAGGCACCATTTGAAGGGAACAAGATAAGAAAAAAATGATGTATGAATTTAGGAGGGACTTTAGTCATCCAATGGACAGTGACAAAGATTTGACATCAAGATAGTCCTTGTATAGACATACTTGTTAACTAAATGGAAGTGTGTGTGTGTGTGTGTGTTTTATATAACCATTTACAAACATGGGTTTCATAAAACACTTATCAACTGTTAACAAGAAAAACAGAAATACCCAGGTGAGCTGCACTTCCTTATTAGATTTTGTTTCCTTGATTTTCTTGTTTGGGCCAGGTTTATCTTCTACATTATTATCTCTACTTGGAAAGCATAAAATTACAGGATATGCATTTAGTGATGTCCCAAAAACAAGTGCACACAAGTTCTTGTCAAAGCTCTTGTCATTGCTCTTGTTATTTCGCCGCTCATCTTTGGGGAAAGGTTTAACGTTTCAAAATATACTGAAGTTTGAATCCCTGGTATTTTGGTGATGCAAATTTGGGGAGTGACTTTATATTATATCATTATACCACTTTACCTTACAGTGACAGAATTTTAAAAGATACCTGTTGGTGCTGTGTTCTGTAAAGATAATCTTATAAAATTTCTGACATATTCTGATGACTCTGCAGTTGTTGGGTGTATAAATGGTGCACAGGAGGAGGAGTACAGGGCTCTGGTGAGTGATTTTGTGGAGTGGTCTGGTCGGAATTATCTGCGTCTCAATGTGTCCAAGACCAGGGAGATGGTGATTGACTTCAGGAAGAAGAAGACAGCCACACAGCCTCTTCAGATCCTGGGAGAGGACATCACCACTGTGGAGGAGTACAAGTACCTGGGCGTCTACATTGACAACGAACTGAACTGGAGGGTCAACACTGACGCTGTATACAAGAAGGGGATGAGCCGCCTCTACTTCCTGAGGAAGCTCAGATCTTTCAACGTGTGCAGCAGGATGCTGGAGATCTTCTATCAGTCTGTTGTTGCCAGCGCCCTTTACTTTGCAGTGGTCTGCTGGGGGAGCAGCATCAGAGCCAGTGACATCAACAGGCTGAACAAGCTGATCAGGAAGGCCGGCTCTGTGATTGGCTGCAAACCGGACACTTTTGAAGTTGTGGTGGAAAGGAGAATCCTGAAAAAACTGCTGTCAATCATGGACAATCCTGACCACCCACTTCACACAGTACTGGACAGACAAGCGGAGCAGTTTCTCTCTCCAACAGACTAGTTCAGCTCCGCTGTCACAAGGACAGATACAGGAAGTCGTTCCTGCCAACAGCATTTAAACTGTTTAACCAGTCACCTCTGGCTGGTAGAGAGCTCTCAGCTCCCTCTGACAATTAACTTTGGACTAAGGTTTAGACTATTGCAGTTTAGTTGCTCAATACGTCACTTTATCACACAGTCACTTTATTGTACTGCATTGCACCGTAATATGCCATATACCATCTTCTTGCACACATAATTTGTTTATAATTTTGTTTATAATTTTGTTTATAATATTGTATATATATTTACCATTTATCATCCACATGAGCACTTTCATACTTTTGTTTTGTCTTGGTGGTGGTCACTTTTTTTACTTCAATGTTGCTACTGTAACGCCAGAATTTCCCCCCGGGGATCAATAAAGTATTTCTATTCTATTCTATTCTATTCTAATGTGCTTTTGGCTAAATTTAGATTATTTAAGTTTATGGTGTTGGGGATCCACCTTACACAGTTGGTAAAGAAAAGCTGGGGAATGTACCTTATACTCTACTTAGGACAGCAGCAGCTAGTATACAACCCACAAGACAGAGAACAAAGTCCAAGAAATGCTGGCAGTGCTCCCTGGAAGGCTCTGCCAGTGAGAAATCAGTAAAAGACATAGGGTCTTTTACTGGCTGGGTGGATAATTTCAACAAAAACCTCTGTTTTTCCCCTTCCCAGCTGTAAGTCTGTCACCTGTTTATCAGGAATATTAAGTCATAATATTAAGCCTAGTGCATTATTAGCAGCTTCATTCTCCTTTTAAAGGAGCAAAAAGCGAAATCATTTCACCGCTAGGTTTGCTGTTGAGCACTGCCTGTAGACCAAAACAAAGTGTGCCATTAGCCACACCTCCCTCTGCCTCTGCTCGCCACCAACCCCCCCCCCCCCCACACACACACACTCCCCACTACACCCCTGCTCGCTTCGAAGATCTACCTACACCGAGCAAAACATCACCATGGCGAGTAACAAAGTAAGCCATTTATAACATTATAATGTTTATACTGGTTTGTCCGTAAATTAATCTTTATGTCACTAATTTAGTGAGTCACCATTAGCATCAAACGTTATCTATTCGCCGCTAATTGCGTTAGCAGACAGTTCAACGTTCAAGCTCTCGTAGCTCCCTCCACCTCGGAAACGCCAGGCCAATGTTAATTCTGGTTTTATCTCTTTCTTTATCGGACAATTTCTTTGCCAATGACCGTTTTTTTTTTGTCTGCTCCTGCTCGTCTTCATTGGAAGGTTTTGTTCCGCTGTCTGCCATTTCAGTTCGAAAATGCTGCCGCTGTCACTACTCACTGGCTGTCGCGTTTTATAGAGAGGGAGGGGGGAGGAGGGAGGAGGCGAAGTTTCACATGAACGCACATGAACGCGCGGCCGGGACCGGCTTTGTAAACTTGAGGCTGGAGATCAACACAGAGAGCGGGTGTGTGACGTCATCCTATACTCCAGATGAAATTACACCTCTCGTTCTCCATGTAGCGATTTTTTATTTCCTTCAGTCTTAAATAATGGATTTCCACTTATTGCTCCTTTAATGTATTAGGAGTTTAACCTCATATTTTCATCATAAACTGTTGCGAAACGTGAGTGACACATGTTCCGATACATTTCTGTATCAGTAAATCTGTGATCGACCTCGCTGTCTGCTTCAGAAAACCATAAATGTGCACGTACCAGGTTTAGTTACCCTTCTCAATCTGAACCGAATAAACCAGAGTGAATTTAGCAGAATAGATTAAGCTGGCACTTTCTCAGACACACCGGATCTCTTAATTCCACTTTCCTGCACGAGGCACCAGGCTGAAAAGGAAAGAATCAAGACGAAGCTATGACCCAGCAAAACTCCAGGCCTCAACTGGATTGAAATGCTGCAGAAGACTTGAAGAGAAGCTCGTAACCAAAGCTCAGTGAACTGAATCAATGCTGTGAAGCAGAATGTGCCAAAACATCTACAGTGTGTAGGATTATAATTGTGTTTGGGATTATAAACTGTACTTGCATATCCTAACTATAAACGTACCTGCATATTTTGATTATAATTGTGCTTGCATATTTGGACGCATATATTAAGAGTAAAATTAAGTTGCTTAACGGCCTGCATCTATAACTACAGGTCACACTCTGAGTCAAAAGTTGAGAGAGTTCACACAGAGGAAGTACAGGCTGTCAGAAAGGGCAAGCAAGCGCTCAGACAGAGAAGGTACAGGGAGTCAAAAGGCCAAAAACTCAGATAGAGGAAGTCCAGACTGTGAATTGAAACTGGCTCAGGTAAATCATTTCTACTCAGCAATTAACAACTCCTTATTGTAAAGAAGCTTTGTGTAAGAATGAGCAACCTTAACATGTGACAATGAAATGTGTACGTCATGTGGATTAATAAAAATAGCCTGTGGGCTGCAGAGCGCCAGAATTCAGCTGAAGAGACAGACGGTGTGGTGTGTGAGCTGGATTCTCCCTCTGCAGAGGCGAACTTGAGTTTGTCTGACTATTTTTGAATTCAATTATAATCTCATCTTGAGTCCACAGGTCAGCAGTCCGGGGAGGTCAGTTGACCTCAACAAGTGACATGAGAAACTGACAACATGAAACAGAAGATGATTAATAAGCTATTGCTGTCAAAAGTGGTTTTACAAATTACTGAATAATGGGATGGAATCCCCAATCTAAGGTTGGTGTTACTTACTTTTAAGACCAAAGACAAACTTACCTGATGTATAAAACTATAGAATTAAAAGGAGCACTTTTTCTTTTAATTAAAATTGCTGTAGGCTGGCCACCGTCCTCGGATTTTTATTAATTAAAATTAATATACCCCCCCCCCCTCCCCCACCCCCCCCCCCACACACACACACACACACACACACATACATGCACCTGGGCCATAAAGCTCGGAGATACCCACGTTACCATGACAACCCTAATCCAAAACCTCTTCGCAAGCCATATAACTCTTGGTTCCAGACAATGGGTGCGTTTACATGGGAAGTTTAATTCCTCTTTAATTCAGAATTAAAGTTAAAGCCGAATAAAAGTTACCATGTAAACACTTAATTCCATATGAAAATGCCAATTCAGAATTAAATTAATTCTGAAGTAAGTGGCTGGTTTATTCCCATTTTAATTCCGCATTAAGTAATTCCGCGGTCATGTATAAACTCATTCCTCTTTAAATTAATTCCCGTCTTTCTGCGCATGCTTGTTCTCTTGCCCGTCTGTCGCGATGACGCTTATATTCCGGCAGCACGCAGTAAACAGTGTTCAAGAGCAGAGATGATTTATTTAATAAATAGCTTGGAGGAACTGGAAATAATTAAAAGAACAGATGGCAGGAATCATAAAAATTGTGAGCTTTTCAAAGCGGCCAGGTTAAATGAAGGAGGTTTCGCAGATAGAGACTCCACCCAGGTCAAAAATAAGTGGAATGTTGTTGCTAACCAGTTAGCTAAGTTTGTTTTCTTCAGGTAAATGTAAAGACGTCCGCCTCCCCTATCCAATCAGAACCCTTCCCAACCCCCAGACCTAAAGCGGAGTTGGATAAAGCCGAACTAACGTGTTTTCCATGTAAACCTTAATTTGGAATTACTATTTCCATGTAAACTCAAAGGAAAATAGTTTATTTCGGAATTATTTAATTCCTAATTTTAATTCCGAATTAAAAAACATCATGTAACCGCAGCCATTGGAATGCACAGAAAACCAGACCCTTAAGTTGCTGTGTTGGAATGCACTCAACCAAGAAGGGGACCATAACCCCCCCCCCACCCCCGAAAGAGCCAAACAGAAAATCTTCTACCGCTCTCGGAATGGTTGCAGACAAATTAAAGTTTTGATGTAACCAGATGTGTGGGACATAACTATTGCTATTTGCGTTGTGATGCTTTGTCATAAACTGTTAACACACCTTGATAATTAGTTAACTGTGTACATGCTGTTTAAAGAGTGAGTACTTACAAAAAGACCACATGGCAAGTGGAGACAAAGGGGCCGGAAGGACTCCAATTCCCAGTATGCTTTGCAACGTTCATTGCTTTGTGACCAGGCGGGAAGGACCCCTGGCTCTGACTGGCCGAGGCGTTGTCCGCCCGGTGGGACAAGCCCCTCATTTACCTAAAACTCATGAATATTCCAGAGGTATAAAACAAGACGACAGTCTTTTGTTCCCGCTCTTCTCTGAAACTCTCTTCTTTGCAACTCTCTCTCTGCAACTTTTCTCTGCAAATATCTCTGAAACTTCTGCTTTTCTCTCTGTTTTTTTTTTTCCTTTTATTTTATTACTATTGTAGTGCGGACGACACGCTGAAATCATTTTGTTGCTTCATTTTCTTTTTCTTAAGTTGATTTTGATTCTGCACTGATTTTTCCGTTCTCATTTTTACAGAAGCTTGGCAGTCGCGCCGCATTGACTTTTGATAGAACAAAGCATTGAATAATTTCGACTAACCGAAGTTAGTTGTAGCGGACTTTGATAGCAATTTTTCTTTTATAAGTTCTGCCTTCACGTACGGCGGGGAGTGCTTAAGACGTTTTGACGTTTGACATCCTGAAACCCCACGCCTAGAACTTTTAATCAAGCTGACCAGATTTTTGCATTAGTTTAATTATTTTTATTTTATTTATTTCGTCTTTCTTTTTGGGGCTCACGTCAATTTTGACGAGCCACTCATCAAGCCATCGAACTATTAACTGCCGATTCCTGCCGATCAGCGCCGTGCCCGGGGACACCAGAACGTCTCAGCCTGCCCGGTCGGATTCCGAGACTCCGGAATCGACCTACCAGACGAAAGGAAGCGGTACCTATAGCGAACCCCAGCCAGTCAATGGTGAAGCTTACTGGTGTTTTAACAAAGTCTTTATTTATGCTCAGCCTTCTTCCCTTCAACACCGTAAGAACTTCCTTACACTCCCACCAATCATGAGTGAATAATGAAACAGCATATAATTTTTACATTAAGAACGAATGATTTTAACAAAAATGACCTTTATGTATATATACACTCATACAGCAACTTATAACAACCATTAACAACTGTGTCAATATTATGAGGTATAAGAGAAGGGTATTATAAACCACAAAAGAAAGAAACCAGTTTAGTCAACTTCTAACAGCAGGACTAGTTTCTGAATTGGTCGCTCGACTTCAGACATTTTGTGGAGACGCTCCCCCTTTTTGCCAAGCTTGCTGTCGCCTAGGCGGATCTTGACCCTCCTTACAAGTCCGTCTTTGTCAGTAGTGGTTTCTGTGACTCTAGCCAATCTCCACTCATTCCTATGAGCCTCATCCCCTTTCACCATTACAATGTCTCCAACCTGCAAGTTCCTTCTGGGGGTGTGCCACCTTTGTCTGAGAGAGATATTGGCAAGGTATTCCCGTCGCCACCGACTCCAGAACTGTTCAGCCAAGTATTGGACATGTCTCCACCTTTTCTTGCCATACATGTCCTCCCAGACGAATTTTCCTGGAGGAGGTAAAACCTTGGCAGATTTCATAGTCAGGAGATGGTTTGGGGTTAGTGGTTCAAGACTGTGGGGATCGTTGAGGTTGTTAACAGTCAGAGGACGGCTGTTAACTATCGCCATAGCTTCATAGAGAAAGGCCCGGAGTGACATGTCATTTAGTCTGCCAGGGGAAAGGGCAAGTGTAGACCTCAGGACGCTTCTTACTGTCCTAATCTGTCTTTCCCAAACTCCTCCAACGTGACTTGAATGGGGTGCATTCATGACAAAGTCACATTGTTTATCCGCGAGAAATGCAGCCAGCCGGTCTGCATCAAGTTCCTTGAGAGCCTCTTTGAGCTCATTTTTGGCTCCGACGAAGTTGCTTCCTTGGTCAGACTTAATCTGACGAACAGCACCCCGTATGGCGATGAAGCATCTCAGTCCGTTTATCAGGGCGTCTGTTGACATGCTGTCAAGCATCTCAATGTGGATGGCACGCGAAGAGAAGCAAGTGAAGAGTAGTCCATACCTCTTGCTCTCCTTTCTTCCTTGCTTCGTAAGAAACGGGCCGAAACAGTCCATACCGCAGAAAGAAAAGGGGGGTGATGGTTCCACATGCTCCGGGGGGAGATCAGCCATCCTTTGCCCTCCAGCCGGATTTTTCCAGTGCCGTCTACAGATGATGCATTTGTAGTGGGGGTGGTAGGTTGTGGAGATTTTAGTGAAAGTGGACACAAGATGGAAAGGTAAATGAAAGTTTTATTTATGATTTCGTAGATGGAAGGTCTGACAACGCCACCTAGGGCTTGAGGTCCTAGGAAATGGAAGCAGATTCGTTCCTGTTAAAAAAGGACAGAGGCGTGAATTATAAAATAATGGATTTATTTATACAATTATAAATTTGGGGCTATAAAATATTTGTATTATTAAAAACAAAACAAATGAAATAAGTCAACTGGGAGTATTGGTGGAGGGCAGCCTACAGGAGAGAGAGTGCCCAGGTATGCCACCACTTACCTAGTGAGCATGCAGACGCACACACACAAAACACTCACTGCAAACTTAGCAAAAACGTGGAGACCTAGTGTACTCAGTGAATCAAACCAAACACAAAGAGTGAGGGTTCCCAACTGCCAGTGCCTAGCCTCTCCAACCAATGGCCCCCCCAGCTGTCAGAGAGAAAATAGAACAAGATTAACCAAAGCACTTAAATGCATAAATAATTTAAACTAAAATCCAAAACCCAACAGAAAGAGAACCGAAACAAAACCAAAGCAAAACAGCAGCA
The DNA here is from genome assembly GCA_018398805.1 of Hirundichthys speculiger. Classification (NCBI taxonomy): domain Eukaryota; kingdom Metazoa; phylum Chordata; class Actinopteri; order Beloniformes; family Exocoetidae; genus Hirundichthys; species Hirundichthys speculiger. The sequence goes on from JAGFBZ010001224.1 coordinate 4,315,167, forward strand.
GGTGGACCTACAAGAGAAGGGAGAGAGTTAAACAAAGTCCACCTTTTCTGCTTCAGTAAAACAAGTTTCCTGCCACCCCACTCACCACCAAGGAGCACTGAAGACAGCAGGAGGAGAGAGGCAGAAGGTCTGCAGGTGCTCCTTATATCTGCCCTTAATTAAAGGGGAGGGGCCAGCTTGAGCACCCAGTCTAGCTGCAATGGTGCTCCACTACACATTGATGAATGTAAGATGCTACTGCCCGGTTAATTCCCGTGATCCAGTAGCCGTTGGCCCTAATCTCATTAATGGTGAGACCTTTACCTTGATGTTTTATCCTTTCGTGATAGTGTGCAATCAACATCCTTGTGATGTGATGATCTTTGGGAATTATTGCAGGGTGTTTGATGGGGTTAGGAAGAGAAGAGTTGCCCAATCTTCCTCCTACCCTTAGGACACCATCTTCATCAAGGAATGCATCAAGAGAGTAAAGTGGATTGTGAGATGGTAAGGGAATCCCTTTGCTCAGCATTTTCAACTCATCTTGGTACACTCTTTTCTGGAGATCTTTGATTATGCAGTATTCTGCATGTTCTCGTTCTGTTACAGAGGTGAGGCAGTTTGACTTGTTCTTGTTGATGCGTCTTAGAATGCGTGCGACAGCTCGAGTAGCAACCGACCAAGATGAGAACCTGCACAAGCGATCAGCCAGGCTCACTTGTTCTGTGGTTCTTGTGGTGAGTGCTAAAGCACTTCTGACCTCTGGATCTCCGATCGTCAACTCTGGAGTCTCATCTGCAGGCAGCTTCATGTCCTTGTTCCACAAGAACTTGGGTCCAGTCAGCCAGGTTGATGACAGAAGTTCACGGGTAGTCAAGCCCCGGGAAGCATGATCAGCGGGATTCTCCTTGGTTGGTACGTATCTCCACTGGTGAGGAGCTGAGCTCAGCTGAATCTTCTGAACTCGATTAGCAACAAAGGTGTGGAACCGCCGTGCTTCATTTTTTATGTATCCTAAGACCGCTTTCGAGTCGGTCCAGAAGAACTCCTCTATATCAGCAGACCCATATTCCTCCTTGAGCAGGTTGGTTGTCTTCACTGAGACCACTGCCGCCGTCAACTCCAATCTTGGAATGGTAGTGAGTTTTGTTGGTGAGACACGAGATTTTCCGACAACTAGGGCGCAGTGAATATCTCCTTCTTCATTTTGAAGTCTCAGATATGAACACTGACCGTAGCCCTTAGTGCTAGCGTCGGAGAAATGATGCAGCTCTGCCTTTAAGACCTTCCCGAAACCAGCAGGTAAGTATGTGCGGGGTATGGTGATATTATCCAGATGAGGCAAATCACTTCTCCACTGTTCCCATTGCAGACGAAGTTCATCAGTGAGGGGATCATCCCAACCCGTTCCATGTCCACACATTTCCTGAAGAATGATCTTCGCCTTGAGAAGAATGGGCGCCACAAGGCCCAGAGGATCGAACAGAGAAGCCACTGTTGACAGGATGCCCCGACGTGTAGCAGGCCGCTCCTTGAGGCTGACGTTAAGCCTAAAGTGGTCAGACTCCACGTCCCATTGAATCTCGAGGGCTCTCTCGAGAGGCAGATCATTGAATGTGAGGTCCATGTCCTTCACATTGGTAGCCCGTTCGGAGGGCGGTATACTCTCTAGTACGTCTCTGTCATTGGACGTGAACTTATGTAGTCTAAGACCACCCTTTTCACAAAGTTCACGTGCCTCTATGGCAAGCTGAATGGCATCTTTAGCACTCTCCACGCTCGTGAGGCCATCATCGACATAAAAGTCCCTCATAATAAACTGTGAGCCTTTAGGGTAGAGGTTACTGTTCTCTTTAGCGAGATGTTTCAGCCCAAAATTTGCGCATCCAGGTGAGGAGGCTGCGCCGAACAGATGCACCTTCATACGGAACTCACTAGGGGGTGCGCTCAAGTCCCCTTTCTCCCACCAAAGAAAGCGCAGGTAGTTGCGATCGGCCTCATCCACATGAAATTGATGGAACATTTTCTCAATGTCACACATCAATGCAACAGGGTGCTTTCGAAAGCGAATGAGAACTCCGCTCAAGTTGTTCAGCATGTCAGGCCCTGCGAGGAGGTGATCATTTAAACTTGTGCCCTTGTGTCTGGCAGAGCAATCGAACACGACGCGAAGCTTATCCGGCTTCTTTGCATGATGAACACCGTGATGGGGGATGTACCATTTTTCACCTTCACTCCCACCATCCTCGATTTTTTCTGCCTCTCCCCTTTCAATGACCTCTTCCATGAACTTGACATACTGATCTTTGTACCTTTCATCCCGTTGCAGCCTTCTTTTGAGGTGGTTGTGGCGTATCATAGCTGAGTTTTTGTTGTCAGGCAGGCTGGGTCTGGTTTTGAAGGGCAGAGGCATTTCATAATGACCATGTATATATTTTTCCGTATGCCCTCGTCCAGCTTGTTGAGGAAGATTATATCATCTTGTGACACTGTTTTACTGTCTTCACTGCCATCCTTGAAGTCAGATTCTAGAATGTGAATAGCATCAGCAGGAGTTACTGGAGGCAACTCCTTTACGGTGATTCTGTGACACAGGAGACTTGAGCTCTGCAAATCATGGCCTTGAGATGAGCGCCCCACAATGCTCCATCCTAGATCCGTCTGTACAGCATATGGTTCCTCATCTCCTCCTAGAATGACTTGCCTTGGCGCCATGGCTCTAGAGCAGTTGTAGCCTATCAGAAGCCCTATCTCACAGTCCTTCAGTGGTTGGATCTCGCCTGCTATTTCTCTGAGATGACTCCATTGTTTGGCTGTCTCACAAGTAGGAATGTGAGCACGATTCACAGGTATGCAGTCCTTTGTGTAGGCAACTGGAAGATTAACCTGAATGGCAGAGCTGTATCCTCTTACACGAAGGCCAAACACACTCTCACTTGGGAGAACTGTGTTCGTTCCACTCATGGTCGTCAACTTCAACTTCACTGGATGCCTTTCAGCATTTAGACTGTCGCTCACTTCTTGGTCGATAAATGTAGTATCACTCTGGGTATCCAGCAGAGCGTATACAAGTTTCTCAGCAGTCGGGTTGTTTTTAGATGACACCCACACTGGCAGGATGAGCCTTCGCCTGCTACACTGAGTGACGTTGCAGTAGCGCCTTGATTTGGCCCCATCTCTAAGGAAGACTTTTCCTTTTTGTAGTTGTAGTTGTGAAGGACTGTAGGATGCTTTCCTTTGCAGTTGTCACAGAAGTGACGATGACGACACTCCTTTGCACTATGGCCAGGTTTTAGGCATCCATAGCAGAGTTTCTTCTCCTTTATGTAGTTACGTCGCTCCACCAACAACATCTCTGTAAACTTGGGACATGCATGAAGCTGGTGCCTATTATCCTGACAAAGAATGCATGGAGTCTTAACTTTTCTCTGATCTGACCTTTGGCTCCCAGTGTCTGTAGCTGTGTGAGTACTGAGAACACTAGCCTTGTTTCTCTTTGTGTCTCGAGGATTCCTCTTCTCAGTGTTTGAGTCTGATGAGCGAAGTGCGTAGAGGGATGTAACTGGATTGCAGGCAATCTCAGCTTCAGTTGACACATGCTGCAAATTCCTTGAAACTTGGGAATTCTTGCCTTTCATTCAAGCTTTGCGTGACTTGTCGGTTCCAGCGTGAAGCTGCCCAGTCTGGTAGTTTATGGACGAGCTTCTGGTTCTCCTCGCAATCATTTAGAATGTCGAGACCCTTAACATGAGGCATGGCATCTTGACAAGCATTTAGAAAATCAGAGAAGTTTCTGAGCCCCTCAGCGTCCTTAGGTTGAATCCTTGGCCAATTAGTTAGCTTCTCTCGGAATGCTCTCTGAATAGTGAATGCAGTAGCGAAACGTGTCACTGCCGGGCCGGGGCACATGACCAGGCCCTTTAAACCCAATAAAGCTTGTGATTACATCGTTTTACAACATACGTATGCCCGCAATAGTGGGGCTTACAAGCATTACTACATTTTTGACACATAGCTTAAAGCATTTGAGGAAGAGATCAACACCACGAAGAGCAACCATGTCATTTTGAAATCAATCAAACCGTCATGAAGTCTAACAAACCAAGAGAAAAAAAAACATTAGGCTACCTGGCCTCTAATAATATAACAACACAAAGTCAAAGCAGTTCAGCACCACAGGTAGCTACATCATCATTCTGACACCCACTTTAACGAGCAACTTCAACTAATAAGAGCACAGTTACTGTATCAATAGTGGGAACGTTTTGTAAAATTGGCACAGCGGCCCACATGTTCACATACAAACATAGATTCAATATAAAATAGCAGAAGTACTCACCACTATTGAAAGGTTATACGACGAGCTCATCATCTTGTGCTTGCTGACGTAACCCGACAAAACCGACATGAAGTCTAACAAACCATGAGAACAAAAACATTAGGCATGTTGATGATGACGGTGATGGACGGCTGTTGATGACGATTTTACCCAAAATACATTTGGAGATCTTGTAACTTTGCACATTGTAAAGTTAATTGTGAGAGTGAACATGAAGCCAGCCATGCAGCACAACATTTAATTCACTGTGTTGAATAAAACTACATGACCAAAGTTAATCTTAAATTTTTTGACCAACCATGATTTATTCTGGCTGGGGAAACCTATATATAACCTCAGACGAAGCACGACTTATTTTGCGCAGAAATGGTTGAATCCACGGAATGTGTAAAGTGTAACCCACATTTAGGGAAAGGCCTGTTTCTTCGTCTTTCACCGGGCCCCCCAGGGCCCAGGCCAGGGGAGTACCGCCCCCCCAGTCCCCCCTGACGCTCCGCCGCTGAGTGAATGGTTGGCCAAAGCGACGGTTCAATTTGTTCCAGGCATCCTGGTAGGCTTCATCGTCGTTTCGGAAGAAGGTGCCATCTAACACCTGGCGTGCTGGGCCACTGACGTATTTCTTTAGATAGTAGAGTTTTTCAGCTGGAATGATAGCCCTTTGGTCAATGAGTGAGGTAAATGCCGCTTTCCATTCTGTAAATCGTATTGGATCACCATTGAAGACAAATGGCTGTGGAACAGGGAGCCTATGCAAGGATATGCTGTCTTGAAAGACCTGAGCGAGAGAGGAAATGTCTGTATGAGAGGGTGCGGCTACAGGTGATAGCGGGACTGCTGTTATAGGCAGTTTCTTGGCCTCCTTATCCCTTTCGTTGTTAATGCAGTCCACAGCTTCACGTTCTGTTTCTTTATTGTACACCTTCAACTTAGCTTTAGCTGCTCGTATTTCTTTCTCTGCCTGTAGTCGTTCCAATTCATGCTTTTGTGCCTCTAGGGCTTTCCGTTGTTGTTCCTCTAGCTCTCTTATCACTTCTTTCTGTCTTTCTTCTGCTATCATCATCTCATAGTCAGTTTCCTTCACCGCTAATTCAGCTACTGCATCTGCACGCTTGGCTGCCATGGACGAAGCCAAGGAGTGGTGGTCAGATTTGCTATGACTGGTTAAGGAAGCAGCAGATCCATAGACAGACGTTGCATAGTCACAGTGGAGTAGCTCATGAAGGCGGTGTTTTTCTTGGTCTTCATCAAACTCACCTTCATCATCTATTGCTCTACTGTGGGCAATGATGATGATTTCTGTGGTAACTGGATTCACAAATGTCAACTCGTCTCCTTACATCAGTGGAGGGTGTGACGAGATCTCTAATTTCAAAATACATGTTCATTATGTCTTCCTTAGCCTTCTTAAGATCTTCAATAAGAGGCCACAGCTCACTCTCTGCCATATATGACTTCAGTTGATTTCTTGCCTTACATACACTGAGCTTCCATTGCTCGTACATGGAGAGCAGCCTTTTCTCCCTTTTCTTGGCCTCTTCCATTTGTAGTACACGCATCTTCTCTGTAGGGTTGCGAGTACGTACGGAGCGTCGAGGACCTGCAGGTGAGTCATCAGGTTTACCTTGGAGATCCATCTGACTCTCTTGTCTCGTTTCAGTTGTTTCTTTCAGATGTGTTCCCTCAGATGCATTTGCCACTGCCTGTTGCTCACTCTGAAGATCTGGAACTTCGTGCTGGGAACCATCTGTTTGCTCCTCCGTCTCCTTGGTGTGACCTGACTTTGACATTACTGACTCAAATTTGTATTATCAAGTCAAAAGAAATCTGTTTAACAGACTTGAATCAAACCTTACAATGTGTAGTATGAACACCAAAAATTAGAACGTCAGAACAAATTAACTAGCACAGTTGCATTAATGTGCAGGTATTCAAATGACTGTAAGTGTTTAGGTAAGTGCACAATCAGCACAATTTTCAGTTCTTGAAAAACTAAACATGAATCAACAAAGCATGAGTACAGAACAACTAACACATGTAAACACTCAAATAGATGTAAATGTTCAGGTAAGTACCATAATAAAGACATTTTTCAGCTTGAAATGCAGAGTCCAAAAAAGCAAAATGTCTTTAAGTATAAAGAGTCCACAAAATACGTCCTTATATGTAGAGATAACAGCAGTTCCTTTCCCTTAATGTAGATGAGCAGATGAGAGTTGAATGTTCAGTGATTCAGGCTAAGAGGCTGTTCATGCGTTGTTCACCTTACCCGTAGTTCTGTATTAATGTCAGTGAGTGCGACTGTACTTGACCATTGCACCGAGTCCATGAGACTGCTGCCAGAGTTGCCTAAATGGATCATGCGCTGATATGCCGGAACATGTGCTGCTCGATGAATCCATGTTGTCAGCATGTGGCGATGAAGCAGCAGCACCAGGCGTACAGTGGAGACCCTCCATCATGGCCCATCATGTAAGCAACAAGTCGTCAGATCGGTGTGGGGCAAGTTCTTACTATAGCAAACCCCAGCCAGTCAATGGTGAAGCTTACTGGTGTTTTAACAAAGTCTTTATTTATGCTCAGCCTTCTTCCCTTCAACACCGTAAGAACTAAGGGACAGATAAATGAAATAAAATGAGCTATAACATGAAACAAAAAAATAAACCTTGTAAATGATTTCACCACAATGTGCCTTACAACCATACATTTGTGCATAAATGAACATTCCAAACCAGTTAAATGACAATAAAAACGTTTGCCACACACACATAAACAGGCTCAAAAAACTATAATTAACTCAAAACTATCACCTGTGGTCAAAACTTATGCACAATCCACAGAGCTAACATTAGCATGGCTGTTAGTGCATGACCAATTAAGCTCCCTTTAGCATTAAATAACACAAAGTACACATAAGAAAACATGAAACATATTGGTTGCATAAATACCTTGTTCCCATTACCAGCTGGGTGCTTAAACAAGGGTTGTAGAGCACTTTAGGAGCAGACTTATTTTCCTTACTGGGTCATTCCACCTCAAATCAGCAGATTAGAAAAAATTTCCCGCTTGACCATCTTTGATTTGCTTGATTTTTTTTTTCTTTTGAACTTTGAATATAATGTAGTAACTTTGCGCAATATTAGCCTGGTACTAGCAATAACTTCCGATTTATAAATTTTTGAAAAAGTGCCCGTACGGCCATTTTCGTGACATTCCTAAATTATTACCATTTTTGAGGGGCTGTATCTTTGAAACCGTACAAGCTAGAGAGCTGATTTTTTTAATGCTGTTAGTCCTGTATGTGCACTCTGTATGGGGTCAGTTTCAGGTGTCTATTCATTGCTGTTTGTTTTAAAATAAATTTCAAACATCCAAAATAAATTTCATTCGCTTTGTGCGGTTCACATTTCAAGTCCCCATTTGGACCCCTTGTAATAGTAGCTGAGACTTAATTTTTTTGTTGAACAATCTCATTCTCTTATAGAATAAAAATGCATAAAGAATTTGCAGAAACAATTGTATTTTAGTTCTCATATGACCCAGCAAAAAACGAATTTCGCATTTTATTGTCGATATTAAATTGGCAATTGACAAAATATGACAAGATGTACCAAAACACTAAATATACTACCAGAAAGGTGATGACAATATCTGTTTATATACAAAGTTTCAAGTTGGTACTAAGTCTCTAAGTTACCTAGAAAAAATTCTTAAATCGAGCATTTTTGCCATTTTTCGAATTATTGAGAACTTGTAGAAAATCACCAGAGAAAGTTTTCAATGTACATTTCAGTATACAGGCTGTACTTCTGCATTGTATTGTCTTGTCTGGACATGTCGGCCTTTCAAACAAAATATTTTGCTGCATGTTTTATTCCTCCCTGTCCGTGCTGTATGAAAGTTTGGTGAATGACTCAAGCAAAAGTGCTTTGTGATTTATACTAGATAAACATGATCAATTGTGTAGCAAAATTACTAGTACTGGTAGTGCTATGCTGAATGCCCACAGCTGAGGTTTTAACATATTAATAAATGTGTAAATATAGAACTTATAGTAACACAAGTAATTTTTATGCTTTGGCCTTCAGTGCATGACATCATGCTTATGTCATCAGAAAATTCAGTGAGCTGTTCAGTTGATCAATAACCATTGTAGACCAAGCTTCAAAATCAAATGCAGTGAATGTGAAATCTTTGAAGATGGCAGAGATCTTGGATACTTGTACAATAGGGAAAAAACTTTGTTCAGAACAGGATTGCCATAAACTGGACTTTGTCCAAAGTCTGAAACGGACAGTATAATTTTGGTTTTATTATGTGCCAGCTTGATGTCAGGGGTGTCAACAGGAAATTGGAAAAAACTCTGAAGTGGTTCGCGAAGCCGGGGGGGGGGCTCGAGAAAATTTTGAGCACTCTCAGGGTGCTTTAGGAGCCGTACGTTTCCTACCTACATTTACCAGTGGTGAGAAGCGCTGTATATTTTATCCGCGTTGTCTAACAATAAATAAGTACATTAAGGAATAAACATCTCTCCTGTGAATTTAAAGCTGATAATCATCCATCCAAACAATAAAGGGAGAAGTAATATCAGAAAATATGTGCTTCGGGCTTACTTTGACCGTTGATTTGGCTGCGATGGCAGCTGGATCGTCAACGGGCTCGGTGCGCATGCCCTGGTCTCAATCAACCAATTGCAATCGAGAATTCACGTCACATCCGTGGAGGGAAACCCCCCCCAAAAATATTAAGCCGGATTTACACGTATCCCAAAAATGACCCCCAGGATGTGGAAAAAAAACTCGGAAATCCGTGGTTCTGCGGAAAATTGACACCCCTGTGATGTTCATTCCTTTATTCATATAATTAAGTGATGCAGGAGTAGTGTACAATACCTCATATTATCATAATTATTTTCTTACAGTCCAAAGGAGTTGATCAACGTACAGGATTTATCTGAACATGACCGAGAAATGCTGCTTCACAGGTGTGGATTTGATGGAATTTGATGGACTCCCATCAGAAGCAAACATCTGTCTGCATCACAAAAAAATGTTTCCAGATCTATTCTCAACACTGCAAAAAAAGTGTTGCAATCCATTTAGTTTGCATGCCAGTTCTTATAAAGGAAGTCTGAGAGTAGTCTCCTTTAAACAAGCTAAAATGATCTCTCAAATGACAGGAAGCCAGGGAATCAGTGCAGGCATGAAACTATGTCCGAAGTGCCGACAACATCTTGCACGTCAACATGATCAAGAACATGATCGAGAACATCGAGATGAACAGGCCAGCAGTGGGAATGAAAATATAGGAATACATACCCCCGGCTGATGTTGAAAGGCAACTAAATGAAAGCATCACCAAGCTTGGAGTTTCACCATGCAAAGTAGCCCGAGTCAGCGGCAGAGACAAAGCAACATATGCCAAAAAGAAAGCCAAGGAAATTCGCTCCAAAGCCACAGAGTTTGTTTCAGCTTGCACTTCAGTTCCAGTAACCTCACTTCAGAGCCCAATGAAAAAAATAAGTCTTTCCTCAAGTGAATTGGACATGAAGCACCTCATTGATGACATCAAGAAAAAGATGGCACTTTCATCAAAACAAGAAAAACTGTCCCTATTGACCCTGGCTCCAAGGAGCTGGACAGTCGATGAAACGGCCGAAGAGTTTGGAGTTACAGCTTACATGGTTCGAAAATCCAGACACATGCGAGACGAACTGGGTATACTACCAGATTTAAAACACAGCAAAGGAAGGCCCCTGAAAGAAGATACACAGAGAAAAGTATTGGCATTCTACTATCAAGATGATATTTCAAGAGTCATGTCCGGATCCAAAGATTACAAAAGTGTAAAAGAAGGAGGTCAAAAAGTACAGAAACAAAAGTGTCTTCTCCTGATGAATTTGAATGAAGCCTATGAAACATTCAAGAAGAGATTTCCTGAAGAAAAGATTGGTATATCTAAATTCTGTTCTTTGAGACCTGCAGAATGCATAACGGTTGGAGCACGAGGTACCCACTCTGTGTGCGTCTGCACCATACATCAGAATGTGAAACTCATGCGTCATTTCCATCAGCAGAAAAAGTGACGTACCACGATCTGTTGGAGCAGCTGGTTTGCTCTGTGGAGAACAACATTTGTATGATTCATCGGTGTGACAATTATCCTGGAGCCAGTGCACTTGAGAAATACTTGGAGGAGAAAATTGATGATGAGGTTGACAGTATTACATACAAGCAGTGGGTCACAACAGATCAGACAACGCTAAAAGAAAATATTGCAACTGGTCATGAATATATTGAAAAGTTGATTGCAAAGGTTGAAAATCTGGCTTCACATCACTTCATTGCCAGGAAGCAAAGCGACTACCTCAGAAACTTGAAAGCCGACATTCCTGATAATGAATGCATTGTGTTACTTGACTTTGCTGAAAACTATTCATTTGTTGTACAGGATGCAGCACAGGGATATCACTGGGACAACACACAATGCACCCTCCATCCTTTTGCTGTGTACTACAAAAGGCACATCGAACATGTTGAAGGTGAATTTGAGCAAACCGAAACAGTCTGCTCGAGTGTTTGTGTTGTAAGCGACTGTCTCAAACATGATACCACAGCTGTGCACACGTTTTTGTCCCACGTGATTCCCTTTGTACTCAACATTCTTCCAGATTTGAAAAAGATCATATACTTCAGTGATGGAGCAGCCTCTCAGTATAAAAATCACAAAAATTTTTCCAATTTGTTGCACCACAGTGAGGACTTCAGAGTGGCTGCAGAGTGGCACTTCTTTGCCACATCACATGGAAAGTCACCTTGTGATGGAATTGGTGGAACTGTGAAACGTTGTGCTGCTCGTGCCAGCTTACAAGCTACAACATCAAATCAAATCCTGACACCATCTGATCTCTTCAAGTGGGCAAAGAAACATATAGCAAATATTCATTTCTTTTGGGTCAGTAAAGAAAATGTGGCTGTTACCGCTGCATCCCTCTCAGAGCGATTCTCCACCTCCACCACAATTCCTGGTACTCGTGACAATCATTGCTTCATACCAGTCAGTGAATCTGAGCTACAAGTGAGAACAACGTCAGGGTCACCAGGGTTCACAGTCAAAGTAGGCAACAGATCAGCAATCATTCTGCAGCCGCCACAGACTTCCACAGATGCAGCGGAAGAGCCTGATGAACATCAGTTGGCACTTGAAGACATGGTACCTGGAAAATATGTGGCCTGCATGTATGACAGTCATTGTTGGATTGGAAACATCAGAGACACATCGGTGGAAAACGCGGATGTTCAAGTCACATTCATGAAGCCCCATGGACCTGCTAGAAGTTTTTCATGGCCAAGAAGAGAGGATGTGTGCTGGGTGCCACTAGGGCACATCTTGACCATCATTGAAGCACCATCAACCACTTCTGGAAGACAATACAAAATACCGGATGACACAGAGAAGGAAATCAAACGACTAGCTCATGTATAAATTACCATGCTCTAAATCAAGACACTGGTAAATCATGATGCCTTAATTATGTAATTGGTCTCCACAAACTTGTTTTGCTTTTGCACAATTATATTAAATGTCAACCAAAACTTTGTCTGCAACAAACCGCTTTGTGGTGCAGCACTTCATGTAGGCTTGCAGGTGAGCTTATGCTTGTACTTGGGCCCACAGAAGTGCTGCCGAGACTCTCCTTTTGTGAACTTGTCACTCTCGATTATCCATCACTTTCTGCAGCTAAATGTTTTTCTTCACTGATCCTCATTAGAATTTTCACATCAGACTGATGGGTTGTTCCATATCAAGATTCCATATCAAGATATTTGCCATTTGTGAAATTTAAAGTTCTGCACACAAAACAAGCAAATTCTTGAAATTTCCGAAAAATGGCAAAAATGCTCGATTTCAGAATTTTTTCTAGGGAACTTAGAGACTTAGTACCAACTTGAAACTTTGTATGTAAACAGATATTGTCATTACCTTTCTGGTAGTATATTTAGTTTTTTGGTACATCTTGTCATATTTTGTTAATTGGCAATTGAATATCGACAATAAAATGCAAAGTTCGTTTTTTGCTGGGTCATATGAGAACTAAAATACAATTGCTTCTGCAAATTCTTTATGCATTTCTATTCTATAAGAGAAGGAGATTGTTCAACAAAAAAATTAAGTCTCAGCTACTATTACAAGGGGTCCAAATGGGGACTTGAAATGTGAACCGCACAAAGCGAATGAAATTTATTTTGGATGTTTGAAATTTATTTTAAAACAAACAGCAATGAATAGACACCTGAAACTGACCCCATACAGAGTGCACATACAGGACTAACAGCATAAAAAAATCAGCTCTCTAGCTTTACGGTTTCAAAGATACAGCTCCTCAAAAATGGTAATAATTTAGGAATGTCACGAAAATGGCCGTACGGGCACTTTTTCAAAAATTTATAACTCCGAAGTTATTGCTAGTACCAGGCTAATATTGCACAAAGTTACTACATTATATTCAAAGTTCATAAGAAAAAAATATCAAGCAAATCAGAGATGGTCATGCGGGAAGGTCCTGTTGAATTGAGGTGGAATGACCCTACTTCACAGTTTACTGAATGCTTGGAGTAACATAAAGCAAAGTGTTTTTACAGAAACGGGAGCTGGCTACTTCCTGTAACCCGATCGCCAAAATAAAAGAAACAGGAAGTTAATACATCGTTAAAGGAACATCATTTTAAGAGTTCCTTACAGTACCATCCGCCCGAGTCACGGGCTACGTCCGGAGACCCTGCGGGCAGGATCTCCCAAGCCATCGGCCAAAAGACGGTTCCCGGAGGGCCCACTGCGGGCCGCGTTAAACCGGTGCGCCATGGACACCTAAGTCGCCAGACTCCCCACAGGGTAAGGCTGAAACGAGATAGATCGGTGTCTCCCAAGTTTTGTCTACGGCTCAGACAGATCGTGCGCCACGGACCACGTCCGGGTCCCACGTCCCCATCATTCGGCAGCTAACTAGTTCGGGAATTGCCCCTTCTTTCTTATTTTTATTCATTTTGATTAGCCCGATTAGCTATAGACCTTTTCGGGCCAGCCCCCCGGAAGTACCCCGTCCGCCATTGCTGGAGTGTGCTACAGAGCGACACAGAGCGACGATTTCACAGATTTCGCAGATTAACCAGTGTTTTTGTCTTAATACAAATATATATTTTTATAATGTCGAGTCGGTCGAGTGGGGATACATGTTCCGTCATAAACTGTGCCAATAATGGCGTGAAAATTCAACAATGGAAGAAGAAAGTATGCAAAATACACAAGCCTTTACTGCACGAAGACTGCCTTGTTTGCAGAACAAGAAGTTAGGAAGACGTGGGTGAAAAATATCAACAGAAAGGACTTTGTTCCAAATAAATACAGCCGGGTGAGTTTTCGTTAACATTCAGTCTCTTACTACTCATAGTCTCGCTGAGAGTCCCGGACGATTCTGGCCGAAAGAACAGCAGTATGAGGCTACTGTAGCCCTCGGCACTAGCACAAGCCTATAAATGAATGAATGAATGAATGAATTAGGAGAATGATAAAATAAATTAAATATAACGTTAACACATAGCCTAATTTACCGCTAGCGTTAATGTTACAGTAGCAATCTTTATGGCTTGTTGACGTTAGTTATAGCCAGCATTGCAGCGTTCACAGTTTTTAGTGTTTGATTATGGGAATAGATCATGCTATTTCCATAACCAATCATTAAAAACTACCTTCATCTGTAACTGGAGGCCACTGCCTAACATCATCAATCCAAGACATGTCTGCGTTATCCGTAACAAATGCTCCACGCTGCTGTGTTTGGGTTAGTTGGTGGAGCAACGCACCCTCCAGTTATGGCGGGGCCACTAGGGGGCGCATGTCCACAATTTTCAAGTCGAAAAGGTGTATAGCAACACCTTCGGTACCCGCCATCTTTGTCGTTATGATTCACTTCCTTCCTTTACCCTCTGTCGTCATTTCCTGTCATGCGCTATGGCCAAAAATGAAGAATTCGTTAATGTTGATGTGCATTTTATATATATAAATGTCTTATATGTTTTGGTGTTTCATGTCTGTGTCTAAATAAATGTTTTAAAACATATTGGCGACTCTGATAATTGAATTTCCACAGCCAATCCAACTCGACAAGAACCTACAGAAATAGTGACTCATCTCCTTTCTGATTTTTCCCTTTTTTTAAGAAAAAAAGGGTGGAACCCGAAATTATTAAATTATTAAAATATTAATAAATTACACGAGTCACCCTACAAGTGTATATCTCAACTATATAGCTCATATATATCTCAATCATGCAATGGATGAACAAAAAGAGTTTCAATAAAGGTAAACAATGTTTATTTTTGCTTTGTCCATTACAGCATTATTTGATTATCGTCAGACGCATAAAGCCTAAGTGACTCACTTGCCAAACAAGTGAACAATAAGACTGAGCAGTGGCAAAATTAAAAGATGCAATTTACAAAATTTCCAAAAAAATGAAGTCACACAAAGTATTATATACACATCTCTGAGAGTATATCTGTTAATGTGGCCCAGGAACCAACCCCTCACCAAAGCAAAATACTTTTATTATTGCTGTGAATATGAATAACTACTCAGTACATTATGCAGGGATATGTTGCAACAGTCAAGTACTTGTATCTTCCTAAAGGTACGGGAAAGGAAGTACAAAACAAGTGACTCCATGAGAACTTAAAGCTGCAGAAAAGTTGCTGCTTTTTCTTTTTTTTTGTGATCCAATGGTTTCCCTTTTGTCTTTAAAATATTGTCATAAATATATTAGAAATGAAGAAAAATTAGAAAAAGGGAACATAATTAACTAAGTTCTCTATAAATATAGGTTAGATCAAGAATCTGGAGCTCTAAACATCACCAGAGCTCTTTAATCTGCAGCCTTCTGAGGCTCAGTCATACTGGACCATGGGGTGATCACTCCAGGGAGGCAGGCTGGAGAGCTTCTGTTCAGTGGCTGCTTCGATGGGCCAGCCCCAGGCCTTGAAGAACCCTGCCAGGTTCATTCCCACAGTCTGGGAGAAAGTCTCAGCATACAGGTTCATCTTTCCTTTGTTCTCTTTTGGAAAGTTGCTCATCTTGTGGTAGGCAGCAAACACCTTCTTGTGGGCATCCCAACCAAACTTATCCTGGAGCTACATGGAAGGAGACAAGCAGACAGAGAGAATGTATTTTTACTCAAGATTGTTAGTGTCTGATGGCTTGGAAAGGTTGGAGTCATTCTGCAACCCTGTACGAGACTATGTGGGTATGATGGATGGATGGATGGATAATTAGCTAAAAGCACTGCTGAATTATTTTATTCGCAGTAGTTGTAATGATGAAAGTATGTGATTCCCTTTCCATTGAGCTCCAGTAATATTTAGATAAAAAGATTGTATTTCTCTCACCTGCATATATGTCTCCAGGGCAACCCACATCTTCCAGCTGTCAAGTTTCCTGCCCCCCTTGGCATAGTCCCTCGCTCGAATGTTTCGTTTTGTCAAACTCATGTTAGGATTAGCCTGCATCAGCCACAATGAAATTTTCAATTCCATGATCATAATAAAGTGCTAAATATTATTATATCATGAAAAAGGAGCATCCTATTTAGAGTTGTCTATTTATATGGAAATATATCCCAATAACACAATTTAAGACTTGACTTTTTTTTAGCCGGTGGTCTCACATAAGGGATTTACGCTACCTTTGCCCTGTCGATACCCAGGACTTCCTCATTCACATATAATGACCACAGGTTGCATGTGCACTCTGTGGTGTGTGATGGGAACTCCCAGCAGCGTCTCTGTTGGTTGTGTCCAAGCTCGTGGATGGGGCCCCAGAGGCCATGCTTCCTAACTCCGTCAGCATTGACCAACTTGCCTGCTGTGGACTTATGTCCCATGATAGGATAACCTGAATGCATCCAACCTGAGCAGAGAAGAATGCAGAATTTCAATTCAATTCAACAAAGTCATCTAAAGGCCCTTTACATGTAATGCTCTTTTTCATTTTGTCAGTTTAAACAAGATGATTAGATTAAAAAAAAAAATCCAAATCATTATTATGCATTTTGCAAGTGATATAATCTGATAGTCCTGAAAGTTCTGGACATTTATTTTTCAACAAACTGTGTATAACATGCACAATATTTTAAAATCAAAATAAAAGTATGATTGGTCTTTGTGTTAGGTGTTCCTGAAGCATGTGTCAGTTCAGCGCAGCAGACTTTATTGACTCAGGACTGTCACCAGCATAAGTGAATAAAAAGCAGTACATGCGGTACACAAGCCTACCATGAGAAATCTGCACATCCGCTACAATCCGCTCTTTGCGAGGAAATTTGTGTGGTTTGGCAGCCAGGTCAGCAATTCCCCTCATGATGTCATCCCAGAGGGCTGCTAACTTATCAGGCCGCTCCAGTTGGCGAACAACATCTGACGGTACCGTGAGGATGATGTTTTCAAACTCCAACTCTGCCCAGGGTGAAGGAGCTGTGCGCAGCAGCGACCAATCAGCTGCTGTCGTCACACCTGAAAAGAAGAAATGGACAGGTGTATTCAAAACTGAGCAATGGTTTCTGAAGTAGATGTTTTGTCAAGTATTTGACATAAAGAACGAAAAAATAATAACAAAACTAAGTCTCTTCAAGATCTGCACTTTATAATGTCTGGGTTCCATAAACAGTTACCCAGGCGCTGATAATCTTCGACCCTTGATGAATAAATCATCAGCCAGTGTGTAAAGACATAAGCAGTGGTCTTAGAAAAGGAAATAGTGCTGCAACAAATATATTTTGTTGTAGTATTATATTTGCTCCAACAAATATTGCTTCAGAAAAAAAAAACAAGAGCTCCATCTCAGACCCTACAGGCATCACTGAGCATGTTAAACATTCAAGTCCATGACAACACATTCAGAAGACAACTAAACAAGTCCAGTTTGTTTGAAAAGGGCTGCCAGGAGAAACCCTTTTCAGTTTAAAATGAACATGGGAGCACAAGTGAGGTTCACAAAACTGTATCTGAACAAACCACAAGACTTCTGGAACAACGTCATATGGACACGTCAGACTAAAATGCAGCTGCTTGACATTAATGTTATGTGAGATGACTTTAGATGTTAAATATATAGATACTAAATATATAATGCTTCAAATCCTTGAAAGACCATTAATCCTACTATTATTCTGTCTTCTGTAAACACACATCATCCCTCCATCCACCACACACTCACCGGATTTATAATAGGGTGCAGGTATGGCCATCTGCACTGTTACCTCCACTCCTTCCACTTGTGTGTTTTTTGGGGCCAGCAGGTAGATGAGTCCTCCCCAGAGGTTCCACACCACCATCATCTCTGAAGTAACAGGAAATCGCTCATGAACACATGGAGCTCTCTTTAACTCTGCAGCTTTCAAGTTGTCAGTTTGGCAGCCTATTTGAACCTGTGGATGAAATTGAAAATGCATCACTGCTTTGCAAGTATAGTTCACATCATTTTATCTCCAACAGTCATCTCTCCCCAAAAGGGTGCAATTCATCTTTGAAGCAGCCCATTTTTATACATATGAGCTCACGATAAAACTAGTGGAAATAAAAGCTTTAGGTAATTTAGTAATTAATCCTGTGAGATCAAATGCTGTTTTGAGTTCACACGTACTGTAAACAATGTGTCCAATTAGACTGCAGTCTTTTTATACGCCAACAACTAGCATGAGAAGTATCTGATTCAGTGTAAAGTACCTTCCATCCCTTTTTGACAAGCTCTGCTGGTATAGCCACGTAGGTCCTCATACCAGGGGACAGGTAGAGACCGGTACTGATCCATTCCACCGCTCCTGAAAACCACACACAAGAGCATCAGAGGCCACAGTCACTGATATTTTCAGGTGTGTTGATTAATAACGTACAAACCTATTTGATATCTCACATCAACTTAAATAAGCTGCATTACTACTGATATCCCCTCCCTGAATCGCCACCTTAACGTGGTGGAGGGGTTTGTGTGCCCAAATGATCCCAGGAGCTATGTTCAATCAAGAGCTCAGTGTCAAGAGCTCGATGTCCCTCGCCCAGGTTAGGGTCACCGGGGTCCCACCCTGGAGCCAGGCCTGGGGGAGGGGCTCGTTTGGGAGCGCCTGGTGGCCGGGCCTTCACCCATGGGGCCCGGCCGGGCTCAGCCCGAAGGAGCTACATGGGTTCGCCTCCCCGTGGGCCCACCACCTGCAGGGAGGGTCATAGGAGTCGGGTGCAGTGTGGTATGGGTGGCAGCCGAAAGTGTGGGCCTTGGCGTGCCGACCCTCGGCTGACGAAACTGGTTACTGGGACATGGAACGTTACCTCTCTGGCGGGAAAGGAGCCTGAGCTTGTGCGTGAGGTTGAGAGGTACCGACTAGATATAGTCGGGCTCACCTCAACGCACAGCCTGGGCTCTGGAACCAATCTTCTCGAGAGAGGCTAGACCTTATTCTACTCTGGAGTTGCCCAGGGTGAGAGGCGACGGGCTGGTGTGGGCTTGCTTATAGCCCTCCAGCTTGGAGCCTGTACGTTGGGGTTTTCCCCAGTGGATGAGAGGGTAGCTTCCCTGCGCCTTCGGGTCGGGGAACAGGCTCTGACTGTCATTTGCGCTTATGCGCCAAATGACAGTTCAGTACCCAGCCTTCTTGGGGTCCTTGGCGGGGGTGCTGGAAAGCGCCCCTAATGGGGACTCCTTTATTCTGCTGGGGGACTTCAACACTCACGTTGGCAATGACAGTGGTACCTGGAGGGGCGTGATTGGGAGGAACGGCCTCTCTGATCTGAACCAGAGTGGTGTTTTGTTGTTGGACTTCTGTGCTCGTCACAGTTTGTCCATAACGAACACCATGTTCAAGCATGAGAGTGTCCATAAATGCACTTGGCATCAGGACACTCTTGGCCAGAGATCGATGATCGACTTTATAGTCGTATCACCTGATCTTCGGCCGTATGTTTTGGACACTCGGGTAAAGAGAGGAGCTGAGCTGGCGGGGGAGAATGCCGGTCAGACCTGGTAGGCCCAAACGTGTAGTGAGGGTTTGCTGGGGATGTCTGGCAGAGGAACCTGTCAGAAAGATCTTCAACTCACACCTCCGGCAGAGCTTCAATCACATCCCGGGGGAGGTGGGGGACATTGAGTCTGAATGGACCATGTTCCGCGCCTCCATTGCTGAGGCGGCTGACTGGAGCTGTGGCCGTAAGGTCGTCAGTGCCTGTCGTGGCGGCAATCCTCAAACTCGGTGGTGGACACCTTGGGTGAGAGAGGCCGTCAGACTGAAGAAGGAGTCCTACTGGGCTTGGTTAACTTGTGGGTCTCCGGTCTCTTGTGGGTCTTTGGTGGTCTCTGAGGCGAACACTCAGGTGTGGGAGGAGTTTGGTGAGGCCATGGAAAAAGACTTTCGATCGGCTCCTCTGAGATTCTGGCAAACCGTCAGACGACTCAGGCGGGGAAAGCAGTGCTTCACCAACACTGCGAATAGTGGAGGTGGGGTGCTGCTGACCTCAACTGGAGATGTCGTTCGGCGGTGGAAGGAATACTTCGAGGACCTTCTCAATCCCACCAACATGTCTTCCGTTGAGGATGCTGAGCCTGTGGACTTGGGGGTGGACTCGTCCATTACTGGAGCTGAGGTCGCTGAAGTAGTTAAGAAGCTGCACAGTGGTCGGGCTCCAGGGGTGGACGAGATCCGCCCTGATTTCCTAAAGGCTCTGGATGTTGTAGGACTGTCTTGGTTGACACGTCTCTGCAACATCGCATGGAAATCAGGGGCAGTATCTCTGGATTGGCAGACCGGGGTGGTGGTTCACCTTTTTAAGATTGGGGACCGGAGGGTGTGTTCCAATTACAGGGGAATCACACTCCTCAGCCTCCCTGGTAAGGTCTACGCAGGGGTGCTGGAGAAGAGAGTTCGATCGATTGTCTAATCCCAGATTCAGGAGGAACAATGTGGGTTCCGTCCTGGTCGTGGAACACTGGACCAGCTCTATACCCTCACTAGGGTCCTTGAGGGAACATGGGAATTTGCCCAACCAGTCCACATGTGTTTTGTGGACTTGGAGAAGGCATTTGACCATGTCCCTCGGGGTGTCCTGTGGGGGGTGCTCCAGGAGTATGGGGTGCTGGGCCCGTTGTTACGGGCTGTCCAGTCCCTGTACAAATGGAGTGGGAGCTTGGTCTGCATTGCAGGTTGTAAGTCGGATTTGTTTTCAGTGGGAGTTGGACTCCTCCAGGGCTGCCCTTTGTGACCAATTCTGTTCATAACGTTTATGGACAGAAATTCTAGGCGCAGCCAAGGAGCGGAAGGGTTCCGGTTCGGTGGTTTAGGGATCTCGTCTCTGCTGTTTACAGATGACGGGGTCCTGTTGGCGCCATCGAGTGGGGATCTGCAGCTCTCGCTGGAGCGGTTCGCAGCCGAGTGTGAAGCGGCAGGGATGAGAATCAGCACCTCCAAATCTGAGACAATGGTCCTTAGTTGGAAAAGGGTAGAATCCCTCCTCTGGGTCGGGAGTGAGTGATTAAAGTAAATGAGGTTCAGTAGTTTTTTTTTTGTTTGTTTGGTTTTTTTACTAATGGATTGTTTGACTGCCATGTTGACGAAAATATATATGTTATCGGGGCTACTTATCATGATATTGGACTCATTGGAATGATGTCATAATTTCCTGTTATCAGCTCGATAATTATCGTGCACCCCTCTTAATAACATATTGAAACTGGGTCATGCAACTAGATAGCGATGGAAAGCACACCAGCAAATCTACATCAGAGAGGCTGAAAAATAAAGGATTCAAGATTCTGATTCTGGACTAACCAAGTCACAGTCCAGACCTCAGCCCATGTGACCTGAAGAGAGCGCGTATAAGCGAATGCCTAAAATCTCAATGAACTAAAGCAACATTAAACCAAATTTTCTCCACAGCTATGTGATAATGATCATATATGATGGTAAAAATCACATGACTAGTTTGCGTTGTTTCTCCTAAAGGTGGTTTTACAAGCTGTTTCATCAGTGTGGCACTTAACATTGCTCACATTTCTTTTCTTTTTGTCTCCATTTTTGGTAAATAAAGGATGAGCATTTATAAATTTATCTTTCGTTGTTTGTCTTAAGTTGTATATTCATTTTCCTAAACCCCACCTTGATCAGATGATTTTATCATGTTTTTGCACACACACAGACACCAAAAAAAACACAACAATAACTGGATTAAAACAAGCGCCACTCATTTTTGCCCAACTGTAAAACCACAAGCAGTAGTCTTAATGAATTTTGCAGAGCACATCAGTTATAGTGATATAAGTAATTCTAAATATCATACACATGTATAAGGATATAATCACTCTTTTGTTGATAAAAGATAAGTTAATGATAAGAACTGACCTGCTGTGTTAACATGAATTTTGACCTTCTGGTTGTAGACAACTGGCAGCAGCGGGTTATCCTTGATGAGGTAGGGCAGGAGAGCATCTGGATCTGGACAGACCCTATACACCTCTGCCCCAATATTGAGAAGCAGATGCGCTTCGGCACTCTTAACAGGACATTCGTCACTCACCTGGATCAGGAAAAATGAGACAATGAATGGTTTAACTAAAATAACTAATGACTAAAAAAAAATAAAGGTCAACCTCTTCAGTTTTGTGCTGATCCAGTGATGTTTTACAGGGTGTGATAACTTCATAATGTTTACTCACCTGTGGCATGCCTGACTTCTTTAAGATCTCTGTGAGTGTGGACACCACCTGGTTGTATAAGACGCTGTCATGAGCATTCAATTTTAAGTAGGCGACACAGTCACTGCCCAGTTTTTTAAGGCATTTCTCCTCGTGTTGGTTGAGTTTTTCACCCCTAGTCACATGGTCAGCAAAGCGATGCAGGAGGTGGCGGAAATGGTAGGTATCTTTAATGGGCTGCCTGGGATCAGGAGCCTTGTATGTTTGTCCTGGGATTCTTGTCCCCAGTAGGCTCAAGCCCATTTTGGTGAGGATTTTGTTCCCTGAAAGACAGGACAAAAAAAAAAATCAGGCTTAATCTACAGTGTCATATCGCTGCACCTGCTATGGTCAGGACCAGCCTAAAATTGGTGGAAAAATGAAAGGCAACCAGACTTCTTTCCCTGTTTTTTAAAGGCATTTTACCTTTCATTTAAAAGACTTTCTCAGTTCTAACTGAATGGCGCAGACCTTCAGGTTTCATTTCATTTTTCTGATACACTCCAGACATGTCAAAGCAATCCTTTAAAGCATGACAATTTAAACACTAGCATTAATCTGTGTATCTGAAAATAAATAAATAATTGCATAGATCAATATACATAGACACATGTGCATAACCATAATTTTGAAACATATAGAACTTCTTGTAAATAAATCTAAATAATAAAAGGACCCATTTCCCCAAAAAAGAAGAAATGAAAATCAACTGAATTTATACCCAATGTATTCACACCTATCTATATACAGACACACACATATATTATATTGTGAAAGACATCTGTCGGTTTAAGATTTAATCAGTCGCTTTAAAGCCGTTTTTCACTGCTGATTTACAAACCGAGAATGCTTTGACCTTTTGTTGATTGAATCGATTTTCTTGGTGGCTGAGATTAACAGACTTGGCTCCATGTTTGGTGTCAGTGTGCCAACATCAACTGTATGGCACCATAAACTGTCCCATAGCTTTTCCATCTGTATTCAGCTTGCCTCCTCTCTGCATAATCGTTTCTTTTTTGGACTTTTTTTGTTCCAACCCCTTCTAACCCATTTACTTGACAAGAAGAGTGCTGCAGGAAAAATGTTTAGAGGTTACCATACAGTGGGAAGATGTCATCGTAGCCTAGGTACCAAAGTTGAGATGGATTTTGGGACGTGTCTTTGTAGTCACTGTATGTCTTAACATCATTAAAATGAAGATATTATTTATTACAACTCCAACCAGAACCTGGATAAGGGTTAGATAATGGATGGATGGATGGATGGATGACAAAGCCTTATAATTACGGTACAACTGACCCTTTGATTTGAATGACTACATGCTGATTTGGCTGCAGATGAAATAGAATATTTGACACCCCTGCTTTAAAACTGAAGATAATCTTGTCTGTAACCTGAAGAAGTGCAAAACTGACATTGGTGCATGGATTGTGTTCTATATGTTGGATAGGCAGGCAAAGCCTGAACACAATAATCCATTCCTTAAGTACATTGCTCTTACTCAAAACTAGAGGAGATGCAGACTGTTTTGCTACACAGGACCAGATACCGAGAATTCTGAAGGGAACCAGAGCTTATTGGTTTGGTTAAAGGGGATCAGTCTTACCAGTGTGGCTCCCTGCTGTTATACCCTGAGATAAAGCGTCTTGTTCTCCCTCTCTCTGTCCCCCGTCACTCAGAATTGTATTAATTTTCATTTCTGATAACAGTACAAGCTAACTGATATCAAACATGTATAAACATTATCCACCCTGAAACAAGTTCCAGTCTAAAACAAGTAGTACTCTACTTTCTTTCTTTCTTTTACTTGTGTTGCCTGACATTACCCATCCTGCATTTGGTCCTACAGTTCTGCGTCTGTCAACTTATCCTGCAATCATCTAACCGAAGGCAAAGTTGCAGCATGTTGTCTTTTAACCCCTTAAACCTGAGGGTGCTGCGTGTTAAGGCTTGCTAAAACAGATGTACTCAAAATAAATTAAGAATACCTTCATAAGTATGATCATTCTATTCATAGGCAGATAAGACCCAAACTAATGTCTTTCAAGTCTCAGAATCATCAACGCTGCAGTAACACTTGGGAAGGCTGTATACTGGGGCGCTGAAAAGGGGGGGTAAAGGATACGGATTATAGGGGCCCATGATTGAGGGGGGCCCAGAGAGGCCCCTAATGATGATCAAAAATTGCATCAACAAATTTCGCCGCTGTGTTGGGGGGCCCTGTAAAGATTCTTTTCATGGGGCCCAAAATCCCTAGCGGCGCCCCTGGCTGTATATAAAGCGTAAGATCATTAAATGGTCAGGGAGGCTGATTGGGGAAACACAGCCGGGTCTAGAGTCGCTGTACGTGAAGCAGCTGCAGCGGCTCGCCGGCTCCACCCCCAATGATGCCTCCCATCCCTTAGCGAGTGAGTTCCAGCTCCTGCCATCAGGACGCAGATTTATAGTTGCTAGAACGAGAACCACACGATACAGGAACAGCTTCGTCCCTGCTGCTGTCTCTCTTTTAAACAAATCGTAACGTATTTTATTTATTGATGTGGTCTATCCTGCTTTTTATTTATTTTAATTTATTTATTTATTTTATTTATGAGAAACCCTGGGTTTTCTTTTTTACTTCTATTTATTGTTCTTGGCCTTGTGGGCAAACTTACTTTCTATTTTTATCATGTTCAGTGAGCGTTGTGAGTACCTGCCATGTCTGTCTTGTGCTGTTTTAAAACTTGTTCGATGTTTTTTTTTTTTTTTTTTTTGTCCTGTGTTTAATTGATGATGGTGGGGGTTGTGTGTGGGATGCCTTCTTCTCCAACTGCAAAACGAATCTACCTACGGGTATTAATAAAGTAAACTTGAACTTGAACTTGAACTTGATCCAAGACCATACTGTGTGACTCATGTATGCACTTATATAACTCACTCCAAGGAAAGTAATACCAGACAATAACTAAATATATTTAAATAAAATAAATCAATAAGTAATTACGTAATAAGAAAGTTTGTTTTTATTTGCAGGACCACCAAGCAGCCACTAGATGGCAGCAAATGACCACAAATAGAACTGGGCCCCAAGCGTGAACTCTACATTATAGCACCCATCTGCTCTGCTTATCGTATGAATATAATCAAAATGGCCATGAAAAGGTAAGTCAACAATTTGATGAGATGTGAGACATATGCATAACATTTAATACACTAGCTTTAAAACTATAAGATTGTCTACACATTTGCAGAAATACTTGGCATCACTGGAAAGAGAAATTCTCATCTGTTTTCAGTATTATAGTCACGCATTACATCAACACACACTCAGAAAAACATCCAGAAATAAAGATGCCACGTGATATTATCTCTAATTATTATAAATATACCTGAGAAATCTGTTAATGGGCTTTGCCCGTGGTGCGTTTGTGCCCAGTGCCAGGCGTGCCCACCAATGAGCAGGCCTCCTCCCTCTGCCACAAAGTTTTGGATTTCCTGCACATGGTCACTGGAGAATGCGTCGCACACAAACACACTCAAGTCTTTCCTGAAGCCAGTTTTCTCACATTTCAGGCCAGACCTGTTGAGAATTTTGAAGACATGATCAAGGTTTCCACCGACAACGCCCCTGCGGCCTTCGTCCAACCAGTGAATAGCATTGAGCCAAAATGGAGCCATCTCCTGTGACAAAAACAGTTATTGTAATGAAGGCTGTCATTTTGTGATTCCCAGAAATGTAACAAGCAAAAAATTAACTGATGGAAGAAGTCAAATTTATTGCCTTTGAATGAAACCAGTATTTATTGTTGACTCTACCTCAATGCCCAGAATTCCTTCGTGGGAAACGACTATGACTCGTCCCTGACCATAGTAGGCCCCTGCCAGGAATACCTGTCCATTGTCTGTGGTCCCGATCGGGAAGGCTAGCTGGCCGTGGACCAGAATCTCAGAAGCAACCAGGCCTTTGCGGACCTTAAACTCTGAAACCCCCTGGAGTAAGAACTCCAAGTCATCCTCAAAATCTTTCCCAAGTCTGTATTTTAGAGGGAGAAAAGTGGAGGAACAGAGAGATGCAAAAACAAAGCATGAATAATTAAATATAGACTAAATAGAAGTTTACAAGTTTGTGTTGGTGAAAGAATGTTAATGTATAATCTAAAAAGTCAGTTAAAGGTTTTTGGTCAGGAAATGGTCATGTATTGTCCGTCTGTTTCACATGATGAAGGAAACAGAACCAAATGACTGTTACCAAAGTTTAAAGTAGGTTGTAAAAGCAGGAAGGGGAATGATGTTTAGTCAGATAATACTGAATCAGAAACCTTCCTGTGTAGGCACTAAAACTGAACTGTGATTTCACAGGATGTGTTTGACATCTGCTAGACAGTACATCAGATTTGTTTTTATAAGTGCTGACTCACTTTGTCAGGTTACAAACCTCCAGTCCAACGTTGTCACACTTTCACACATGCTTGTTGTGTGAGTGTCTGACCAGGATTTCTTTGCATACAGAGAAATAAATACATCCATGATTTCTGTTACCTGCCTGTTTTTCTTCTTCAGTCTCGTCAGGGTTACAGCTACAATTGTCCACAACATCAACTGAATTTCTTAAAATCCATTTTTCAAAGATATTTACTTAAAAAAGATGGAAGCAGGTAAATTACAAACAAACTAATCTTTGTGACAACTCTTCCTTTTTGTTTTATAATAGGAGAATAATTCATTGATGGCAAACAAAAGCACAAAAATTTAATCAACTAAAAAAAGGTGTGCTTGATATTTTCAAAAAGAGAAAAACAATTTTTAAAACATACAGTCATGGAAAAAATTATTAGACCACCATTTTTTCTTCACTTTCTTGTTCATTTTAATACCTGGTACCACTAAACGTCATCATGTGACTAAAACAGACAGAAAAGAAAACACTGAATGCATAAAAGCAGTGTTTTTGGCAGTACAACGCCATAGCTATTGATGTAAAAACTTAAGTGATTTAGGTTATAATCAAGAAAACCATGGAAAATGGTAAGATATCAGCTCTTAAATAAAACTCTTATGAGCAATCTTTGTGGTTATCGTTATGTTTGTCCAAACAAATGTACCTTTAGTTGTACCAGACATTAAAATGAACAAGAAACTGAAGAAAACAAGGGTGGTCTAATAATTTTTTCCATGACTGTATGTGAAGTTTAACACTTTATATTTAAGTTCACATCTTATAGATAGATAGATAGATAGATAGATAGATAGATAGATAGATAGATAGATAGATAGATAGATAGATAGATAGATAGATAGATAGATAGATAGATAGATAGATAGATAGATAGATAGATAGATAGACATAGTCATACCTAACCTAGGGGTTTATCAAAAAAGCCCTTTAAGGGTTTTCTGGAAAACTCTGCACTTTCAACTTTCAACAGATATGCCAACATTTTGGGAATTAGCTTATCAAACCCAGTGAGGCTGAATAAACATTCTGTCTCCATCCAGTAACCCAGACTGACAAAGTTAGATCGCAACATCTAGACTAAGTGATAAAACTAAACTTCTATACAGCTCCAAAATAGTCTTATTTACATGTTGTGACTTATGCATTTATCTTATATAGAAATAACTATGTAAAATGTAACACAAAAATCTTAAAACATAAGAATTACAAGGAACTGTATTCCCATTTTAGCAAAGTGCCACGTTTAGAGTCAGAACACACAGTTATTTAGGCTAGGAGTAGCACTTCTGTGACTATGCTTCAGTTTTTATTGGAAATATTTGCTTTTGCCCTTGTGTTTATCAGTTTTCATATGAGAACTATTGTCTTTGTGTCTTGAAAATGTTAATGGGCCACTTCCTTTACATCCAGCTTTAAAGGTAAAAGCATGTTAATGCTGCATCAGGTAATTTGGAACTTTTCAAAAATGTGTAGAAAGAGAGAAATCAAATGTATGCTCACGCTTGAGCCATCCATGAGGATGGGATCTGAGGGTAAACAGGCAGGTTCTCCACTTCACCCGGACGCTCAGAGAAATAGATCCCTGCAACGCCAGACACCTTGTTCCCTTCAAACTGATGTAGCGGGCTCTCCTTAGGGTGGTCAGCAGCCCAGCTCCATGCCTGGCCTGCCAACAACACTCCTCCTCCTGCTTTAAGGAACGCCACCAGGTCCTTCGGTTCAGCACCAACACTATAAGTGTCTGTCACATACACTCCAACTTCAAGGCTGTTACTGAAGGCCCCCACCACTTGTGCTTGGAAGCTGGACTTAGACAGGTTTTCAGCAACTGCTTTTGCATTTTTATGCACCCCGACAGTGAGGTTGTCTGATCCATCACCTCTCAGCCATGTCAGAGCGTTCTCCACCAAAGCAGGGAAAGCAGTCAGGTAGCTCTCATGACCTAGGACAACAATCCTTCCTTTGCCATAGAGAGAAGCAGCCATTGGGACCTGGCCTTGGCTGTTCATTGCCAAAGGAAAGGCGTGATCTCCGATCAGCACCAGGTCGCTGGGAACACAGCTGCCACGGAGGTCCAGTTCTCTCAAGCCTCTCATTAGAGCCACATGGGCCGCTTCATGGTGGTTTTGGGGGGGTTGGTTGGACATGATGTGATGGATTTCTAGTCAAACACCTGTTGAAGATTGTGGAGAGCAGGATGGTAGCAAAAAGGTGCTCTCAAATAAATTTGTTAGCACAACAAGTTTAATGACTCTTCCTAGATGGATAAATGCATTCGTCTGTCTGTCCTGTGGAAACAGATAAAAATAAAAAGCACTATTGATGGCAAATGTGTGGCTCTTTATGGCAATCAGATTATGAGAACATGTTCATCTCAAAAGATGACAGGTAAAAACAGTTCACCAGTTTTCTTTAAAATTAAACATATAAGTTAAAAACACAATACCTGACAAAGTCTCACTGGTGGTGGTGTTAGACTGCAGCGGACAGGTGAGGTGACTATGTGACAGCACAGATGAAAGCATGTAATAAGTGCAGGGAAGGTATGTGAGAATAAATAACAATGATAGGAGGAACTTTAAAGAAGACAACCCAGAGACCGCCCTTATGGAAAATAACACCAGTATGTCAACATTCCCATTTGACAGACCACATGTGCAGCCTGATGTGAAGATGCACCCTAATAAAACCGGTTTATCATGTTTAGTTTATATATGAGAATATAAGAACAAACTTGTGACATGATGGGTGTGTTTTGTGATCAAAGCCAGAGATGATGTTTCAACAACACATGACTGGGTTTTCTCTTTCTAAGACCAGGCAGTGAATCAAATGTTCCAAGTTATGGTGGAAAACGGATCCACCTCTATTTTAAGTGTGTGCTGTGACCTGCGTAGCCCATCATACTTCAGTAAATGTGCATAAATTCTGAAGCACTGATTCTGAAAGCGAAACATTTTCTGTAGGTACCATCGACTGTGTAAATTCGGTAGTTATGGAACAGGCAAGTAGCAGCCCTCCCTCCTCCCAACCCACATAACCTAACTTTAGTTGGCAAAATTCAATTCGCAGGTTGCTTCTCTTCATAAACAAACTAAATTCAAATAACATACAACTATATCTGAAAAATATATGTCTCCTGACTGGGTGGAGCATCAAAGCAGTGATGCTCGTCTCCGGGACATTAAACCGTCAACTCCTTATGGAAACAAATAACACCTTATTTCGTTAAAAAATTATGATTACCAAAAAGAAAAACAAAAAACATTTCCACTCCCCGTACTTTCAGAGTACGCGAGCATAAACTGTGTCAACATCAAACTGTCAAAAACATATAAAGACAGACGTCATCGTAGGTAGACTCTGTGAGGTACAAGTCACCTGGAACCATTGTAGCGAACATGTTTCTAAACGAACTTATTTTTTCTGATGGACCGCGGGTGCATTACAAAACAGGTTCCGTCCGATTAGTTTGAAGAAAACCACCAACTTCACTACGGTTTGAGATTGGTGACTATTTGTACCAGAATTATCCTGGAATAGTCCTGAAAGCGGCTTCCCAAATGTCCTGCTCTCTGGTTGGCGCGTCCGGAGCTCGGGTTCTTCTGGAGGACGGACGAGCAGTGATTCTGGGCCGGGGTCCCGACACCCGAGTGGCCGACAAGAAATGCTCCAGACACCAGGGTGAGGAGACCCAGTCCGCGTCAATGCAGCCGCAGAGCCTTGTAGTTTCCCAGCTGTTTGATTGGTGCTCGCTGGGTCGACTGCTGCAGCTTACCTGTTGGTGCAAAGCGCTTTAAAAGTGCTCACAAGACTTAACCCTCCTGTTATGTTCGTTTTGGAGGAACAGCAATTATGTTCCCGGGTCAATTTGACCCAGGAAATGTTTGATCATCCAAAAGTATCTAAAAACTAAAAACTCCCAAATAAACACTGTTTATATCTCATTATTAACTCCATCACTAACTATTTAAATCAATATTTAGTGCATTGTTGTTCTTTACCTCTCACAGATCATGGTTCAATGGTAATTATTCACTCGTTTTCTTTTTTAAATTAATGTTAAAACATTTTTAGATATGCATTGGAAAGACCGATCTATAAAATACAATAGTTCAATCTAACATTGACTTTTTTGTAATTATTCTATATTTTCAACTTTTCTTTTTGGGGTGATGTTGATAAATTAGCACAAGAAAACCTCATCTTCCGGATAAATTGACCAGCTGAATTAAAATCAAAATCTACTGAATTTACAATGAAAGAAAACTGAAGAATTGTTTTTGAACCAGAAAGTAATAAAAATAAGAAAAATCAAACTAGCAGATTAACAAATGAACATGTTGTGTTTATATGTGTGTCTGTGAGTCTCCACTGCACACAAGTGACATGTCATCACGTTTGTGACAATAAATACTAAGCAATGTGTAAAACCAGAAATCCATCCATCCATTATCCAACCCACTTATTCCTGTGCAGGGTCATGGAGGTCTGCTGGAGACAGAAGCTTAGACAGAAGATGTGCTCCTTGCAGAGCTTTGATGGGTTCTACTCTGGAAAGATCTCCTTCCAAATGACAAATGCGTTGTAGGCTGATCTATCAGTCATGTTATAAAAGATGACCAGCGGTCAGCTTTCAGTCATTCGTTTGGTGCTTTTAGACCCAATGACTTGGTCTAAATGATCCACCCCTCACTTTGGTGGCATTGTAGGGATCATACTTGGTTTCTGATCTTCTCTTGAGCTGATTTCAGACTTTTTATGCAAAGTGCTCATGACATTTTGACATTTCCCTCCTTTTTGGGGCAGAAAGGCTCTTGGGCTGTGGTGTCTGTGAAGGCAGACATAGAGGACTCAGGGGTCCGGTTCTTGGTTACCAGCAGCCAGAGTGCGAATTATACAATGACAATTGGGGGGGTCAACATTTTCTAGAGATGACAAAAATGACAATTTGTCCCTTCTTTAGGGGGGTCGAAGATGACAAAAATGACAATTTTTCCCTTCTTTAGGGGGGTCGAAGTTGTAATTGGGGGGGTCAAACACCCCCAAACCCCCCTGTAATTCGCACTATGCCAGCAGCTCAGCAGAGAGTTCACACTGGTTCTTTTGGACCGCTCCAACCATCGTGAGCTTTCTCTTTAGAAGTCCCTGAATCAAGTTGCAGCTTGTGAAAAAATTGTCACAGGTTATATTCTGCCTTCTGAAACCACATGTCATGTCAAGCACGACCCAAAGGGGAGGGTGTGAAACTGGGGAGAAATGGGGGTCACAGTTGCAAAGAAAAAAAAAAAAAAAAAAACTATTATATTAGATACTTATAACCCCTTTTAGTCTCCATTTTGGCTGCTGGGTCAAATTGACCCGAACATAATCTATGTAACATAAACGTGGAGAGGGGGGTTGCAAATATGTTACATGAACAATTTTTATTTTATATGTTGATTAGACTAATTAAGCCAAGCAGAAGAAGTTTTATCCTGAAAAAATACTTTAAACTATTTTTTTTAAATTATTAATTTTCAAAACGGGTCAATTTGACCCGCAACATAATAGGAGGGTTAAGATGCACCACACAAATGAAGGTGGTGATTCATTAATGGTGTGATGTGGGTTATGTTTGCTCATGCTGCTGGGCATGCACGAGAAGTGAAGATTAAAAAAAAAAAAAAAAATCCTCACTTATTCCATAAATTAGCTCTAGACTCTAAAAGGACAATGTCATGAAACAAAATTGTTATTTTCTTGAGGGCATATATTAGTTTTGATGTGAATACCCAGTTAAAACACAACCACATCTCCAAAAAAGTTGAGAACCCCATATTTTATTCCCAGTAGAATTTAAAGAACATATCAGATGTTGAAACATTTTACCATTCCATGGAAAATATTAGCTCAGCAGCAGCACATCTCAAAAACGTTGGAACAGGGTGATATTTACCTCCTTTTCTTTTATCAACTGTCATTAAACGTCTGGGAAGTGAGGAGAGCAGTTTCTGGAGTTTCAGGAGAGGAATGTTGTCCCATTCTTGTCTGATGCAGGACTCTAGCTGCTCAAAAGTCCCGGGCATTTGTTGTCGGATTTTTTTTTATTTTTAGTCATTTATTCTTTTTGTTAATGGTGCACCACATGTTGTTTTAATTTTTTTAATTGAAGTCTGGACTGCAAGCATGCCTTCTCCTGCATCGCCATGTTGTTGTGATGGATGCAGTGTATCCAAAGCCATTCCTGGAAGAGATGTTGTCTGGATGGGAGCATATGTTGCTGTAAAACCTCTATGTATTCTTGTATTCTTCCAGAGTACATATACTCTACAGCTGGGTCCCAATCCCAGTTACCTGGATGGTGCTTTCCAGATATGTAAGCTGCCCACACCATAGACACTAATCCAACCACATACCATCAGAGATGCAAACTTTTCAACTGTTTGCTGATAACAAGCTGGTGGGTTCTTCTCTTTAGTCTGCAGGACACGGTGTCCATGGTTTCCAAAAAGAATTTCAAATTTTGATTCATCTGACCACAAAACAGATTTCCATTTTGCCTCTCACGATTTTAGATGATCTTTGCTCCAGAGAAGATGGTGGGATTCCCAGATGGTGTTCACCTGTAGCTTCCTGTTTGCATGATCCAGCTTTAACTTGCATGTGTGGATTACATGGTGAACTGTGTTCACAGACAGAGATGTCTGACAGTGTGCCTGAGTCCGTGCAGTGATGTCAGGACTGTTTTTAATGCAGTGAGGGCCTGAAGATCACACGCATCCAATTTTGACTTTCGGCCAATAGTTGTAGTTCTAGTTTGTTTCTTATGTAACATAGCCTGTATATCTTCATAGACTGCACAGTTGAGTTTAGTTTTATTTTATATGTAATTTAGATGCACAGTTCATAGCCTGTCCCCTTGACTTTTGGTTTGTCATTTATATTTATATGTTGAGTTTGCATAGTTACTTCAAAACCTGAGGTTTACATGACACGAAAAATCCCCAAATGCAGTGGTAACAACCGGTTTTGACCGGTGCTGCCAGCCGGTGGATACCATTTTCATGGTCCTCAGGTTTCCCCTATTTCACATCATTTTGCCTTGTCTGTACCTCCAAAGTGGGTTTTGTAAATCTGTATGTCAAAAGAGGCATTTTAAAAGAGGCATCCTCTGCAGCAGAAAAGGGCGGAGTTAACTCAGGTGGCTGACTCCACCCCATGAGTAGATGAGCCTAGAAACTTATGTTGAACAAAGCTGAAAAGACATGGTTGAAATGGGAGCTGGTCTACTTTATCCCTGTGGTAAAGTGTGCATCAGAAATTTAATTCCATGTCCAAGAAATAATATGCTGGCATAATATGCCTCCTTTAATGTTTGACCTGAAATTATGCATGTTAAAGTTTTTTTTGTTTGTTTGTTTTTTGGTTTTTTAGCCGGGGCTCTTTTTATTATTTTTTTTAAATGAGAATAAAAATGACACCTTCAGGGCTTTAAAACTGAGTTTGAAGGTATGTTGACTTCAGTTCAGTTTGTCCATTAACATAAAACACACGTTAACCGTGAGAGTAACTGGTAAATAATCTGATTCACTTCAGGTTTCCACAAACCTTTTAAATGTGCCTCTTGTTTTGTATCATTTCCTGCTAATTTTATTTTTCCTTCTGTAAGTTTACATGTTGGTCATTTTTCTCTTTTTCAGTGAAAGTGGTGGCTTGCTACGCAGACCAGGATGTGATTGTTACTCAGGTATGAAAACAAACACACAGCTCAGATACAATAAAATACAGTCAACCCCCCTGAAAAAAACAGAAGGAAACCACTGTCATGATATGTTTGACTCCAGACAGTCAGTACAAGATCATATGATCAATTATGTCATCATGTGTGTGGATTTTATATTAAAACACCTTTGTACTGTCACATAGACCCACCCTGGCTATCTCCCAGCCCACAAACTACCTGCAAGTACGTAAACGTTACAGTCCAAAGTCCACATGTGTCATATTTTCATATTTTCCTCTACAGCTGGGTCCTAATCCCAGTTACCTGGATGGTGAGAAACTGGGCCGGGGCCAGTCAGGCAAACTTACCCAGGGAGGCACCCTCTACCTGGTCAACCAGAGCCATCCCTTTACCCTCAACTTCTCTCTGAGCTCCAACGGAACAGCCTCCAGCATGCCTAAGAGAGGCCTGAAAGCCACGGATAAAACCAAAACAAGAAAGGAACGTCAAAGAAAAAGAGGCTCAGTCCAGTCCGACACCAAAACGCAGCATAAAGGATTTCTTTTCCACTTCTCCCACGAAGGTGAAACACGTGGCACTGTTCCGTTACTTTGTGCTGTGTGTTATATGTCAATTCCTGCTATTTTTACATCAAATATGCATTTAATAAGACTAAAAATGAGAAACAATATTAATGTTATTTTTCTGTATAGCCGTCTAAAAGGCAGCTGAGCCCAGACAGGGGGCACCCTGAGGGGAAACGACAAAGAAGAGATGAGGAGGCCTTGGATGGGTTTAGGGACAGAGAGGAGGATGAGGAGGATGAGGAGGAGGAGAGGCTTGCAGAGGAGAACCTGAGGCACCTGCAGGAGTTTGCTGAAAGGTCTGTGGAGGAGGAAGCAAAGGCATCCAGTCTTCACCCTCCTCATCGTCGATAAAGGCATGCACGAAGAGCAGCTGGCAGCAGATAGGCAGCCTGATGCTTTATACTGCTGCAGGTGTCAAAGCAAGTGACAAGGTGGGGGCTGCTTTAAGTACATAGCTACTGACGATGATCTGTACCTTTAATCTGTGACATTACACATGTTCTTTTCTCTAATTTAACTCAATTCTAACTGACTTTTCAGGTGGCTCTTTTGAAATTTGAAATATCTTAAATTATATTCAGACTAATCTCAGACTAAAGATTTTAAAGGGATCCCTGTTTACACAGCTGCATCTAACAAACAGTGGTGTCTGACACCAATTATGTCACAGAATGACACAGTTTGTATGAAACAAAACTAAAGACTTACAGTAATATTAAACATGTTTGATTTTGACATAATACCAAGACATGGAAGAAAAAACTGCTTCCACCTTCCACCTCACCAGCAGGAGCACAGGAGGACACCCCAGCTCTAGCAAGACTCTTCATGATTTTCTTCTGACTCTGGAAGTTTGTCTACGACCTTGAAATGACTTGTAGAATTATTAACTAGAAGGTCAGTCCAAGACCAAGCACCTGTGGGTTTTGGACCAAACATGACATTTAAAAAAGCACCAAAGAACTTTTGCAGTTTCTAGCTGCAGCCACTGTTACAGCTTTGCACTGTCCACTTAAGAGGCACAGCGAATGCGAAAATGTGTGACAGCGTATGGAGATAAAGATGGGGAAACTGATGTATTTCTACTCTGATCTGAGTCTTTCATGTCAGTACCTTGCATCTTTGAACTGTTCACTGAATGACATATTTTCAGATTTAGGGTCAACCCAAACAGTTTGTGTTTCATCTCTGCCCTCAGATTGCTGGCTTTGACATTGATGGCTGCATCATCACCACCAAATCTGGAAAAGTCTTTCCTACTGCACCAGATGACTGGAAGTGCGTCCTCTCTCCTGAACCTTTCTGCTTTATTGTGAACAGATAAGATGTGTATATCAATGTCCTTTCTGGATTATACCTGTATACTTACATTGTCTAGCCTTATATCAATTACGGATCTCATCTGCGCAGTTTTAATTGTCCTTGTGTTTGATCATCAGGATTCTGTATCCTGAGATTCAGCCCAGGCTGGCCAGCTTGCTCAAAAAAGGATACAAGGTGGGGAGAAGCAAAACAGTTACTGATCATAATACTTTAATTGAAGCCAGTGAAATATTCTAGAGCAATGGTTCTTAACCTGGGTTCGATTGAACCCCAGGGATTCGGTGAGTCAGTCTCAGGGGTTCGGCGGAGGTCAAGACACCTGACTCATATGATTCATGATGACACGCCCCGCTTGGCCATCACTGGCTACAGAGGATCACGTTACATTGCTTGGCCAATCTGTGCTGCATGGAATTTGGTGTACTCAGTAGTTGACTTATGAGCATCGTGATGGTACATCATGTGATTTCTTTAATGTTTTAATCCATACTAACTATGTCGAGCAAAAAAAGAAAATGGTCGGAGGACTATGCACAATGTGGATTCACATGTATAACAACGTGATGGGAGTCAGCGTCCTATCTGCATGATATGCAATGCCAAATTAGGCAATTCTAGTGTAGCACGGACAAAACTAAAGGGATGCTTCATTAAGCTGCATGGAGATGGGGAATACAAGAACACAACGCTCGCTGAATTCAAGGTGAAGAGAACCAGATTCGATGAAAAGGCTACTCTGCCTGCTCTCAGCTTTGCACCCATCAACAAACCCTCGTGAGCCTAGTGAGGATAAAGCGGGTTTAGAAAATGAATGATAAATACAATAAATAATAAGTAAGGTATGCAATTCATGCAGTTAATGGTTTTGTTCTTTGAACACTGATGTTAATACAGGGTTCATTTT
Source organism: Hirundichthys speculiger (assembly GCA_018398805.1). Taxonomy (NCBI): domain Eukaryota; kingdom Metazoa; phylum Chordata; class Actinopteri; order Beloniformes; family Exocoetidae; genus Hirundichthys; species Hirundichthys speculiger. The sequence continues at coordinate 4,352,196 of JAGFBZ010001224.1, forward strand.
GTGCACCAGTAAAACAGATACCTATGTCTTGAACTTGGAAAAAAAAAAAATTCATATTTAATTTTTCAATAAAGAAGGGTTAGGTGAATGTGCATATGAAACTGGTGGGGTTCAGCATCCAACAAGGTTAAGAACCACTGTTCTAGAGCTTCACACACTATCGGATGGATTTTCTAACCTGAAGTTGTTCTGCTCCTCCAGGTGGTGTTCTTCACCAACCAGATGGGGATCGCTAAAGGCAAACTGAGACCAGAAGTTTTCAAGTCTAAAGTGGAGGACGTCCTCGCCACACTGCAGCTGTCAGTGCAGGTTGGTCATGTTGTGTGCTCAGTCTCATCACCTGTTTAGACGGTGGGTGTAATCCTGTCATGTGTGTGTTTCAGGTGTTTGTTGCAGCCGGTCCTGGCATCAACAGGAAACCGGTGATGGGAATGTGGAATTACTTGTGCGAGAAGGTGAGTAGAAATGCAGAGACACAAACACTCCAGAGCTTGAACAGCCACACCTCATATATGGTACAGCCAGTGAGGCAGACCACACAAAGAATGGATCACCAGTCCCACTGAGTCATAGAAACTCCACTGTTACCATCTCTTACTGGACCATTTACTGTTGTCTACTGTTTAGGCTAATGATGGCGTGACCGTTGACAAGAAACAGAGTTTATATGTCGGAGGTAAGAGGGTTTGGGTGATTTTTTTATTTTTATTTTTCTTCAGTTGTAATGTTTAACACCCAGAACTTACCGGTGACTGAGTGATATCACACAGATGCACATACGCACATATTTGTCAGTACACATTCTGAAACATAGACTGTTTACGTCAGACTTTTTCCCCCCTCACTTTTTTAGGAATTAACCCTCAGCAGCCTTTAACAACTCAAAAACATTTGCATTAATGAACCATGATGCAGACAAGAACACGTACAAACCTACACACACAGTATCTGTCTTCCCATCTGCTCAGATGCTGCAGGAAGGCCAGAGAACTGGGCTCCTGGCAAGAAAAAGAAGGATTTCTCCTGCAGTGATCGGCTGGTAAGCACTCCCATGTTTACTTGCAGCAAAGGTGTCAGCTGCTCTTTAATCTCTAGAATCTCAAATGTCAACAAACAGGACTGAAGCATGACTAGACCACTTCCCTTGTGTCATTGCAGTTTGCTCTGAACATTGGGCTGCAGTTCCACACTCCAGAGGAATACTTTTTGGGCTGGAGGAGCGCCCCCTACAGCTTGCCTGAATTTGACCCTGTGAGTAGAGCAGCGGGCCTTTCTCACTTCTGGTTGTTGTTCCTGTTTAGCCGCTCCCTCCCACCATCTCCACATAGTTTGCTTTGAGAGTGTGAAAGGCTCTGCATCAGATCCTTCACACACAGATATGTGACAGTGGAACAGTCTGGAGCTCTCACACGATCATTTAACAGCTGACTCATTTATCTGAATAAGGTGTGTTGGAGAAGGTAAACCTCTCCAACATCCAAGTAGGGGATCAGGGGAACTTCATCTGCAGCTTACAGGAGTATGTCTACATTTTTTTCAAAATAGTTGTGTTTATCTGAATGACTAGAGGAAGCTGGACTCCACAGCCAGGCTGTACGACCCACCATCTGCCTCTCTCACCTCCAGTCAGACAGAAGTCATTGTTGCCGTGGGCTACCCTGCATGTAAGCATGTCATATATCTTGTTTGCATGCCACCTTTCTGGTCTGTCCTTCCATCAACACCCTTCTGACTTTCCTTTTTCTACAGCTGGTAAATCCACCTTCTTCCACACCCACGTTATTCCAAAGGGCTACGTCTATGTCAACAGGGTGAGTGGATTTGAAAAGAACACTGTTCGGTCATGCTTTGAGTTTTTTCTACCATTATATTAAATTCATCATAGTTTTCTATGAAATGATAATGCAACCCCGAATCAGAAAAAGGTTGGGCTGATATGGAAAATGCACATTTTAAAAAGTCTCTCATATTTACTTTTACTTCTCCACCTCATTTCAGTTAGTAGACATCAGTTTTTGTAATTCAGACCTGCAACACGCTCCAAAAAAGTTGGTACAGGGTCAATTTAACACTATTAAAAAAGTCAAAGAAAAAAAATATTTCAGAAGGATGATGTTAGCAGGTGATTTTTTGAGGAGTAAAAAGGTAAAAAAAAAAAGCGGAAAAATGTTGAAAAACATTAGTCAAAGAAAGATCAGAAGATTTTTACATATTTCTCTGTATAAAGAACAAGAGTGCAAGACAAAGCTGCACACCTGTCCAACCCTTCAGGTGGCACTGAATTAAGATCCACCATTCAGTACTAGCTGATATAATCACAGTTCAATAATTAATTCGGGAAACCTTGAACAGTCACTAAAATGCAGCATGACATTCACAAATGCCACTTAAAACATCAGGGTGGAAAAAATGAGCCTCATGTTAACGTTGTCCAGAGGTGGTGTTAATGTCTCTGGGATCAGGTTCATCTAGGAAATGGAGTATTTTGTCTGAACATGTCAGTATATGAGCTGCTGCTTGTCACGTGTGCTCCAGATCAGAGACGAGGAGGATTAACTCAGACTGCAGTCAGCGACGAGCCCAACAGCCAGGCTCTGTGATGATATGTGCTTGTATCAGTGACCTCAGCAAAGCTCATTTATACTTCTCTGATGGCAGCATTCACGCAGAAATGACATTCAGGTTTTAGAGCTCAACATCTTTTTCCAGAAGTACCCATGCATTTTCAAAACGAGTCAACGAAGATTGCATTCGTTTCACATTCCTGCTCTTGGTGACAGTCCTGATCTGTCCCTAAGAAGAGGAATGTGTCGAAAGAATGGGACAAAATAATGATTGAAACATTTCATTGTTCGATGTCCTCAATGCCAGAATGCCTTTTAATTGCTATGAGAAGGAAAGTTAGAAATACTTTAATCTCCCAACATTTTTAGGAATGTATTTCAAGTCTGAAATGTATAATGAATTGAACAAAGATATGGAGAATTTTACTCTCTACAAAGGAATAAAAGGTGGAGTTAGATGAATATATGATCACTGCGTTTTTGCATTTTCTTATATTATCCTAACTTTTTATGATTTGAGGTTGCTGTTTTATTAATACAGTCTCAGTGATGATGATGGTCATAGACATCGACTTGGTCACCATCTTTTCCATATTCAGGGCGTTACTAATCTGTCAGTTACATTTTTGTATCAGGACACTCTTGGCTCGTGGCAGAACTGCGTGTCAGCATGTGAGCGCGCTCTGAGGGAGGGCCGCAGCGTTGCCATAGACAACACCAACCCAGACCCGGAGTCTCGCAAACGGTAAGTCCCAGTCGTATCCGTACATCTTTTTTTTGTTGTTTGTCCAAGCGTGTTTCAGTAGGCTTGAGTGCTCAGGATTCACCGCACCTTTATGTAAGCAGGCTTCACAAGAATGACTCATGCATGAACGAAAATGAGGGCACACAGACGATGGGGGGGTATTTACAGGCAGGATGTAAGTTTACTCTGATTTAAGACACTTTTCTGATGGTGGATGCTTTCCATTATTTGCTCAGTGTGCTTGAGAAACTGCAGTAAACTTCAACGACAGGTTTCCTGTTTAAACCAGGGCTGTCAAGATGAAAAACACTTCCAGACCTGCAGATGGACATTTGCATATCAACTTGAATGATTAACTGAACCATCCTTTGATGCCTGATATCACGCATCACTGGGGGCAGTCCACTTGTTTCTATTTATTGCAAATTGAGACCCTGAGTGCCAAGAGAGCTGACATGGAAAAAATATAACTGGTGGGCTGGAAGTGACCATTAGACCGTCTCAGTCTAAAATATATATATATATTTTTTTTTTTAAGTCTACAGTCTAAACTGCCATTTTACCTCACTACAGCAGGAGGCGCTGTCTACATTTAGATTGGACTGAAAATGTTCTATTAGTATGGAGGAGAAAAATGTGCTGAAAGTTTTTTGTGAAGAGCCACAACTTTCTAGAAGCATGATGATGCACTAAAGTTTTAGGTGTGTGTACTTTGCAGATATGTAGATGTGGCCAAGACAGCGGGGGTGTCCTGTCGTTGTTTCAACTTCTCCGCTTCTCTGGAACAAGCCAAGCACAACAACAGAGTAAGAGTCGCCTCCTCACGCTGCCCGCTGCTTAGCTTTGCCCTGGTTTTGACAAGTGTTGGCCTCTTGTTAATGAATCATTAATGTTCCCAGTTCCGTGAGATGGTTCCATCAGACAACAAACATCCTAAGGTCAATGACATGGTTTTCTACAGCTACAGGTGAGTGAAGTAATAACCCTGAACTGTAGACATACTTGTACTGTAATGCTGAAAAAAAAAAAAAAAACATTTGTATGAAAAGGTTTGTGCTGCTGAGAAGTTAAAATGTACTTTAAAAATCTATTTTTACTTCTATCTGGTGCCGACAGCACCTAAGAGGAATATCTGAGAGGGCTGACTGCTGTGCTCTGACTCTTCCTCAGGAAGCAGTTTGTTGCTCCTGCTCTCTCTGAGGGATTCTCTGAGATCCTCCAGATCCACTTTGTTCCAGACTTCAGCGACAGCCAGTCTGAGACGCTGTTCAGACAGTTCTCTGAGGGATGATTGGACTCTCTCTGCTTTTCTGACAAAGGAGAAACACAGGCAGCGCTGCAGTAAAGCAACTAACCTGCAGAGAAGTTGGGCTGATGGGCTTCTGAGCGTCCTGGCTGACAGCTGTGTCGTGCCTCGATGTTCTGGCTTTTACTGTACTCTGACTCCGTTTAAACGCTACAACAGTGATGTTAACTCCACATGTGACTCAGGTTCAAGTCATTTATTCAGACAGTGTAAGACAACTTACGTATGCAGATGTAGTTTGAGTTACCACGCTGTGTTCATTTTTATTAAAGTAAAAAATTAACAGGCAAAAAAAAAGAATAGCTTTTTTTTGTGCTTTTTTTAAAAAATCGTTTCCTCCACTAATACAGCTTTTCTGCCCCAAAGATCACCATCATTCATTTTGACAATAAAGCTTAAAAAAAAAAATCAGGTTTATGCTGCTTCTCATTATTTGCTTTGATTCCTTCTAGTAAAACTACATTTTTAAATCAATCCACTGTCTATGTCAGCATCTGCCAGTAGTTATCACAAGAAAAGGCACATTTATGATATTGAAAGTGCTTTACAGGGGGAGACTTGGTAAGTAGGTTCAAAAACGATGCTCATCTTTTACTGATGGTATCAGAAATCGGCTGAAGAATCTCAGGCATTGTGCGTCCCTGTATGTTTTGTGGAAAGAGATCATCCTTTTGCATAAGTTCAGTCATCATTTTGACCAGACTGATTCTCGATCTGCTCAGTGGATGTCAGGCAGGAACGGGATCTCCTCACCCAGGTGCGTTTTCAGCCATGGCATTATCTTGAACAGGTCCATGTGGAAGTCTCGAGCATCAGGAGGAGGCCTGCTGGTGCTGTACCGTCTGTTGGCGGTGGATGGGTCACATACATCTGTGATGCCCCAGCTCAGTACTCCCACCTGAGGATGAGAGGACGACACCACTTTGAGTCAGGCTGCGAAGTTTATCCAGGCTCTTTCAAATAAGGGGGTTAAAAAAAAAAAACTTCAAGACCTGAAAGTAGCGGTTTCTCTTCTGCAGAAACAGGGATCCACCAGAGTCGCCTGCAAATATAGAGACAAGTAACTTGTGAATCTCGTATTTGGTCAAGTGTCATGGCCATGGTACAGTAAGTACAGAGTCCAGACCTTTGCAAGAGATGGCATCCTGGTATCCTCTGGTACCTCCAGTACAGAGGAACCTGTCAGGTACGTACTCATCCAGAGTCACGTTGGTGGGCTCTTTTAGTGTCAGTCTGGCCTTCTCCACACAGCTAGGCCTCTGGAAACAATATACAATGGAAAACCGTAGATTTGCACAACTGCGTTTGCACCACGCTGCAGATGACAGACGTGAAACTGTCCTCACCTGAGTCTCTCTGTGAATGTGTGTTTGTTTACGTTCTGACTTGTCGCCTCCGTGGATGAAGAAGGCAGGGGTCTCCGTGCGTGTCAGTAGTTCCTTCCCTGTCCACACACATTATTTCAGGAAGTTTAAATCGGAGCATCCCTGTCTCTTTAAGAGACTTTGTCTCATTGGCCAGTGAGAGGTTGAGGTGTACGTACTGTGCTCCTCACAGGTGCTGTTGACTCTCTTCATGGCTCGAGAGGCCGGCATGGTGCACGGCAGGCAGATGGGCCTGTCAATAAACGCACAACGCTTTGAGAATATTTTAGGGTATTTTTATATTTCTTTTCCTGGCTTCACAGGATTGTATGCTTGCCAGACACCTTTCAGAAGTTATTGAGTCCAGTTAGGGATGCAGCTGACTTTGCTCTTCAGTCACATCTGTATTTGATGTCTGACAGTTCAGGATCTTTTGTTTTTTATTTTATTTTTTTCTGCCCTTCCTTACCTGGCTTTCCAGGACAGTGGGATGCTGCTGTTTGTCTGTACCAGAGCCACGTCGTAGTCATAAAACTCAGTTACATTTCTCTCTTTAAGTGCGTAGATGTTGTATTTGGGGTGCATGATCACCTTCTTGAACTTCAGTTCTCCCTCACCTGGAAACAAAGATGCCTATTCTTTCAACGGAAAGGATGTGATGTTGGCATGATGTCTAATTTTTGCATTTCCTTCAATAGTCCTATAATTGCCTTTTTGTTCTTAATAAGGATAAATTAAAGAACTGAGCTCAGTGGTTTTTAAAAAAATTTTTTTTTTTTTTTAATCTGTCACACAAATTCAGACAAAATACAGACATTAAAGCGGCCATGAAGAAATCTCTTTTTCTGTGGGTGGGACCACGGATGTCATGACCAGACCAAAAACTCGAGTATAACACAAAACTGTTACTTTATTTGGGGCCAACTAGGTCTGAAAAGTCTCATTCAGAGATCGAGACTGTATCATCACAGATCTAAATCAGAGTAAAATGACCCAAAGCTGACCCAACACCACTCAGTTCAACATCACACTGCATTTGCTGTTCCTCGAAAAGTGAGTAGTGCAAAGCATAATACCAGTTTGAAAAGAGGCCTACCAGTGGAGCGAAGCGACTACCTCTACCATGAACAGAGCAGTAAAAAGATAGTTGAAGGATTTTCTTTTTTTTTTCTTTAATAACTGTCTCCCTGTGGAACTTTGACATGTCACAGATGCTTCGTTAAGACCTCAGGAAATTGTGTCAGCATTTGACAAAATTACATGTGTTTAATTCAAAAAAAACTGGACTTTCACCCAGCTATAAAAGAGGTTAGCTTTAAAAATAATCAAGATCTTTAACCAGTGATATAGGAAGAAGGGATTTCATTTTCATCAACTCTCTATATCTGAAGGGTTTTGCCTCTGTGAAACTGACCGTGTTTTATGCTCAGGTCCTTTGGGACTCTGCCTGTGCTCACTCTGGCGAAGCAGTGCGCGGCTGTCAGCACCCAGTTCTGGCTTACAATGGATCCAGAGCAGAACTTTTTAGGTCCCCACTCAGGCTGTGGGGAGAGGAGGCACTGAAGTGTGAGACAACCCCCTTTAAATTTCCACCATGCTTCCAGTGAGAATGTGCAAAGCCCTTACTGATCTCAGGGTCACGTGCCAGGGTCTGGTGTAAGCTTCTTTACAATCTTTATCGCCTTGCACGCAGACGTCTTCCTGAGCTATCCCACACATCGTCACGCTGTTGTCACCTTTTGTATATTAAAAAAAACCAAAAAACAGCAATAATTATTCTGTTCCTGAGTCATTTTGAAAGTTCTTTTTTTGGGGGGAAGTGGGGTTACCTACAGTACATAGCAGTTACAATCTTCAGTTTAGGGAATCAGAGAGGAAATCTGATAGGCAGATGATGCTAAATGCTGCTAAAAAAAAACAACCTTTTATATTTCACAGCGGTTTGATGTAACAGTGGGTTATTAATTCTTATAATGTTTCACTCTTGCATAAGACAGAAACACGGACCAGGTCAACATAACACAGTTCAATTTGGGTCACATGTTGCAATACAGACCTTGTCATGCTGACAGCAGACTGTTGTGACCATAAGCTGTGACGTGGTCATACTTTAGTAAAGAAATTATACTGATGAAGGAACAGCAACGATGACAATGCTGTGAAAAAGTATTTCCCCCCCATTACATAATTCAAATTATGAGGAGTTTTTGATTGATGATTTCATTTATTGAGGGGAAAAAAGCTATCCTAACCCCTGCTTCTTGTCTGACAACAAGAAGTAGGCTAAAAGATCTCAAAAAGCAACACATCATGCCACAATTTAAAGACTTTCAAGAACAGATGAGAAACAAAGTCACTGACATCGATCAGCCTAAGAAGGGTTACAGTTTTACATTTTTAAGGTTTTGCCACTACAGTGAATTCACAAATGGAGAAAACACAGAATAGCGGTGAAGCTTCCCAGGAGTGGCAGCCCTACCAAAGAGACTCCAAGAACCGCTCGGCCTGGACGCAGCAAAAGAATCCAGAAACATGTAGAGCGCTGCCGGCCTCCGTAGTCTCAGTTAAGGTCAGTGTTCAACGTTCAGAAAGAGACTGGGCAAAGTTTCACAGTGAAAACCACCGCTGACCAAAAATAACACAAAGGCCTGTCTCACATTTGCCAAAGACACGCCAAAGATCCATGAATCTTTTGGGAAAATATTCTGTGGACAGGCGAGACAAAAGTGAAACTTTTTGGAAGGTGTGCATCCCGTTACATCTGGTGTAAAACCAACACAGCATGTCAGACCGAAGGAAGGTTTTGGAGAAGGTCTAGTCACAGTCTGGACTTCAATCCATCCGAGATGCTGTGGCATGACTTTAAACAAACCATTTATGCTCGAGTACCCTCCAATGCCTCCAATCTTTATTTATTTCTTCTCCTTCATAAATGAAATCACCTGTGATGGACTGGCGACCTGTCCAGGGTGGACCCCTGCCTTTCGCCCACAGAGAGCTGGGATCGCTCCAGCAGACCCCCGTGTCCCTACATAGGACTGAGCGGCCATATATAATGGATGGATGGATGGATGAATGAAATCCTCATTTAAAAACTGCTTTTTGTATTTACTCAGGCTATCTTTGTCTGACATGTTTCAGATCAAACAATTTTTAATATCAGTGAGACAAAACAGCAAAAACAGAAGAAATCTGTAAGAGGGCAAATACTTTTTTCACAGCACTGTATCATAACCAGCATTTTCTTAAAGACATATATGAGGCTGGGGGTTGTTTTAGATGGTGAAAATGGTCTCCTCTCTTCATTCTGAGTAGGTGTTAATCCATCTGTTAATCCAGCTGTTAGCAAGCCCATTTAAAATAATTGTTGACAGACACATATTTTTATAGGATAATTTAAATGTTAATGTTGAGCGAGGTGGCTGATCTTGTGGCTTGTGTTGGATGCAGCCTGCTACTCACTAATGATGCTGTTGAACACCTCTCCCAGAGTTTGGAAGTCTTTCAGAATGAAGATGTGTTTCTCTTTACTTTTCTTTGAGGCCAGAGAGTTCAGCTCCACTTTGTTCACTTGGTTTCCAACTCCAAATACATAGACATCTGAAAAGCACACATACCAAATACCTTGAAAACATTGGAACCTTTTTTATGTTATTTTGATGATGCAGTAACTGTTGACATGACTTATTTAGAAATGTTGTTGTGTTTTAAATGTACTTTTGTCATCGTACCCAGCATTCTCTCATTTGTGTGATCGTGCGGTGAGTTTCTGTAGTCCAGTAAGTGTCTGATCTTAGCCAGAGCAATCTGAGGGTTGGTCCCTGTGTTGGAGTTACCTGCAAGAAGAAAAGTATTAAGATGGAAGAAGGTTATTTAAGTCATAATGCTCAACAGGTAGTTTTGAGTTGAGTTTGTGAGACTGGTTATTACCATCTGTTTCTATGATGATGATGTTCTGAGTCTCATTAAAATGGTTTGTGGCACTGTTTTGCTTGAAGAAGCTGATCTTCTCATTCACTTCCATCAGTGCAGCGTAAAGGTTAGTGCCTGTTTTTTGACCGTGGCCTGCAGATAAGCAAACACAATGTTCTGTTTATCCAGAACTAAACTGACAACTTATCTGACCATTTTTCAGTCATATTGCATTTGTGTGCAGAAACACGTTCATGGCTGCTCGGAAAGACTGCTCCCCTGAGGATAAAGAGACAAGATCATTCGATACGAGAACAAATAAAAAGCTGACTCCTACTGTGGTAGTCGAACTCCATCAGATTATGTATGACCTCATCAGCGCTGCCACTTATTTCTGTGTCTGTGATGTCTACAATGACTTTAGCCTCGGAGGCAAACGACAGCACATGGAAATTCAGCTGGATGTCATAGCTGTCCAGCTGCGGAGACAAAGAAGAAGCCGTGCACGTTTCACATTTGCTGAAAGAGCAAGAAAGAAAAAAGCAGACAGAAATTTTAGTCTTTTGAAATGACTTCCTTTGGCGCAGACCTTTCTAATCAGAGCAATCGTGGCATTCCTGGATACTTCAAAGTCCTGCTTTTTGATGCTTCCCGATGTGTCCAGTAAAATGTAAATATTCATATGACTGACATCAGCCACACAGAACAATCGGCCGAAGGAAACTGCCTTAGCTTACACACAAACACACAGAAAGCAGACTTTCTTCAGTTGAATTGTGAGCATTAAAAACAGCTTCTTTTTCTTTAACATGTTTACAAACTGTTCTCCACCCACTTTTCTTTTTGTATTCTGGAGAAAACACATCCATGACTCCTGCCAGTGATCCTGCCATGGCAGCAGCCACAGAACTGGGCGAGTCAAAGGTATTTGGGCCTAAAACAAAACACCAAAACAAAACACTGACAACTGCAGCTCAAACTGGGGATAATATGAATGGAGATATTCAAGTTTTAGTTGATTGAATAAGTTGTCTTTACTGCCTGGCCAAAGGGAAAAAAAAGATGACACACTCTGCTATTCTATTGAATCACCTTTAGCTTAGATTATAGAAGGCTTTGAAGGGCCATAATTTTGAGAAGCTTACGCACTATCACAAGACGTAATCTTGTAATGGTGTAATGTCAGGCCACTGCACAAAGTCTCATCTAGCACATTCCAGAGATTCTCCATGGGATAAGGTGAAGCTCTGGACTCTGTGGTGGCCCAGTCCATCTGAAGCTGAGTCTGGTGGATCATCTTGGAATGATCCCCTGTCATCAGTGTCGAAGGGGGAGGGGAGTGGGGGGGCAGATAACATTTCTGAAGCTGACCTGACCAGCTGAAGCAACCCTCCACTAGTTTCACTAATAAGTGGTTTTCTTTTTTAAAGCTGCACAGCTGATGATGAGTAATTCTGTAATCAATTATCTTCTATTAGTGTACCAAATTGATTTCTGACTGATGATCATTTAAGAGTTGCTTCTGACCAAAGTTCTTTCATGAAGATGATGGTTGATTACCGTTTTAATGTGTTGGACAGTTCTTTACTCAGTTTTAGTAGTTTCATCAGCCTCCTTCTTTGTTTTGTATTTGTATTTAACCCTTCTGAAACGGAGGAACATTTTCCCACAACCCTGGGATGTGTCCTCTGACGTACGTGAAGCTACTCACTGCATTGTTTACAGATAAATATTTAATTTCTGGTTGAAACATATTGATCAGTGCAGTACTTTTCAGGAGGCTCTCGTCGCTTTACTTAGTTCAGTGGTGCGCAAATTGTGGTACGCGTACCACTGGTGGTACGCGAGCGCTCTCTGGTGGTACGCGGGGGAACGTCAGGACTTTCCACAATTTTTAATTTTTGTTTGTTTTTAATTAAATCGGAAACATACAATGCATTATAAATACATTTCAAATGAAATTCAGGTAACAATAAATAGCTACAATCAGGAATAAACATCTCTCCTGTGAATTTAAAGCTAATTGAGAAGGCATATATGGCTATATTTTAAAATTTGTCATCATGGTGGTACTCAGAGAGCTGAACAGTTTCTCAGGTGGTACGCAGCATTAAAAGTTTGAGAACCACTGACTTAGTTTATTGCAGGTGGTGACTTTTTTCTCTTTTTTTTTCTTTTTGACCAGGGAGTATATTTTGATTGTTAAAAGGAATCTTGTGTTGTTTCAAAAACTGGCATTAAAACAATGAAATCTAAAACACCTTGGCAACGTGGTGCCGAACCACTCCACTCCCTGTGCTCCAGACAAACCCGTTCAGCTGAGCCAAGTAGATGCAGACCAGCCTGGCACCGGTACGTCACCTTCTCGCCGGTGTAAAACCGCCCACCAGACCTCTCGCCACCAGGAGGAGTCCCTGGATCGTCACAGTCATCCTCTACATTTAAAAACAAACACATAAACCATGATGATTTTTCATAAGTTCAAACTCATTTGTTTCTGTGCTCCTTAAAGTCTCAAAATAAAGTTTAATTTATTACTAAAAGAAGTGATTATGCAGTTCATTGAAATGATGTGCAGGAGCCCATTAAAATAATTTTTAATCTCTGTTGGACTGGTATTCAGTGTACAATTCTATCTATCTATATCAGTAACATTAATGCTTAGCCATGGGTAACATTCAGAGTTTTCCCACCATGGTTGTCACAGATTGGAGTATCTCCTGTCCACTCTCCAGACAGACTGCAGTTTCTCTCTGCCGACCCAAGCAGGGTGAAGCCCACGTGGCAGGAGAAGCTCTGCGTCTCGCCAACACGGAACCACTGACTCCTGGGTGAGAAGTCACCGTTGTCCAGCTGGAGCTGGCCTGGACACAATATCTCTGGGTACGGCACAGATAAGAAGATGATGGAGAATGAATGAGGATGGCTTGAAAGAAATCATAATGGGTAAGACTTTGACGATCATAAAAAACATTACTTTTGCAAGTGGCCCTGGACACAAGTCTTCCGGTAGCTAATCTCATGGGTGACCACTCTCCATCAGCACCACAGGTCCTGTAGCTGACGGGGTATGGGTATTCACCTGAGCCGCAGTGATAGGTCAGCACGCTGCCCTGCAGGCCTCCCTGAAGAGGAAACCTAGCTGTTAGATTAACTCATGTAAAGGTTTCTTGTAAATAATTCCTCGTGTTTCATTTTTGCCTTGACCACAAACTGAACTTCCTGAATTGGTTGCATCAGCTGGACATACATTGTTCGTACTAATTCAGACTGCTTTAACACTTCATTATAAAAAGTTATAACCTTTGACCATGTGAAGCAGAAAACACTGATTATATTGTTGAAATAGCACCTGGCAGCACACCCTCACTATCAGGTGCATCTGTTCACAAACAGCTATTCAGCCAATCACATGGCACCATCTCAATGCATTTAGGCATGTAGACGTGGTCACGATGATTGCTGTGAATGATTTTAACATTGTGAGAATGGCCAGGTCCAGGTTCACATGCCTAACCTCACAAAGACGAGGAACTTGGATGCACCATGTTTCCCAAGTTATGACATTTGGACCAATGTTCTTGTGAAGATGTTACCTTAACAATAACCATCTATCTGTACATTGTTAATGACCACTTATGATGCCTGTGATCCCTTTCAGCATAATAGTGCAACGTGTCACACTGCAAAAATAGTATAAGAACTAGAAAAGCACTCGGAGAGCGCAGACCTCCGCCAAGCACAACAGTTGTCCCATATAGCGATTTACAGATTGCGATAAAATCCGTGTTCTGGATCAGATCCAGATCAGCCTTTGAGATTTGATAGAGGTTTCCATTGTCAATCCCTGAGTGAAATTTCATGAGTTTTTAACTAACATAATAATTAACATTCATAATTTACAGAGATATTGAGAAACAAAATTTTCGGCCCCATTGATCGCAATGTTATCGAAAATTTGAAAGTGATCCAGAATCCAGGATTTCTTCCGGATCACATCCAAAATAAAATCAACTCTTCCTTTTCACATTTCTGACAACTCCTGAAAATTTAATCAAAATCCATCCATAACTTTTTGAGTTATCTTGTACACAGACAGACAGACAGACAGATAAACGCCGGCAAAAACAAAACCTCCTTGGCGGAGGTAATAATTTAAGTAAATGAGAAAATTAGGAGCTGTTGACTTTGCCCCCACCTTACATTTTACAGGTTTTAAAGGATCCACTGCTGGCAATTTGGTGTCAGATACTACAGCATAATTTCAGAGCCCTACAGCAGTAAAAACCTCAGTGGGTCAGGGCTAAACTTAATCAATATTATGCAGGAGGCCATGACGATATGCCTTATCAGGGTATATTACTTGTTCTTTCCTTTTGCCTCTTTTTCTCTCAGTTCTTGGTTATTTCTCTGTATTTTGCCACAAATGGTTAATACTTCTTTCCTCAAATTTTTAAAATTAACATTTTTTTTCCATCTATGTTCAGACTTCAGAAATCATAAAACACTACACGTGACACTCTTTGAAGTACTGGTGTAACGTTCAACAAATTGGCCTTTGACCTGACAGCCTGATGCTGTCTAACAAAAAATTAAACTGGTGTAAAACATATTTTTACCTGTGAGTAAGTGACTCTTCCATCTCTGATGCTCTCTGTGATCGAGCAGTTCAGAGGCTGCAAATCATCATATGCTTCATCTTCATAATCATAGTCAGACTCTTCCAGAGACACTGGAGCACAAACATGTCAAAGTGTTTATGATAAAGCACTTGCGGCTACATGCAAGCACAGCAGGGGTGTACAACCATATCACACCAAACTGCACAATATAAATATGATGTTCAGAAAATAAATGTAAAATAAAAAAAAATCAAACTGGAAAGCTGACCTCCTTGGATGGAGATGGAGAGTAGTATCCAGAGTGTAGACTTGACAGACTTGACAGACATGACCAGACGCTGCTTTTTGGCTCTAAGTGGCAGAAACACCAACAAGAGTGCCTGAAACAACTCACAGTGAGCTGCTTTATTTGATATCTGATTGCTCAATAACAGCAGCACCAAAATAGGAGAGAGGGATTGGGCAATTTAGGGCACAACCTTTACAGATACAGCCAATGGTCACAACACTGGTTTAAGTTTTCACTTTCGTTTTTGGTGGCACTTCTTCTTTTGTCTTCTGTGAAGTTAAGTTTAAAAGCCAAGATTGGTTTCCAAGTTTTTTTTATATTCCACGGCAGTTTCATGAGCCAGCATTGCAATCATTTTAATATTTCTTGATGATAAAGCAGACCCCATCCTCACTCTCAATATCCCGGCTCTGTTACTGTTTGTACGCAAAATTCCTTAGAGTTTAACACTGAATAATGGTGTTTGTGTCAACTCATGTTTATATGAGCTCCTGTGTTTGTGCAGCTGCTTATGCTGGCTTGGACGCACAAGTGTGTGTTACAATTAAACATTTTAGGAGCTTAACGATCATTATAGGTATTATAGAGACTTAAGAGGGACCCCCACCTCCACCTCAACCCTCTTTTGTCCATCCTTCTCATGGGCTCAGTCCTCTCAGCTGACTCGGCTTTGCTTCGTACTGTGAAGGACTTTCTAAACTTTCTTTGTAACCATTTGCTCACAATTTTTAAAAAAAATTCAGCTGGAAGCTGCTCGTGCTGAACCACACCAAAGGACCAAGAGCAGCAAGCATGGATATCTTGAGAACTGGAGCCTGAAAATCTTTTGATATGAATTATTTTTTTTATAAATCATTATTTATTTTTCTGTGGATTATACTGCTGGATTTCCAACAAAGGACTGTGTTGTGCCAGAAGACTGAAGGCTGTAAGCTATTACAACCACAGCGGAGGTTCATGCTCTGTGCAAGATGAATAATAGTAAGAAAACTCAGGAAAATATCTTTCAAACATCCTCACAGAGAAGCAGGCCTCTTCATGATATCCTCTCAGACATTTTCATCAAAACATTTGGCCCTTCTGAGGGAGGATTGCTGACCAGAGTCCCTCTTCTTTCTCTGAGAGACTAAAAGATGTCTGACCTCAGCCAAGTCTCTGTATACGCCGACTCCTCAGACATTTATAAGGTGAGTGAAAAAGTTTAGATCTGAATTACCCTTCTCTGGTAAAAACAAATAAACAAACATCCTGAGTGAAGAGCTTCTTCTAATGCCAATAAATTCAAAGTCACTCAATAGCTCGTGGCCTTCACAGACCCGTCTGGCTCACCAAAGACGACCAGAATAATCTTCTTTATAGTGCAGTTGTTGGATTCTGGTCATATATGGGGAGGTGATGCAGTTTAGGGCATCTTCTTCCAAGTTTGTCAAAACCTGTCGGTTTAACAGTTTTTATCAGCAGAGGGTCATGTCAGTGGATCTATTTACAAACTCACTGATTCTCACTATTCCATTTTTAAACCTCTTCGGATCGACAGAAGAACAATGAGCCCAAAAATGTAACCTTGAGTTAGACTTCATGCGATTATTTGTGATACTCAATGTTGATTTCAATCATTTCAGTTGCTAAGCCGTTCTGGTGATGTGTGTGGTGGTAGGGAGTCCAACAACAACTGCAGCCAGGTTCTCCAGAGAGCACGCCACGTTCACTCTCTGAAAACACAAGCCTGCCTCTGGTTTGGATTATGCTGTGTTTTCATACTAGAAACTAAGCCAAATTTTCTTCTAAATGCAAACCGTACATCTCGAGGGGAGATTATCTACTTTCTCCTTGACAAGCTGCTTTAACGGTGCAAGTGTGTGAAGGTGCATGCATGAAAAAGCTGCATGTTTCTGTAGAAGGCACTTATTTCTCTTAAATAGCTCTAAAAAACAGATACCACTTTCTTCATGATGCACACTTACATATATGCATTTTCAAAATAACTGAAATCCTTGTCTAGGTGACTTATTTCATTGTTAAACACAGAAAAGCTTTGCGATCTTTGCTTGTTGAAGGGACTGGTCCTCATTCCTCAGCGTCACCTGATGGCTGGAGGAGAGGACGGCGTGCGCCATGAGCATACTGAGTGAACCAGGGTTCATGCCAAGGGTGTAAACCACACTCTTTGGCCATTTCTCCTTCTGATTCTGCTCTCTCTACTGGGTGCAAGCCAAAGGCCTAAACCATCATTTCATTTCACTTACCCCCAGTTTTGCCAAGACAATAAAATACCAGACTGTAAGAGAGACAAGCACGCTCTCTTGGCAGTACTTTTACAGTCCCATAACAGCAAACCAACACAGAGACGACTGGGAATCTGCTGGAGTGTAGACACCTATGTTTGCTTTGAACAGGAGTACAACAGCAAACCAGCTCTTCAGGTAGCAGAGAAGAAATAAGCAGAAGCTCTACTCTGATGGACTGATGAAACTCCCTCCATTCTCTCCTTGAGACTGCAGCAAGACTTTTTCTCTCTGCCATCACCAACGGTAACCAGGCTCCCTTTGAAATGCAGAAAAGCAAGCGATAGAATAATGTGTGAGGTGCAGAAGGACTGTTTTCATCAGTTGGCATTGGTTTTAACCTTGCACTGTCACAGGTACCAGCTTCAACGAGTTAAGCCACTACTGACCTGCCACGTCCTCTACTGTCATAAGAGGTTTCAAAAAGTTAAGTTCCAAACACATCAAGTCAACCATCTATGTATGTACCATACCAATAGATTTAGAGAGGACACTGTAACAAAAAAAAAAAAAAAAACCTCATCATATATGCCAGAATAAATTCTATGAACATCATGGTTTCCCAGAAGACAGCAGATCCTTTTTCTATCCAAAAAGAAAAAAAAAAAACATTTTTTGCCAAAAACAAGTGCTCATCAGCTTCTATAACTATAGCCTTTGTCAAATTTAGTATATTTATTTAATTCAATTCAATTCAATTCAATTTCATTTGTATAGCATCTGAATACTGAATCCTAATCAAGGATAATGGCAGGTAAAAAAAGCTCCCACAGCGGGAGAAAAAAACCTTTAAACCAAACAGCGGGAAGGAAAAACTCCACTTTAAGAGGAAGAAACCTTGAGCAGGACCTGGATCATATGGGGGGACCTTCCTGCCGAAGGCCAGTTGGGTAAAGAAAGAAAAAGAGGGGAGACAGGACAGAGAGAGGATGTAGGACAGAGAAAGGAGAGCACACAAATGACTGGATGAAATTACTATAAACAGATGCAGGTAGCAGCACTGAGGTGAGATGGCCAGAGGACTAGGACACCGGCCATCACGTCAGTCAGCACCCCAAAGAGATCTACACACACAGGTGGAGGTAAACGCTGGGATGGACAGAGGATGGACCTTCAAGTCAGCATGAAACTCAGGAAACTCTGGCCTGCAAACATATGGAAAGAAAAGAGAAAAAAGGGGGGCAAAACAGCACAACAAACTACAGGAAAGAAAATGGACACAGTTACAGTAACAAGGTGCTCCTAATTAACTATGGAATGAGCTGGAGGAGGAGGAGGAAGGGAGGAGGAAAGGGAAAGAAGGGAGAAGAGCAGTGAAGACACCACTCAGCAGATCATGTTGGCGTCCCCCTGCAGCGTAGGCCTATAGCAGCATAGCTATGACAAAGCTGTGATTAAGACGAGCTACTCTAGTCTTAGCTCCTATAACTACGGCTATGACTATTAACCCCTACACACTGTTGTTTAAACTAACTGTAGGCTTTATTAAACAGAAATGTTTTCAATTTAGTTTTAAAGATGGAGATAGTATCAGCCTCCTTAACCCAAACTGGTAGCTGGTTCCATAAAAAAGGTGCCTGGTAGCAGAAGGCCTGTCCTCCAAATCTACTTTTGGAGATTCTAGGAACGGCGAGTAATCCTGCACTCTGAGAGCGAAGAGCTCTATTAGGAGCATAACGTGCTATCAGGTCTTGTAAATAATGAGGAGCTAGGCCATTAAGGGCCTTATATGTGAGAAGCAGAATTTTAAACTCAATTCTAAATTTCACGGGAAGCCAATGGAGGGAGGCTAACACGGGAGAGACGTGATCTTGCCTACGGATTCCTGTCAGCACCCTCGCTGCTGCATTCTGGATCAATTGGAGGCTATTCAGCAAGTTTTTCAGACATCATGCTAACAACGCATTACAATAATCCAGTCTAGAATTGACAAACGTGTGTATTAATTTTTCAGCATCACCCTGGGAGAGGATGCTCCTAATCTTGGAGATATTTCAGAGATGAAAAAAGGCTGTCTTGCAAGCCTGATTAATATGCTGCTTAAATGACATATCCTGATCAAAAATAACTCCAAGGTTCATTCATCAGTTAATAATATGGGGCCAGAATACATTTTTGATCTCCTTGTAGAATATAAACCCAATGGAGCTCTGAGATCTTCAGGAGGCAGTCACTTGGTAGAACCTGCAGTTAGAAACAAGCAGGGTGAAAATGCATTGAGCTAACGATGCTGCACACAGATGGAAAAAACCTCCTGTTGATATTAAATGTGCCTCAACCTTAGACACTTAAAGTTAAACTAAAAACTGCTGTTCTCTCTTTGTTTAGTCTAATTTCACTGCACTGTTTTTACTTTGAAGCTCTGTTTCATTCCATTTCTGTCCAAATCTATTTTTTGTGATTTTATTCTGCATTTTATTTGCTGATTTTATTAATATAAATATTGTTTTTTTTTTCTTTTTTATTCTGTTTGGTCTTTCTTTTATCTTAATGCCTTTGCAGAGTGCTTTGAGTTGCCTTAATTCATTTCAATTTTCAATTTTATTTGTATAGCATCTGTTACAATGTTAATTTTCTCTAGGTGCTTTACAGAGACCTAGAGTATGACCCCCGAGCAAATATCATTAACTAAAATTATAATATTGAATCCTAAACAAGAATAATGGCAGGTAAAAACTCCCACAGTGGGAGAAAAAAAACCTTTAATGTATGTATGTAGCGTATGAAATGTTATATATGCCTTTAATGGGTGATAGTAGCTGCATTACTGAAAAAAATTAATTAAATTAAAAAAAAAAAGTATTGCTCAACAATTTGAAGACATGCATTTATTTTCTTCATTATTATTTAAATTGTTAACAAATACTTTTCATAACTATCTTGTCTGGCACCCAGTCAAGTTTTCTCAATTGTTACTGCCTTTATCTATTATGATAGTTTTGTCATAATTGCATTTATTCATTCATTTATTATAGGACTTTGTTTTATTTCAGTTTAAACTACTTAGTACCACTCTCTTGTTTGGTTGTTTTGCAGCAGAAACAGTGAGACTGTAGTTTTATCATATATTTACAATACCGTTTGATTCTGATTTTTAAAATGTCCCAAACACATTTGAAGTCTGATGAACAGCCTCAAAGTTGTCTGATAAGTCTCTCAGATGCTGGTAAAAACTGTGCAAAAGAAATATGTAAAAAGTAGCTATGATGACATCTGTCAGGAAATGTGCCTCCAGTGAGGAGAATAGATTCATAAATGTAAAATAAAAAAAATGAGTAACCTCCACTATATCAAGCATACAGCAGCATGTTTTGCTTCGCAACCATGAACTTTGTCTTCACCAGATGAAACTGTGTCTTAACTCCTGACTGAAAGAGGAACCTTTTTCCCTCAAAAGTTACACCATACTGCTTATAAATAGGTTTCCTTGACTCAATAGTTTGCAATTTTTGTTTTCCTTTTTAATTTCCACTTCTTTTTCTGTTCTGCTTTCCACAGAATGTGTTTTGTAACCCGGCCTTCGAGCTGGAGGGGGAGCGGGAGGAGAAGGTGGAGGGATTCAGGACAACTTCCTCCACCCCTGAACCCATCAAACCACCTGTAGCCAGTAAGCCAGCCAACCATTTCTCTGCTTTCTGTAACTAAACTTGATTGGACTACGATGTGCAGAGTTCTTAAGCATAGTTGCTGTATATATTTATTAATTGTTAACTGTGACATTAGATCAGACTGTTTAAGGATCAAAGACATAATTATCTGTAACTGTAAGTTTTCATCTGTAGCTCTAGAGATTCAAACATAAATCCAAAAATGTCATAATAATATCATTAGGCTTATCTTAACTTGGACTCAACAGTGTTATAATGTTTGGATTTTGAATCAGGCTTTATAACAGAAAGCCTGGTTTAAAATATTTGTTTGGGAATATTAAAATAACAGCTGTCCAAGTGGGCAAGCATACCAAGAGAAGCAGCATGACATCATCTGTGATCAAAGCAGGAAACTAGAGAAGCAGTATGGGAAAAGCAGAATCTGCCCTTCTACAATTTCTATTTAATTTAGTTGGTCCAACTCCAAATATATATATAAAAAAATTTATCAGTTTCACCTCAATGAAAGTTCAGATAGCTCCAGCAGCAGATCACTGTGACCCTGTATAGGACTCAACAGGAATGAATAATGGATGGATGGATGGATTATATTTGGTGAATGCATATAAAATAAAATGTATATACTTCTGTGTCCTGGACCCAGGCCCTGGTCTTCTGGCGGTGTGTCTGATGCATCTCCGGGGTCCAGGCCGTGGCTGGGGGGCGGTGGTGGTCTCTGCTGCTGCTCTGCTCCTGTTAGCTGCCCTTGGACTGGCACTGGCTCTCATCCTCACACGTGAGTTCCTCCTCCATCTCAAATGATCACAATCACAGTGAGAAATAAACATTTATTTAAATCTTGGTTGCAAGTAAGTGTACCCACAGGCACCTATAGTCAAAGACCTGTGGGACAGTACACATGTATCTATTGGATGATCTTTGTCCATCATTTTACTAAAATTCTCTGTTCCTCACTTAGAGATGAAAGGTGAGGCAGTGGAGGAGCAGTTGCTGCCTACAGCAACTCCAGATCTGCAGAATGCAGAAAATGAGGAACCCCATCATTTATCCACAGTCTCCGCTACCACAAGTCAATTAGACAGCACGGCTGCACCACAGCCTGCCAGGATCCCCCCACCTGAAACAAGTAGGCCAATCCTCCAAAACCTTTTTTTTTTCATGCGTTCATTTGTGCTTACTTCAGATCAAAGTGTTCCTTCCTCATCTCAGGTTGTGGAGGGGTTATGACTGACCCAGAGGGCAGTTTTAGTTCTCCGAACCACCCTGGCTCCTATCCCCCCAACTCGCTGTGTGTGTGGGTGATTAGGGTCATGCCCCCTCACTTGGTCCAGATTCACATTTCGTTGTTGACAGTAGAGGGACCATCTCCTTGTCTGTTCGACTGGCTGGAGGTGCAGGAGCAGATCCAGCAGAGCTCTGTGGTCACCAGGTTGGTGAGAAAATGTTCTTGCACTTTACATTAAAACACCACGTTGTGGTTTAAAACATACATATCAGTCCCAGTCCCAGTCCAAAAAAAATTAGAGGAAGACTGTCAAACACAGCAGTAGAGGGGCGATGATTTGGGTTTGTTTTAGCCACAGAAAATGAGTAACTTACAGTCACTGAGTGAGTCATGAACCCCTCTCAGAATATTCTAGATCCCACCTGTCTGACAGCTAAAGCTTGGAGGAAATTTGGTGCAACAGGACAGAACACCAGCAAATCCATGCCACAATGGGAGAAAAATAAAAGAATGAAGGGTTTGGAGTGGCCTAGACAAACAGCAGCGTTCAGCCCAGTTGAACCGGTTGGACCTTAAGAGAGCTGTGCCTGACAGAATACCGAAATACTTCACTGAACTGAAGCAATGTTGTCAAGAGGAATGAACCAAAACCATGTGAGAGCCTGGCGATCTCAAACAGGAAATGAGTTCTTTATGTTATTGCTGCTAAAAGCAGATCTACTGAAACATAGAGGTGCCTATTGTTGTATTGCTTCTTTTTTTCTGTCAAAAAAATTATACCATGGTCATAAAAAAAGATGTTTGTCTCAGATTGTACTTGTTAAGAAACATTGTGAAGTTACTTTAAATCGTTGGTAGATGGCGCTCAAGGTCTGTGTATGTGGAGAGCTCTTTCAGATACTCAGCATTTCTTGGAAAACTTTCATTGCATGTCAGTACATTCACATTATTCACATTCTTGGAAAACTTTTTTTTTTTTAATTACATAACTCCTCCCCACAAATTCTTCTAAGAATTTAGAGTTGCAGTGTCCAGGCAACAGCTGTACTGGAAAGAGGGGGAGAAAAACAAATAAAACAAAGATTATTCAAATAAACCTCTCTGCTGCAGGTTCTGTGGTAACGTTGCACCACCAACAGTCAACACAAACAGCAGCACAGTGTGGGTCACCTTCCGCTCTGATGGCAGCATTGCAGGAAATGGCTTTGCTGCACAGTACAGAGCCATACTTCCTGGACACAGTCAGTATTCTGCGACTTGGAGTACATGCACGCTCATGCAGCTGTCCATCGACATTTAGGGACCTGTCATGTATTTCCTCAGAGAGCTGTTCCAGAGACGAGTTCATGTGTGACAGCGGTCGCTGTCTGCTGCCTGTGTCTGTTTGTGATGGTCATCCGAACTGTCACGACCAAACAGACGAGGCAAACTGCAGTCATAAGCATAAGGGTGAGAGGTCATAAACTATGCTAAACACAAGAATCTACATTTAAGAAGCAGGCGCTGGAGTTAACTCTTTGCTGCTTTACAGGATGCGGTGGCCAAAAGTTTGGGCCATATGGTTTCCTTGAAAGTCCAAATCACCCCAGGCCTTACCCTCACCAGCAGGTACAGTCTGAATCGTGTACAGTCCCAGCGACAGACTTTCAGCTTTGCAATAACTCGATGGGACTTTGATCTGAATTTTTTTCTGCTTTTTTAAGTTGTGCATATGGTACATATCTGTTGATGAGGGTCACGTCATCACACTCAGCTTCAGAAACTTCAGCCTGGAAACTCAGGATGTGTGTGAGTTCGACTATGTGGAGGTGCACGACAGCGTTAGCACCGCAGCTGGGAGAGTTTTGGGGAGGTGAGGTATACAGTCTCATAACTCTGCACAGGAGTTATATACTTGACCCTGCTATCCTGTTTTCATCCAATCAGTAATCCACACAAGTGTTACAGTTTTGTCTGTTGAGGGCCTTGCAGGATAAATGTGTTTTTCCTACGTGAAGACACTTTTGTTTCCTCTGCTTTTGTGCCAGGTTTTGTGGAACCACCATCCCACCAGACCTGACCTCCTCTGGCCCCCACATGACAGTGGTGTTTGTGGCTGATGAGGGGGTGGCTGACAGCGGCTTCAACGCAACATACCAGGCTGTATCTGTACTGGACAGTGAGTCACTGCTTTGGTCAAGTTTACTTTTAATAAAAACAAATGTTGATTTTTTTTTTTTCCTATATTTTCCCATATGCCTTTCTTCCCTCTCTTCATGTTCTCCAGCCATCTCTTTTGCATTGTCTGTTGTCTTTTCTTCTCCTTTTCATCAAATCTTCCTGTTTGATCATCATTCATTATATTTACCTGGAGTGACAATCCACTGTGAGTGGGCACTCAGTAATTCATTTAAAAAACAGGAATCCATCAAAATCTGGCCTTCTCATGATGACATGGTTATGCAAATGTATCATGACACAAACAAAGGAGATCTCTGAAGATTTCAGAATAAGAGTTGCTGATGCCAATCAGGGAGGAAAAGGCCGGAAAAAACCATTTCCAAAGAGTCGTGAGTCCACCAATCCCAACTCTGACTGAGTACATATGGAGTAGAAAATCAGGATAATATCTATACAAGCAAAGACCTCTCACAGTGGCTGATGTTAATGTTCAGACTTGCAGGTGAATCAAAAAGCCAGTTTAGTCTAAAATGAACACAGCATCCAGCTTCAGTTCAGATCAACCAAAAAACCTTTTAGGACATTTTTATATATATATACATATATATATATATACATATATATACATATATACAGTCATGGAAAAAATTATTAGACCACCGTTTTTTCTTCACTTTCTTGTTCATTTTAATACCTGGTACCACCAAACGTCATCATGTGACTAAAACAGACAGAAAAGAAAACACTGAATGCATAAAAGCAGTGTTTTTGGCAGTACAACACCATAGCTATTGATGTAAAAACTTAAGTGATTTAGGTTATAATCAAGAAAACTATGGAAAATGGTATGATATCAGCTCTTAAGCTCACTCCATCTGTGAAAGTTAGTGCAGTCACAGTTTGGGCCTGTTCTGCTGCATCTGGGTAAGGACAGCTGCCAACTCTGATTGTACAACAAATTCGAAAAGTCTCCAGTGAATTTGTGTCACGGCACATAGCCTCCCTTGCTGTTTAAAAGACCCACACACACACATACACACAACTTTCACCAAGAGCTTACTGAGGTCATCATTGGATTTCTCTCTTATGCCTCAGCATATTAAAATGCTCTAAGCTTGAAATTAAGTTGTGAAATTAGGCAATAAGTTGAACTCTCTGTTAAAAGTTTCTGACGTTACCTCAGAAATGTTTTAATGTTCTGATTGTGCTGAGCCACAATCATTTTGTTGGATTTTCTTTTTGTACTTTTTTTTTTTTTTATATAAAAACAGGATGACATTAATGCCCTGGCAGTGGCAATAAGCTTTATTTTATTTTACATTTTACATGCTGATGTTAAAAGTGTTTGAACAACAAATGTTATGGCACTTTAGTTCGTATGGCAGCAGAACATTTCAATAAAAGTGCATTTTACACTACTTTTGAATTCATTATTTGATTTTGCATATACAATGCGATTAATCGTGATTAATCAGGGAAATAATGCGATTAATCATGATTAAAAATGAATCGTTGCCCAGCCCTAATATATGTATATATATATACACACACACATATATATATATATATCTATATATATATATATATATAGATATATATATACATATATATATGTGGATCAAGAGGATCAAGAGGAAGTGGGTCATGCAGCAAAACACTGAACCTAAGCACAGAAGTTGTTCTACCAACACTATTTTAGCCTTCCATAATCTTTTTTTGTACTTTTGTACACCTTCTGCTTACTGAAGGGACCTGTGGCCCCAATCAATTTGCCTGCAGTACAGGGGAGTGTCTTCAGCAACAGTGGTTATGTGATGGATGGAATGACTGCCCCGATGGAGCTGATGAACAAGACTGTGGGAACTCCACCTACCCTCCATTCAGTGAGTCCTTGTTATCGTTGACCTCGATCAGCGGTTTTTGTTTAAACTCCCTCTGAGGACATGCTCATATCAGGACAATGGAAACAAGTATCTCAGAATAAAAAAAGAAATGCTTCCAAGTTGGTTGAATGCAAATCAGAGATGTTCTAGCTTTTAAATCCTAATATTGTCATACTTCAGATATGTGTATACAGGAAATGGGGCTCTCTCCCAGCAATGTGAATGTCTGTGATTTAACGTTTTCTTCTCACCACGATTCAAGCTTCATCATGCGAACTCATAGAGGTGGAGATGTGTCAGGGCCTCAGCTATAACCTCACTTCATTTCCCAACATCTGGCTGTCTATTGCTGACCAGAGAGAAGCTGCCAAACTCCTGCGACAGTATCGGGTAAATTTACCTCATCCCACCTCATAACAGATTTCACTCGACTATCAGACCCTTTCTAGTACAGCGGCTTCAGGCCAGATACTTAACTTCATCAACTCCCTTGTTCATCCAGGTGCTAATGGAGCTGGCGTGCTTTGAGCCTCTACAGAGGCTGGTGTGTGGGATGTTTCTTCCTCAGTGCAGTCCTCAAGGTGGGGTCCTCCAGCCCTGCCGCTCAGTCTGCTCCTCTGCACAGCAGCAATGCAGCCAGGCCCTGGACCTGTTCTCCTTCAGCTGGCCCTTCAACTGCCACCTTCTGCCTGACTCGCAGGATCCAATGGAGTGCTCACGACCTTAAAGCTTTAAC
Organism: Hirundichthys speculiger; assembly: GCA_018398805.1. NCBI lineage: Eukaryota > Metazoa > Chordata > Actinopteri > Beloniformes > Exocoetidae > Hirundichthys > Hirundichthys speculiger. The sequence continues at coordinate 4,378,898 of JAGFBZ010001224.1, forward strand.
TGCCACAACACTTAAAAGTTCCTGTTGTGATATTTGAGCGTGATATACCGGAACCGTTCACTCTGATTCCATAGTTTTTCAGCCAGGAAGAAAACAACTTACCTTTGTTGCCTGACTGTGGACTGAAAGGGCTGCACTTGATACACCTGGCTACCTGAGAAATGCAAACAAGCATCCAGCATTTACTTTTTTTTTAAAACTGTGACCGCAGAAACTATAATTGCCACTTTTACAGAAAAGCTTTAAAATAACTTTTTAGATGCTGAACAGTTCAGAATTCCAGTCCAAAAGTCCAGCTTCAGCAAAGTAAAACATACGTTTACAGTTTTGGTAAGAGTCACATTTTTGAGCTGCAAACCTGCTGTTCTGCTCTATTTATTGTTTTGATGTCAGTAATGTAAAATCATAATAAGAATGAAAAACATGGAAAAAATAACTTTAAAATAAACTTTATTGCATTGTTTGTCAACACGCCACATGGTGTGCTTCTGTTATTTCAGTGCTTAAAACTCTCCAGACTTGATCTGGAGTGAGAAACATGGGCAACAGGATAAAAAGCAATCATACCTGAAACTGGGATTTTCATTATATCTGTGCTTCACTGACATCTGAGAAAACGCAGGTCTTGGTAGTGATTTAATGTGGCATGATTATTTAGATTAATTAGTTAATCAGAAATGAGACTGAGCAGAAGTGTGCATTAAAAAAAAAAAAAAGTTGACAGAATGAGCCAAGTATATTAAACTAATGGCCACAATGCTTATGTGCGCAAGAGGAATAAGGTTTTCTTTCTTACTCCGAAAACCCTGTGTGGGGGGGACTCCATTAACGAGAATGGACGAATTAAAAAAAAAAAAAAAAAGTGTTGATTCCAGACATGACTTGCGACACAAAGCCAGAATGCACATGTGCTATGACAACCCTTCAGACGCTGTAAACCGTAAAGTCTCTGACTGAGCTACTGTGGAGGTACAACCAGTTTGAGGGTATGGTCCAAGGCAACCGCAGTCAGGCCCCACACACGATGCTTCCCATTACGAAACACTGGCAGGGTGTATCCATACTTGTCACCAGTGCGGAAGTGGGTGTAGCCGCAGTTCTGGGGGTTGCACAGGTGTGACAAAGACAAGGTGAAGATCTCCTCCACCTGCAAGAGAAAGAAATAAATCAAGTGCTTTAATGGTTTTGTTCAGTATTTTAAAATGCCTGCTCATATTGTGGTGATCAATGTATGAAACTTACATAACCATTTGAGTTAAGGTAATATGACCAAAGCGCTATGTAAAATAAGCATTATATGTTTCTGGTGGATAATAGGACCAGGCGTGACTGCACTGTAACATCATCCTTCATTACTTTGTAAAGACAAAAGGGCTACATATAGTTTTCCTCTTTGAAGTGCAGTTCCCTGAATTACCACTGGCTACCTCATCACGTAAAATCATGTAAAGTCACAAGTATATGCATAATTAGGGTCATGTAGCATTTTCAGTGAAAGTGACATCTGAACTATAAAAAAAAAGAACTAAAAAGGGTATAACCATTTTAATCTGGCCTGATGTACAGCTTTTGATGGAAAGCCACATTTCAGTTTGGCAACATTTGACATCACCCCATTCAAAGTGAACTGATAGCAATGCTGAGGACACTTGCAGCACATACGTGTGAGGCCGCTCGCCCTGGCAGCAGCTGGAACAGCCAGCTCCTCCAGCCGAGTCACTCTCTAGGTTGGCCTGGACCCTTCCAGATTAACTAACTGGACCACAAGCCAATGGTGGACTAGCTACCTTTGCCTGGATCTCCCTGGGTCCTGTTGGAGCTCGGTCAGAGCTATGGCAGAACTCATTTTTAAATGTTGCTTCAGTAGCAACATCAGAAATAAAAATGGATGGTCAGACTTGATCAGAATAAATGTGTTGGAGCGTTATGGTATAAGGGGAGTGGTTTTACACTGGATGAAAAGTTATTTAAGCAACAGACAGCAGTTTGTGAAAATATCTGTGTGTATAGATTTTGAGCGAAAAATCTATACATAAATGACATGTAAAGTCTCAAAAGTATTAAAATTTGTTCCGTTTGCTGGTGACACTAATATTTTCTGTGATGAGAATTTACAGCAGCTTATGGAGGAAATCACCTCAGAATTGAACAAATTAAAAAAGTGGTTTGATATATATAGGCTATCATTGATATGTCCATTTAATATTATATTTTTTTTTACAAAAGGTTCTATATGTTTCAAAATTATGGTTATGCACATGTGTCTGTGTATATTGATTTATGCATTTATTTATTTATTTTCAGATACATAGATTCATGATAGTGTTAAAATTGTCATGCTTTAAAAGATTGTTTTGACATGTCTGGGATGAATCAATAAAATGTAAATGTAAGGTAGCGGTAACTGGCATCATAGGTTAGCATGAGCTAAGCCAAGCTGAAATAGCTTGCAGTGACTGAGGTTAGGGGGGCACATCCCAACCAGTTGCTGGGCTTGTTCATTCTGCCCATTTGCCCATTTCTCAGCCATCCCCTTTTATCCCATCGCCCCATCCTTTTTATACAGTCTATGGACATAAAGATATAACCATTACATCCAAAAACAAAACCACTGATCAGAATAGTGGAATAATTGTACCTCTTCAGGGTTTGGTTTGAAACTCAACTTCTCTAGAGGACCAAGGTTAGCCAGCACAGGAGCAATCATCATTCCTGACTGGAGAAAATGACAAGATACAGCATGGTCATAATAAAAACAGATTTAATACTCAAAATACAAACACTGAAGATTTGCCTCTACTCTCTTTTTTATATAAACAACTATAAATTTAAAAAAGTGGAAACCATATGAAATACCGTAAATAAAATCAAAGCAACTTTGAATTCAAAATTAATTCCGTTTCTTTAAATGTAGCATTTGATGACAACCACGGCAGGTTCAAAACCAGTTAAAACAGTCCAGCTCACCATGTCCCTCAGAGGCTTCATGATGCCCCAAACCCTCTCAGTTGCCACATTAATACCAAGCTCTTCCCGGGCTTCCCGCAATGCAGTGGCCACCACATCTCTGTCTGCTGGATCGCTCTTGCCTCCAGCAAAACTAAAAAAAAAATAATAATAAAAAAAAAAGGAAATTAAAGCATGAAGAATACACTGATTAGTATGCCAAAATCACTGTAGCTGGTTTCCACCCTTCACTAACCTGACATCTCCTTTGTGCCTGCCCTTCAGTGTGCTGGAGCGCAGAGTGAAAAGAAATGCAGGCTCGCCCTTAACAGAGCAGAGGGACACCAGGATGGATGCCCATTTCCCCTGGTTCTTTCCCTGTACTTGACTTGCCCCTTTTTTCACCTTGTTCATTTCAAAGAACTTCCAGTTGGACTCCAGGCTCTGTCGACACCTGTTTTCATTTTCTGGGGAAAGGCAGTCTCTCCAGGTGTCTGCCACACGAGGGGCAGCCTGATGAACAGCTCTGGTCTGGTGAACAGAGGGACCTAGGGGCTCTGGTTTACACTGGAATCGGCTTAAAATCAATGCTGTACGTGTTGTCAAACTGAAGGGACTAGCAGAGAGCCGTCTGTGATGTTGATGCATTTGTAGAAACTTACATTGAGTCTTATTTATGCGACTGAGAGAAGACTGGAGAAAACCCCAAGGCTTTTTCCAACGCTGATAAAAAGTCCTGTTATTTAAACAATAGCAGACTTGTTTGGTTTTTACAGAGACCTGAGGGTGTTGATGATGGCTTAACAAAATGGCTTTGGATAGTTGGTTTTCAGCTGAAAAATTTCTGAAATAATACTCGTCTCTGTCTGAGTTGAAAGAAGACAGCTGTGCTGTATAGCGTACAGTCTTTGTGGGTAACAATGATTCATCCTTCCTTCCACTTATTTCTTCATATCTTCTGTCTTTCACATGTCTTGCTCCCTGCTGCCCTGAACAAATGTGCTCAGAGGAAGCAAAAAGGTGGGATTCTCTTAACAGCAGTAATGATCTGATGGGACAAACCCAGGTTGGGATTTGCGAGGTCCTAAACATCCTACAAATAGAAACAAAAACATACTGAGACGATGCAAAGAACATTAGGGCCTGTTATGTTCACCAACTTGGCACATCCAGATAAATATTCAGATGAAGAGGGGAGGGAGTGTTTATGTGTGTCACAGTTCATCACACCATGCAGAAGAAATCTCTAAATGCTGTTAATACAGTACATAAGCCCCCCAATATAATACTACCTTAATGTAGTAAACTGTACAGACCTGATAATCATCTCACCCTTATTTACCGTTCATATTATTCTTACTATAAATTATGTTTAGAATTATATCTTACATATTACTTTTTTCCACTGCTTGTTTGTGTCAACAAAGAGCAGCACACCAGACAAGGTTCAGAAGGAGACCAGCAAACTGTTCGGCCTTCCACAGACCTCAGTACCTCTCCATACTTTATGAGCAGGACACACTAAGAAAGGCCAGAGCCATTATGGAGATTGAGATTCAACCTCTGGACAAAGACCTTCAACTTCTTCCTTCAAGCCAAAGATTAAATGCCACAAATGAGGTGTAGTAGAACTAAAAACTCATTTGTTCACTTGCACAATAGCTCGTTTAGATAAGTACTCATGATTTCTATATACCAGAAAATTAATAAAATACTAGCATTTATATTTTTTACTGTTTGTTTGATGTGTGTGATTTTTTTTTTAAATACACTTAATTAATTTGTCTGCAAATTTGGGTACATTTGAGATATTGCCTTTAATTATGTGTGCGTGTGTGTTATTTTCAACCTTTTGTATAACTGGCTTCCCATTAGGAACAATAAATATACTGAGCTGAATGTCGGTTTCGATCATTTTCGACTAACAGCCCTATTTGTTTTGATTAATTTCTGCTGGAAAAAAACAAATTCTCTCGCGGTTCAGCACAATGAACAGTGATTCGACAACAACTAATAAAACCTAAAACGGTCTCCGCAGTTTAACAATCATCAGCGTTATGGCCAAGTGTTGCTATAAGTTATAAGGATCATGGAAAACATTATTCACTTTAATGTCACTTCTCCAAACACAAATTACTGCCGTCAACCAACACATATAAAGTTTCTGGCTGAAGTCAAACTGCGCCTGACATAATATCTATACCTAATAGGGAACCAAATCTCTGCGTATTTCAGACCATACCAACAATGTATTTACTTCCTTCAACTGACAGCGAACTCTTCTGTAGCTTGAAAACAAACCGTGAGAGTGCGCATGCGAACTGTGGTGAGCTAGCAAAAACTAGCAGAAAAGAAAGCTAACAAGCGAATGTCACTTGTAACGCAGGGCTTAAATTTACATTTACATTATTATAAATACCTGACATGTCCAACACGATGTCATAACGTGTGTCACTTATAAACGCTAAAAGTATTTTGAAAGCGAAAACAACTCACCTTGAGAGTGGAATCGGCAGCTGCCGGTCCGTCTCTCAGCTAGCCGGCTGCCATTAATCAGTTTGGGGCAGCGGAGCTTCAGGCGCGTCAGCGCTGCCCTCAATGCGCAACGTAGACATTAAAACTTAACCGGCATCTTTCGGGAATTAACCTTTGTTTTGTTTGTTTGTTTTTTTTGTTTTCGGATAAATGCGGAGTAAGTGCTGAAACAAGAAACCAGAAAAATAAATAAACAGTGACGTTATTGTGATAAAATCAATCAATGGCGAAAAACCAGTCTGCCCTGTGTCAGTTAACTATATCCAGTTCATTTAACAATTAAAACCAGTGTACACCACAGTATTAAATTTTAAACACAGCAAAACGATTTACTGATTCAGTTCGCCGAACATTATATGATTTCATTTTTGGTGAGTAGTTAATTTTAACTCTTGACAACTCTGACCAAGTTGTCATTGGCCCACTAGCAAAAAAAAAAAAAAATCACAAATTGAGAAACATCAATGACACAAGTGAGAAAAACTTCTCACCACACCTGTTTTACCAGCTCCACCCTGAGCTAAGGGTGCTGAAGTATTTGAGCAGCATGTGATTCATGCAAACTGCCATTTCTTTGGGAGTCTTTCCTGCGCTGGTTGTGACTTAGCATTGGAGCTATAGGTATGTGAACTTTGTGGTCACCAACAAGCCTACATCCAGATTGGACTTAGACAAAGTTGAGCTTCATTCTTCCCTTCACCATATGGCCTCAGCTTGGCCTGAAGAGGACAGCTTTGCCTGTTCAGTATGTCTGGACACACTGAAAGATCCTACCACGCTACCCTGCGGACACTCGTACTGCATGGCTTGTATTCAAAACCACTGGGACAAAGGAGGCACCAAGGGCCAGTACAATTGCCCCCAGTGTAGGCAGGCCTTCCAACCCCCGGCCCTCGCTGGCCAGGAGCACTGTGCTTGCAGAGGCTGTGGAGAAGCTGAGGTCCAACAGCCTCAGGCAGAGATCCTCCACAGTGGCCTCCTCAGCCCCACCATCAATGCCTATCTATTTGGAGGTCCTACCAGGTCCAGAGGTGAGGAAGGGCAGTGTGTACCCACAGCTTTCCTCAGTGGAACCCAGACCCTGCCCTCAACACAACCGACCACTGGATCTGTTTTGTCAAGAAGACAAAGAGTGTGTATGTGAGGTGTGTCGCCAGCACGGACATGACGGACACCATGTGCTCAAACCGCAAGAGGAGAGAAAAGTGAGACAGGTATGTAAGAGTCAAAGGTAATTTTCACCTGGACAATGTGTTAGGTGTGCTCTTGTAATTTTTGTGTTTTTGTGTGTGTGTGTGTTCATGACTACCATGAGGAACTGGTGAATCCAGAACTGTTGTCACAATAGTAGCATTCTCCAGGCTGTGGCTAAACTTGAAGTACTTGTAAAACAAGAGTCACATTTTCTCAACCTTTGAAAAAAAAAAAAACTGTATTTAATCAAGTGCCTTGCTGCTCCACAATGTAAGTGGCCGCTTTATTTACTAAACTGTGGACCGTGTGTAGAAAGAGCTTCTTCAGATGCAGGCAGAGGTACAGAGAAGAATCCAGGAGACTGAGACGAAGCTCAAGGAGCTCCCACATGCTGCACGTCAACACAAGGTCTGTAGACTTCATGACTGGTTGTAGAGCTTTTTTAAATGTCCTTTTCTGATATGTTGTTTGTAGTTTTGTTACAGACATTAATGTTTAAAGCTTTCAGACATGTCTCATCACCTCCTTATTCTTCACTTCCTCTCACCACTCCCAGGCCTTGGTGCAGGCTCTGGAGAAGGAGCGCTCAGATTTATTCTCTGAGTTAGTCAAGAGCTTGAATAAAACAGGCGCTGAATTTGGAGGGCTCCTCAGCATCCACGAGACCACATTAGGCAGCAATGTGGAGGGCCAGATCCATGGACTAGAGCAGGAGGTGGTGCAGCTCCGTTGGAAGAGTGAAGAACTGAGCAGGTTGGCAGACATGCAGGATCACATCTGCTTCTTAAAGGTAGAGAATGTGAAGTGGGGTGTTGCTGGAAGTTTATTCCATTCCACGTTCACTGGAAATTTGCAACTAAAAGAAGAATGTCTGTTTGTGAAACATTTATTTTCCTCCAGAATTTCTTCCTCATGGAGCCTCTGGGACAGACGGATGGCTCAGGAGGGTCGCTGTTAAATCAAGAGGAGGAACTAGCATCCATCCGCTCAGCTATGAAAGAACTACAAGAGTCGATAGAGCACGTCTGCAACGCCAGCCTTGCCAAGACAGTCAAATTAGGTTAGCTCTACTCTGCTCTGCTCTACCCCGCCTTTATTTTACTCTTCTCTACTCTGCTCTAATGGTGGAAAAAAATAATTTTATTTGTAGTGACTCGTGACACCGTGGCTTCAACGGCCAATGCTCTGGCAGCAGGCACAGAAATCGCTGAAAATTCTGGTCTGGACAATGAAAAAAATGCAGGTTTGGAATTTCACCTAGATCAACCATTGCAACAGGAGACAGAATAAAACTGAACCTGAAAAATAAAGTCCATCTTGACAGAAGGGGCAAGTGCAGACATACTTTTCATGACTTTACTTCTATTTTTTAGTGTATGAAACCTCAACAAATCCTCCACCTCCGCTGCCCCCACGATCTCAGGGTAAGTCACCTCAGAAATGAATGCAGAGTTTGTGGCTCGAAAACTGCAAAGGCTGAACATCTACAGTAAATGCTTCACACAGTCTTGTCATTGTTTTATCCACAGCGATGGAGGCTTCAAGGCTAAAAGGATCTTTAAGTCATCAAGGTAAGATTAGGAGTGCTCACAGCAGTTTGTGAAAATGTTTATCTGAATCTTGGGGCCATCGAGTTGAGATGTCTTGTGCTTCACCAATTCAATATTCTTTTTCTTCCATCTCTTTGGATTTTAAGCCTCTGCCCCTCCTCCACCCCTTCCAGCTCCTCGACCTCAAGGTAAATTCAAAAGTATTACAAAATGTCTCAATATTTATTTGTTCATACAAACATTTAATAATGTTTTTTTTTTGTTTGTTTTATTTATTTTTTTATGCTTTTAAGCATCTGCATCAACAACAACTGGACTTCTAAATCCAGAGCCAAAAACTAGAGAAGAAATGTTAAAATGTGAGTCTGTCATACTCAACACAATCAAGGCCACAGTGCTGAAGCCTTCATGGTGTCCAGTCGTCCCTAAAACACATCCTCTCCCCTCAGTTCGCTTCGAACCAACCATGGATCCCAACACAGCGTACCGTCACGTGCAGCTGTCAGATGTGGGTCACAAAGCCACAATGCGGGCTGAGAACCTGAACCCACCAGACCATCCTGAGCGCTTCCTCTTCTGGAGGCAGGTTCTCTGCAAAGAGCCCCTGGCAGGAAGTCCTTACTACTGGGAGGTGGAGTGGACTGGTCAGAAGGTAAGTCCTTTTAAATATAATCTGGAGTGGGTTGGAAATGTCTGTCATAATAATATAAAACATTTGATACATCTTGTCTTCAAGGAACATGCTGGGCTTAAAGTAACCCTGGGTTTTTTTTTGATGGTAATGAGTGTAAACTTGTGTTAAAGACCAAAACAACTTGAATCGAAGCAGTTTTAAGTTTATCTGAATATACGTTTTCAGCAACAATGGCAGTTAATGTTAATACTGGGGATAATGGAGGAAGATGAAAATAAATTAAGCCTCTGGCAAAACTCAAAAATTACAATGCATTTAATGGTTAGTGTGAATAGGGCCCTTGTTTGTCTTCACAAGAGGACCACCAATGTTGCACAAACTACTGTCAGTAGACGTCAGTAGACGTAAAGGAGGGTAGTTGGCTGCTTCCAACACTTGCCTATTGTGATAAATGAGTATTGATCCAGTTCTATGGAAGCAGAGGCTGTGAACTCTCCTTATCTGACTACTGCACAGACTTATAACAAGACAGCAGCAGCAACATGGAGTTTTCTGTACCGACGGTCCTTTTTTAAACATTTTTGTACACATGCAAAGTTAAAATTGTCTCCAGTTTGTCTGTAGGGACCCTATCAACGCTATCACTTCAGGAGAATGACATTTTTGAGTCTTGTCAGACACTTGAAGTATCAGTTTATTTTGACATAGCTCTGTTGTCCTCTGTGGCTTTTTTTTTTTTTGCTGCCAGTTTACTGTATATTTCGTTCTAACTCAAAACTGCTTCAATTCACATTGTTTTGGTTCATCCCCAACAAGACTTTACACCCCTTAACATCTAACAATAGACGTCGGCTTGTTTTAACTCCAGAATGTTCCTTCTAATAGGATGCAGGACTGAGTGCTACGGATTCAGTGTTTGTCTGACCTAAGAGTCCTCTTTTCCCAAAATACTAATTACAAGTGCTTATGAAAGGACTCTCCGGCCACAGAGCAGGGACGGAAAAAGAAATTCTGGCCACAGGCGGTTTGAATAAATGTATTTATAAACCATCTTTGGTATAATTTATTTTTGGTCTCTACAGATTTTCACCAAAGCGTATTCAGACTTAAGTCCTTTTTTTCTTTTCTTTTTTTTTTTTTTGTGGTGGTGGTGGTTCATGCAGAACGAATTCCCACAGTTATTTTTTTCTTAATAATTCAGCTCCTGCATTCACCTCATATAGCACTTAGATTTCCATTAGTGTTGGCTTTAATTAGTTTGAATTTTATCTCCTCAGATAATGTGTATGATTGCATATCCCGTGAAACAAAATTACTCATCATTATAGTTTACAGTTTTAATAACTTCATTAAGAAGCATGTGGTGATGAGCTACAGGTTATGTTTCTTTAAACCAAAATAATTAAACATCAGGCCAGCAAGTTTACACATGTTCACCACATTTAAACCGATACATTTCCTGACTTATTTTTATCCATGTCAGCATGGTTCTGGCGCTGGTGTCAGTCAGTCCAGAGCTTTGATCTCAACGATTGTAATGTCTCATTGACACTGAAAGCTTGTTTCATCAGTCATGCTGCCATGAATGACTTCAGCTGCTCCGTTCTAGCTCAGTCCGCTCACTTAAGTCATCTGGTTTTCTGTCCCACTGTGCAGATCACAGTTGGCGTTGCTTACAAAGGGATGGAACGTAAAGGATCTGATGACAAGAAGCCGTTTGGGCCACAATGCTCTGTCCTGGAGCCTGTACTGGTCCGGAACCGGCTTCTCCTTCTGGCACGATGGCCAGCAAAAACTGCTGGGCTCACCTAAGGCCAAACGGATCGGTGTCTATCTGGACCAGCACGGGGGAATCCTGAGCTTTTACCGCATCACCAACAACGAGGCTTCCCTTATTCACCGGCACCAGACCCAGTTCTCTGGGCCACTGTACCCGGGATTCAGGTTCTGGGCAGGAGTGGGGAATTCATTAACTGTCTGCCAGATGGACTGAGCTGAATATCAACTGTTTTTCAAGCTTGTGGATATGAAAACATGAGAAACTTTAAAATCTTGAGCACATTTATATTTTCTTGCACCACAGAATAGAAACAAACGTCTGGGTTCTGGGATGTCTAGGTTACATAATGTTCTTTGTGCACCAAACTCTGTTTGTGTGGTGATTTTTTTTAAGTCTTTGTGATTAAATAAAAAAAAAATGTATCAAACACACATTTCGTGCATGACATCTTTTCATTAAGTATTATTTTTAAAGTGAATACTAACAGTTTATTTCCTGTGTAAAATTGGAGTATTTTTTTACATGCAGATTCTCTGAGCTCACTAATTCCCCCTGAGGTTTTGTTTTTGTTGGGATAGGGCCATTATCTCTGTATCCGGACTGTGAAGGGCCAACATTTGCAGAAGCATTACTATTTTGTGACCACAGTTTTCCATTATGAAATGCATTTAGACCAGCTTCAAAGGTGGAAACAAGCAGTTACAAGAGTTCAAACCTTTTCCAAGGCTGAATTATTAAAAAAAAAAAAATGAAGTGGATCCTTTCAGCTCAGCTCACAACCTGATGGAGAAGCAAACGAACCAGTCAACTATGTAACCTCCTCAGTGACGGCAGCACTACGAGCTACAGTCATGACTGATAAGTGTGCTGATGATCATATCTTTGATCCCTACACCACAGAGGTGTGGACCATCAAAGGTGCCCTCCATTATCTGCTGACTGTACAACTACTTTTGTCAGAACTTCCACAAGAAAAATCTATTACTTTCATCTTTATTTTGTGGAAGAGTATAATAGGGTTATCAGTGCACTAGGATTAACCGTCACAAAGGGATGTTCATAGATATAAAGTGACTAAGATTTCCTAGCTCCTATACATGTCTTCACTCCCATCACAAAATTAGTGTTTTACTGTGTAATCCAACATTACAGGAGAGCACAGAAAGTCATTTTGCACATAATGGCAACAGTTTGTTGCATCCTGCCATGATTGAAAAAGTTTGACAAATTGGTTCACATGTTGTGTTTTAGCACAGTGGTTCTCAACTGGTGGGTCGCAACCCAAAAGTGGGTCGCAGACCCGTTTTCAGTGGGTCGCAGACCCGTTTTCAGTGGGTCGTGGGCCTTTGCCTGGGGAAGGAAATGCTAAAAAAAAATAAATAAATAAATAAAAGCGTGTCATTCATACTCCTGAACAGTATTGCGAGATGACACCCGCCAGTTCACACCATAGAAAAAGACCTGCAAAGTTTGTTTACATATATTGAGCATGGTGAAACAGATGAAAACGAAGAATATATGAGATATGGATTTTCTTATCTTGAAGACAAAGGTCATTGAGTGGTTCTGCAGCTAAAACTATATATTTTGAGTTCTTTTTGAAACTACTGCTCAGTGTTTTATTTCATGTTTGTGCATAAAAGCACTGTTGAGTCTTAAAAATGGCTGTTACAGAAATGTTCTGATTGTTATGTCAGCTTTATGATTAACGCTTAAATAGATAGATAGTTTAAACAGGAAATTGTTATATATTCAGGAAGTTGGTACTCAGTAAATGCTACATATGTGAGTTCTTTTTGAAACTACTGCTCAGTGGTTGCACTTTTTTATTTCATGTTTTTGCATGTTGATTCTGTTAAAAAAGGCTGAAGTTACTGAAGTGAAGTGTTTTGGATTTAATTAAAATGCAGCTAATTGAGCATCAAAGGGAATATTTCTGACTTGAAGTCATTTTGGTTATGCCATTTTGGTTCACCGATAAACTTATTTTTTTTGTGTTGGTATGCTGTGATATTCTATTTTACTATCTCTGATTCAAACTGCACAATCTTTTCATTCAAAAAATTTGAGAAGTTGGAAATTTTCCTTGACTTGGGTCGTGGCTTGTCATTAAGGGTCCTGAAGCCAGACCAGTTGAGAACCACTGTTTTAGCTGTTTCCTCCAGGTACTCCAGCTTCCTCCCACAGTCCAAAGGACATGCATGTCAGGTTAATTGATGGTTCTAAATTGAGTGATTGTGAGTGTCCATGGTTGTTTGTCTATATGTGGCCCTGCGATGGACTGGTGACCTGTCCAGGGTGTACCCCTGCATTTCACCTGAACAGAGCTGGGATAGACTCTAGCAGATCCCTGTGAGCCTGCAGAGGATTAAACAGGTATAGATAATGGATGGATGTTGTCTTTTAGCACCTACGGGTGCAAGACCATTGAAAATCGGCTGTTATGGAAAACCTACTGCACTGTCAAGGGTTAACAAATAGTTAAAACATTGTGAGGCCTGTGAGATTATAAGAGTATTATAAGAGATTATCAGAGCTTCAAACATCTATCTTTTCTACTGACTGGGTTACTGCGCGCACCTGTTAAACAGAGAAAAGACTGACCTTGTGCACTGATGGGAACCACACATGCAACCTTCCTTAGAGGATAGATGATACCTGACCTATATTGACCACACAAAGGCATTAAGGGTGTGTGTCTGAGTTTCTATGAAGCCTCTGCATAATAAAGAAATGGGTTGGGGTATACACGTATGGAGGCTCATCGGATGAATACAGGGAAACAGGGAGGAGCTATATGGGAGAAGAAAATAATTCCTGGGAAGTACATATAAAGAAAGGGCTGTAACTCTTGACCTTTCGTCAGTCTGTTTCATCAGCGGAGTCCTCTGAAGCTAAAATCAGTGAGCAGCATCGCCATGAGAGGTGAGACTCCAAAAAGTGTTGCAAAAATGAACAATCAGAGGTAATACAGGATGACAGCTGGACCTCGTTTGAAGAGCGTCAGCGATATTAATCCTCTCCGGTGCTGCATAACTCTGCTCTCCTTCTTCCAGCCTTTGTTTTGCTGTGTCTGTTGGAAGCAGTGCTTGCCAAGACCTTTGAATACAAGTGGGGAAGACCTGAAGACAACACAGAAACCGAAGGTGCCGGCTCAGAGAATGGTGAGAGATTAAGAAAATAGGTTGAACGAGGTTTGCTAAGAGCACAAATTAGTATGTATTTACAAGTATATAGTCAAGTACTTCTGCAAATGCTCTTCTTGTGTATTAATTTGTCGCTCTGCACAGTTTGTCTCATGAACCAGGCCTCATGCGGCTGCTGTCTGATGCAGCAGCAGATGCAAAGGATGAAGATGTTTTTTAACGCGAGCCTCAACGAACTGGAGAAGGAGCTGATGAAGACCAAAAATATCCTTAATGATGTCAGAGGTGAGGCGCACACACATGAGCTGTAGTGATATCAGTGCGTAAAACCTTTCTCCAAACTTAACAAGCACAAATTCACATCTATCTGTCCCTTCTCTGCATCTCCAGCCAGCCGCAGCGCCTTCTCCGTTGCTCTGACCAATGACGACAGCTTGACCTGCTTTGGCCCCTTCCGGAGTGAAGACATGCCTGTCGTCTATAAACATGTCTTCATCAACCTTGGGGACGGCTACAATGTGGACACCGGTATCTTCACCGTTCCCCGCTCCGGTGTGTACAGCCTTGCCATCACTGTCTATAGCGATGCTGGTTCCCCTGGGAACAGCTTGGCCGCCTGCGCCAGCCTGCGAGTGAACGAACAGCCGGTGGCCGGACCCAGCGAGAGGAACATGCAGGACCAAGAGGACAGCGCCACTACTGTCATGGCCTTACACCTGAAGGCTGGAGACAAGGTGGCGGTCAGCCTGCCCGTTGGATGTTACCTGTGTGACAACAGCAGCCACTATAACACTTTCACTGGTTTTTTACTCTTTGCTACTGACTAAGACAGGAAAGGAAACGTGCTCTGGGTGCTGTACCTACTGTCACCCTGATAACAAGTAGATCAAATATTCTCTTCTCTCACCATCTTTTTTGTTTGACTTTTGCAATTATGTCTTACTATCCCTATTTAAAAGATTGGTTACTTTAAGAAATTAGATTTCATTGTTGTCCTTGTTGTTACTGTCAATGTTAGTCAGCCTCACACCAGATTAATGTTATATCGAGTATTTGTTCTCATAATTTTTCACAGATTAAATTTCATAACGTGGGGATATCTGGTGTGTACAATTTCAAGAAAATAAATTTGGATTTTCAAATTAATACTAAACATTGTGACTTTTTTGAAAAATTCTCTACAGTGGCACACATGATACTTAGATAAAGCATAACATATACATAGGGCATCCAAATAATGCTATTTATTCCATATGAACATTAACTCATCAAACAATACCATTTAAGCTTTGACAGTTCATTCACTCTAAAATTTTTGCATCTCCATTATTGGTTTATGTAGCCAAAGATCTGTGCAGAGACATGGTTTGTAAATTCCCAGAAACTTAAGAAAAACTGCAGTGTATTTCATACGTGCAGTAATAACAATGGCAATCAGCACCAACTTTTTATTGGTCAAACTTTTTATTTCAAGACTTGACTTTTCGTGAATTCCATTTATGTGTGCTCCTCGAATCACTCTGATAAAACGAGGTGAATGAATGTTTTATGAACGTTCTGCATGAATGTTTTATGAAGTACACTTGTCGTGGTTTTGAGGGTCACAGACAGCCAAAGCAGAGAGGAGCCCACACAGACACCAGATGTTTGAGTTTGGCGGTTTGTATCAGCCCCTAACTAGCACCTTAGTTGTATTTTAATGTGCACATTTGTGCAACTGCTGAAATGCATTGGAGTTGTGAGTGAGACATATGAAGTCTGTGTCTTTAAGCTGAGTGTACGATTCAGAGGTTAATCTATACATTTGAGTTGAAGGTTTATCATTTCAATGCACGCTTTTTGTTTTAATGCGTCAAATAAGAAGAGTGTATTTGAGAAAACTACACCACAAAAAAAGACCGAATGTTGCAAGTAAAGTGAGTTAACACAGGTGTGGTGTTTGCTAAATGGCAACATTCGAACAGAAGAGACAAATAATAACGTCAAAGTGGCCATATTGGAAAGGTAATTACCCTGATGGTCTTTTCCATATTACATATGGTTCAGGCCTTTTGGTGCCTTGTTACTGAGGAAAACCTTCTTCCAGTACACTTCTCTATGTCGTATCCCAACATCGGTTATAAAACATTACTGAGCATATAAAACATATAAAATATTAATGAGCATTTTGAGCATAAACTTCATCTCATTTTTGCAACTACTCCAGACATGACCCACTCCAACTTTAAATAGTTACAAAAAACACGTTTAAGATCTTTAGCATTCATAGCTGTTAGCATATTTAAGTTTATGCCATTAATAATATTATAATATAGATTTAAAAGCTTAGCCCTCCACATTTTTCTTGTATAAGTGAAGAGGGACAATCTGTTGAATCCTTTTGTTTCGCTTGCGTTTAACCCAAGTCTTAGCTTCTAATTGGTTAGTCCAGCCACGTGGACGTCACATGCAGGTGTGTGCACGTGTAGCTGCTAGTGTGGAGAAGGAAAAGAGTGCTGGTTAATCATCCGTCTGTCACCATCCCTCTGTTCGTTCTCACTGAGAGTGATTCAGCCTCCACATATTGAACCTACACATGACAGCAGCAGATGTACAGTTACTATCTCTGTACGGGACACTTGTAAATGGTTTTACATCTGTCATATCAAAAAAAAAAACTTACTCTCGCAAACTCAATGATAGTAATTGAAGAATAAAAAAAAATATATATATATACAGTGATTTCTTTTTAAAGTATTCACACACTTTGGCACTAAAATAAAAATGATCTTTGCTGGGTTTGTATCATTTGATCGACATATCTGCCACTTTAAATCTTGAAAAACATCTTTAATCACTGAATGTAAAAGAAACTGAGGTTATTTATAAATTTATTTGACTACTGACAAGGTTAATTTTCTTTAAACCAGCAGCTCAGTCATTGTGGTGTTAAACGTCTGGCAGAAACGCGTTTTCTGAAACAAGCACTGGCTCGGATGATTCACTCTTAAACTGTCTGGAAAACCAGACGTACGCTACAATTATGAGATTTATCTTTCAGAGTCAGTACAGCCGATGTGAAAACGGAGGACTTCTGTTGAATCCTGTCAACACTGAAGTGTTTGAAAGGGACCTGACGAGATGATTTTAGCTCAACCATCTGATCAAGAGCTTAGTCTGTCTTGTGCTTGAATCATCATCATTAACAAGCACTGACACTTTAAGGGGCACCTAAACTGCTGTAGACTGAAAAGACATGAACAGGCATCCCAATACTCCTTATGGCTGCATTTTACACTGCAGGGTTCAAGTGAGTCGCATTTCATTTTTGTTCTATTCTCCCATGTGGTGCAGATCAGATATGAGCAGTGAACCTTTAAGAAGTGAAAAAAAAAAAAAGGGAAAAAAAAAAACACATGGACCTAGATATTCTCAGATCGGTCTCAGGCCTCATTCATATGTGGAAGTAAATCAAAATGAATCAGATGTGCATTTACATGGATGGATGGATGTTTTTTTTACATATTTGTAATCCAGGATGGAACTGGTAGCCTGTGGGCAGATCTGGCCCTTTCACTGTCTCACTACGGTTTTTTGAAACATTGGAAAAATGTCTTATTTGAAGCACAAGAGTACTTTTGTGATAACGTATCTTCATGGGTCACCCCGGTAATGCAGTGGTTAGAGCAGGCGGCCCACATACAGAAGCTACAGTCCTCCTGCAGGCAGGTCACAGGTTTGACTCCCGGCCTGTGATTATTTGCTGCATGTCTTCCCTGTTCTCTCTGCCCTGAAATTCCTGTTTCTTCCACTAGTGCCACAAACACTTTTAAAATATATATATTTTTAAACCAGGTCATTTAAGCAGAGAAAAAAATAGAGATTTCAGGATATAAAGTTGGAATTTTATGTTAAAAAAAAAAAAAAAAGTAGTTTTGTGAAATGTGAGATTTTATGACAAAAATATGCTTTTTTCAACAAAACATTACGAGACTGTGAAATTCATGATTTTACACTTTTTTTTTAAAAACTTTTTTGTACATATACACTACTCAAAAAAATTAAAGGAACACTTTGTAATCAGAGTATAGCCATCAAGTCAATTAAACTTCTAAGGATATTGATTTGGTCAGGTAAGGAGCAGAGGGGGTTGTTAATCAGTTTCAGCTGCTTTGGTGTTAATGAAATTAACAACAGGTGTACTAGAGGGGCAACAATGAGACGACCGTCAAAACAGGAATGGTTTTACAAGTGGAGGCCACTGACATTTTTTTCGCCTTCTCATCTTTTCTGACTCTTTTTCACCAGTTTTGCATTTGGCTAGGGTCACTGTCACTACTGTTAGGATGAGGTGATACCTGGACCCTACAGAGGTTGCACAGGCGGTCCAACTTCTCCAGGATGGCACATCAGTATGTGCCATTGCCAGAAGGTTTGCTGTGTCTCCCAGCACAACCTCAAGAGCATGGAGGAGATTCCAGGAGACAGGCAGTTACTCCAGGAGAGCTGGACAGGGCCGTAGAAGGTCTACAACCCATCAGCAGGACCGGTATCTGCTCCTTTGTGCAATGAAGAGCAGGAGGAGCACTGCCAGAGCCCTACAAAATGACCTCCAGCAGGCCACTGGTGTGAATGTCTCTGACCAAACAAACAATCAGAAACAGACTTCATGAGGGTGGCCTGAGGGCCTGACGTCCTCTACTGGGCCCTGAGCTCACTGCTCGGCACCGTGGAGCTCGATTGGCATTTGCCACAGAACACCGGAATTGGCAAGTCCGCCACTGGCGCCCTGTGCTTTTCACAGATGAGAGCAGGATCACCCTGAGCACATGTGACAGACGTGAAAGGGTCTGGAGAAGCCGTGGAGAACGTTATGCTGCCTGTAACATCGTTCAGCATGACCGGTTTGGTGGTGGGTCAGTGATGGTCTGGGGAGGCATATCCATGGAGGGACCACAGACCTATACAGGCTAGACAACAGCACCCTGACTGCAATTAGGTATCGGGATGAAATCCTTGCACCCATTGTCAGACCCTATGCTGGTGCAGTGGGTCCTGGGTTCCTCCTGGTGCACGGCAATGCCCGGCCTCATGTGGCGAGAGTATGCAGGCAGTTCCTGGAGGATGAAGGAATTGATACCATTGATTGGCCCCCACGCTCGCCGGACCTAAATCCAATAGAACACCTCTGGGACATTATGTTTCGATCCATCCGACGCCGCCAGGTTGCACCTCAGACTGTCCAGGAGCTCAGTGATGCCCTGGTCCAGATCTGGGAGGAGATACCCCAGGACGCCATCTGTCGTCTCATTAGGAACATGCCCCTGACGTTGTCAGGCATGCATACACGCATGTGGGGGCCATACAAATTACTGAATACCATTTTGAGCTGTTGCAATGAAATTTCAGCAAAATGGACTAGCCTGACGCATCATTTTTTCACTGTAATTTTTGGGGTGTCTTTGAATTCAGCCCTCTGTAGGTTGATAATTTTCATTTCTATCAAATGATGTGGCATCCTTTTGTTCCTAACACATCACCCAGTCCATATCAGTATCAATAAACAGCATGATTTTTTTTCCCATTAACATCTGATGTGTTTTCAAAGTGTTCCTTTAATTTTTTTGAGCAATGTATATATATATACAAAAAAGTGGTAAAATTCAGTTGTTTTCTTTTCTTAAATGTGATTTTACAGCAAAATGTTGAGATTATATGACAATAAATGCCATGTTCTTGAAAAATGTGTGATCTTTTTTATCTTTTTTTTTTAAGTTTAGGACATAAATTTATATTAAAATTGTAAAATTCTCCGCTTTACAACAAAGTTGCAGTTTTATGTGGAAAAAGTTTCACACACGACGATAGTTTGCTACAAAACATTGCCATTTGGAAAACCTTATCTGCCAGTTACAGAACCGATTTAAAGATCACGAACAATTAATGTTCCTGTCCCTCCTCGACCACCAACAGTTTCAGACATATTGGAAATAAATTCTCGCATCCAACCTTTTCCAGCTTGACACCAGAGCCACTGAACTCTATTTGATGATCTGACCTGTTTAAAAACAGAAGTGACTGTGATGTGGGCCATGACGGACTTTGAAGGGAAATGTCTCAAAGATCTCCTTGGTTTCCTCCACAGCAAACATCTGAATGAGATCATGCCACAGCTGTACAGACTGACGTGTCTGGCTGTGACTATTACCACATCCACCACAACTGCTGACCAGACATCCTCTGACCTCAAGAGAATAAAAACATCTGCAACTAATACGGTGATGCGTAATCAAGAGGTAGAGCCGATTGTGCACGTCCACATGTGACCAGGTGGACGCACATTTGTGCCATTTGGACTCGCTCTTTTACGCGCCGACAAGCTACTCGCAAGCTACTGAGTTTGCGGAAAGGGCAAAAGACACGCCCATTGCCACACCTACAATCTGAGTAAGTGGATAACGAGTAGCGGCATAACGAGTAGCGGCTTTAGGGAAGCGGAAGATTGCATTAGCAGTTAGCGGAGGTTCCTAAACCCGCAATTTGCGGGTAGCGGCTAGTGGGAAGTGTACGATCGGGGCCCAAGTCTCCATCCTGGGCCTTTAGTAGCTACCTGAGCAGCTAAAACTCTCATATGCTAGAGCTCGTTGTCCTGTGCATTTGTATAGTTTCTAAAAATAAAAATAATTTAAAAAAAAACACATCCTCATGAATCCACCTTTTCCAAGAAGAGGGTTATTTTGTAACTCGATGATCGACGTTATTCAATTAACTTGTCAGTGGTTTTAATCTTTTGACTGTTCAATGTAAAAGTGAACAGTCATTTCAAAAATGGGAGCATATTTTTTTTTAAACTTGGCCAGCAAGTTGGAGAAGGCTCAGTGAATCTTAATGTTTGGCTGCTGATGAAAAAAAAATAAAGAACTGATAAAGTACACCACCTTTCAGGTGCAACATAACACCTGGGTGGCATCAGGAACAAAGGCCTGAATGCGTGTCTGCTCAGGTGCAAGAGTCTGGTGGAGAAATCCATCCTCAGTTATGAAGTTTTTAAGCAAATGTGAAGAACTTTTTTGTAAGAAAAAAGGAGGAGCAGTGCTGAATAAAGAAAGGAGATCATAAAGGAGGGGCTCTGACAAAAGTATATATTCTCAGTTCTTGTCTCATGATCCGTCTGCACCATTTCATCCTTAGGAAACCTCATTTTCCAGCATTATCATGAGAGGTGAGACATTTCCACAATGAATTTAAGATTTAGGTTTCAAAATATCCCAAATAAAAATAGTTCATTAGTGTCAACATAAATTGAAATTTGTTCAAGTCTGGTAAACAAAATTTAAAAAAAAAATTAAAATAAAAAAATAAAATATGTTAATATGTTAAAAATATGTTATTTTGGAGGTATTTCATTAAAGCTGTTCCAAAGTTTAAAAAAAGCAGCAATTCAGTCTCAGCTCTTCATCTCAGAATAGCAAATAAATCTATAAGTTTTTCTTAACTTTGCAGTTTGCTTGTTTTTATTTTCGTGCAGCGATTGTGCTGCTTTGTCTGCTGCTTGCAGCTTTGGGTCAGGCTTCAACGTTTTCCTGGGATGGACCTGGCCATACAACACCGAGTTCAGACTTTAATCCAAGCAGAGGTGAGAGTCTGTCTGCTCTCTGTTCTCTCATCATATCATGTGAAAATAATCTCATCTGCATATTACTGTGCTTGTGCTTGTGTGTGTGGATGCGCAGTGTGTAATGCTGGTAAAGAGTCGTGTGGCTGCTGTATGATGCAGAAGCAAATGAACAGGATGGAGCAGTTCTTTAACCGGGGCACCAACATAATGAAGCAGTACCTGATGAAATCAAAGTTGGCCATCAACGACATGAGAGGTGAGTGGCTCATCCATAAGTAACTCAAACCAGGCCTTCCTGCCTTCAGCTCGGCTGATTCTTCTTTCCTGACCTTGCAGCCAGTCGCAGCGTCTTCTCCGTGGCTCTAAACAACGAAAGCAGCTTGACCTGCTTCAGCCCCTTCACCAGCGACAGGCTCATCCTCTACAAGCACAGTTTCATCAACCTGGGGAACAACTATGATGCTCAGACTGGCATCTTCACCGTTCCCCGCAGTGGAGTCTACAGCTTCGCCGTCAGCGTCTACAGCCTTTCCCCTCAGGCTCAGGCTGCCTGCGCCAACCTGCAGGTTAATGGCAAAGTGGTGGCTGAACTCACTGAAAAAAATGGCAGAGACAGTGAAGACAGCAGCACTGCCGTGGCAGCCGTGCAGCTGGAGGCTGGGGACCAGGTGGCCGTCAGCCTTCCTCCAGGATGTGACATTTGCGACAACTTCAACCACTTGAACACATTCACCGGCTTCCTGCTCTATGCTACTGACAAAGCTAACAAAGCATAGCTGCTGTGTGTTTGAGCTACTTGCCTCATACCAACCAGATTTAAGTCTTCCAGATGTGAAGTGATGATTTTTTTTGCCTCTGATGTGTGTTACTCACTAACCCCAGCATGATGTTGTCATCCATATGTTGCTATTTTAAATCGCTGTGCTTCATGCTGTTTTTATTCACACAATGGCCCGTTCATTCTTTATATTCATCTTTGAAAAAAGCTTTTTAATCTGTCTCATCTGGATTCCACTTATTCACTGAGCTGAAAGTTAAAGATAAAGCATCCTAATCCTAAACTACTGAAATGTTATTATTTTTCTGTGAAATCTCTTTTACCTTCGAAGAAAATAAACCAGACTTTGAAACAAATGAAGCTGGCATCATGAGTTGTCTTATTTCCGTCTTCATCCTGGACAGACTGTTGCAAACAAAACAAACAACTGCAGACAATTCAGAATCAAGAATAAACCTAACCAGATGAACCACATTACCCGCAGAAAACACACGTAAACATGGGAAAATTACTACAAGATATAAGTTCTACACATGATGGGCACATGCTTATAAAGTGACCGAATATCATGGATTACTACCTTCTACATGCATTTCAAATTAAAATAAAAATATGTGCTGTGACAGCATGCAAATGAAGTGAACTCAAATTTTATTAATAAAGCCCTTTTCATACAGAAGCAAAACAAAGTGCTTTACATAATAAAAGCAATCAATAAAACAACAATAGCAATACAAAAAAACAAAGACAACTTAAAAGCCATCACACACCCAGGATTACAGCAGAGAGAAAAAAGCATCAACAGCCAGTCATCCACACTACCCCACCCCCCACCCCCCCCCATCGCCCCATTCTAAATAGACTCAAAAACAAAGAATAACTTACAAATAAAGTGTAACTACAGCAAGATTAATATCAATCAATCAATCAATCAATCAATCTTTATTTGTAGAGCACTTTTCATGCAAGGACATGCAACACAAACAACATAATTTTATTATCTGAATAACCACAAAATTCTTGTGTTCCTTATATATAATTATTTTAACCCCATTCCTTTCATAATATGAACACATGATATTTATGTAAGTCATAAAGATTATAACTACAGCTTTTTTTTTTTTTTGCATCTCTTCTTTTCATAAAGCCACGTCTGCAGCCTTTACTGCGACACCAAAAGAAGGATCATGAATGCATCATTGGACTTAACGTGCCAACAGCACCAAGAGCTGGAGCACATCTATATAAAAGGACCACGGTGCGCCCTGAGACGCCATTTGTGGCTTTCTGTGTGAAAAGAATTTAGCACGCTCCCTGTTGGCTGATGGCACCGACACTGTGTCTGCAGGAGATAGATGACACCTGGCCTGCATCGACAACAATGAAAGTCTGCAGGGTGTGTGTCTCTCTCTGTGGGATTTTAGAAAGTGAGACCATCACGTGACGGAAAGGGTGGACGATTAACAAAGAACAATACAGGTTGGAGGAATATCAAAGCAGGGGGAATAAAACTGACGCTTTACAGGGAGGAGCTCTGAGAAAACTATATATTATAACTCTTCCTCGATGCACCAGTCTATCCCATCGTTCACCCTCCTGCTGCCATAATTCAGCATCAGCATGAGAGGTGAGATTTAACACATGTCCACTCAGAACGATACTCTTCTGAGATTAAGTAGCATGCATTTTTTTTCCCTCTTTACCCCCAGCTCTTGTGGTCCTGTATCTGCTGCATGCAGCCTCAGCCTCTGGCCCATACAGCTGGGAAGGACCTGGCCGCTCGGCACCGGATGCTGGCAGCAGTTCAGGTATAGTGGTGAGCACTTTTGAGTGCATCTCTCTGCATTTCTAGAAAATTCTCATCCGCATACTTACATGGCGTTGTGCCCAGCTTGCACCGTGGACCAGTCCTCTTGTGGTTGCTGCATGATGGTGCGAGAGGTAAACAGGCTGAAGGGGTACTTTGACTCAACCCTGACAGGAGATTGAGAATGACTTTGTAAAAGCCAACCAAAGTCTTAACACTATCAAAGGTGGGTGGTTTACGCAGAGCAGGAGAGATTAAAGCATTATCTCTCATGCACAACTCTAACCTGTCTTCTCTCCTTTGCACTTTCAGCCAGCCGTGTTGCCTTCACTGTCTCTTTATACAGTGGTGATAATTTTAAATGTTACGGCCCCTTCAGTGTCAACAGCGTCGTCATCTACAAACACTCGTTCCTGAACTTTGGTGGGGCCTACAGTGCGGAGACAGGCATCTTCACTGTCCCCTACTCTGGAGTCTACAGCCTGGCCACAACCTTCTACAGCGATGCTGGTTCTCCTGGTTACACACTGGCCATATGCGCCAGTCTGCAGGTTAACAACCAGGCAGTGGCGGGGGCCAAAGACCTCAACAGGAGCGACAAAGAGGACAGTGCCACCATTGTGGTGGCTCTGCACCTGAAGGCTGGAGACAAAGTGTCAGTGAGCTTAAACAAAGGCTGCTTCCTCTGCGATGACTCCAGCCACTACAACACTTTCAGCGCCTTTCTGCTTTATGCCACTGAATAGTTAGGGAAGCGGTTTTCAAAACAGCTCCTAGCTACAACTGGCTGGGTCTGCTGGACCATACCTGTCTTAGTCTCATCCCAGTCTGCTACTTTTGAGAGAAGTCTGGTTTTTAAAACCCTCATGTATGGCTTCAGCTTGTGCAGTTTCAAAAGCTCATCCACCTCAAAGCCTGGTTATCTTTGTTCTATAACAGTTTTTCTTTCTTGCTGAAATATTGGTATGTAACATTTGAGAGATTTACAGCATATCTAATACTCTTCTACCTGTAAAATTAAATCAAGATCTTAAACAAAACAGATTTTTTTTTTCTTTTTTCAGCTGAGTAATGTATAATATCTATCTACCCTGGAGAAACTGTTGACAAAATTAAAGTCCTGAAGTACAAGTCTCACTGGCTGGCTGTTTTTTGTGTAACGGCAACACTTTGGATGAAAGAAAGTATTAGCAAAGTTGCTTTAACAAATACTGTTTGACTGTTTAGGACATTATTAACTGTTTTGGCTGCTCTGGTTCAAACTTTCCTCAAAGACAAATGAGGTGAAATGAAACTGCGTCATCAGCCAGTTGTTCATACTGAAGCAAACATCTGGCTGATGATGGAGCAGATTATTGTAGATTATTACTTCAACGATATCTTCAGAGACTTTGATGTCATAATTAACGAAGGGAACACACAGTAAAAGGGCACCCGTGCTTCCTTAATTTTAGAAATCACTCATTAATACTTCATAAACTACTCTGGTTTTAGAGTACAGATAGAAGGTCTGAAAGTGTTCCTCAAATCATGCCAACTGAGTCAATATCAGATGGGTCAAGTTTTGAAAAATTAGGGTGTGAAATAAAAAAAAAAATGAGCAAACCGCTTGGGTTTACGGGCAGTAGATCCTTGCCAGCCAAGTTGCATTGTGGGTAAGTGCCAATACACTGTCAGCCTGACAGTTTTGAAGGTTGAGCGCTGCAGTTGTAGGTTTGCCAAACACTTACCCCCTTTTTAGGAAGAAAGTTTTAATACTGAAAGCAAAGAATACAAAATGACATTTATAATACTGAAGAAAATTACCAAGTTTCATTTGTATAATTATATAAGTGAAAATAAAAAATGGCTGCACTGTGGCTTAGTGGTTAGCACTGTTGCCTCACAGCTAGAAGGTTCCTGGTTCGAACCTTGGCAGGGGGGGGTCCTGGATTGAACCTCGAGGCCTTTCTGTGTGGAGTTTGCATGTTCTCCCCGTGCTTGCGTGGGTTTCCTCCGGGTACTCTGGCTTCCTCCCACAGTCCAAAGACATGCATGTCAGGTTAATTGAGTAATTCTAAAATTGCCCATAGGAGTGAGTGTGAAAGGTTGTTTGTCTGTATGTGGCCCTGCGATGGACTGGCGACCTGTCCAGGATGTACCCCTGCCTTTCGCCCGTAGATGGCTGGGATAGGCTCCAGCAGATCCCCGTGACCCTTCAAGGATGAAACGGGTATAGAAAATGGATGGATGGATGGAAAATAAAAAATTATTTTCTCATAAACGTGTTTTTTTGTTGTTGTTTTTTTTTGTCATGATTACTGGATGGAAGGTGAAACGTCTTCAAGAACCAAAACAAAGAAGTCCAGTCACTTTTGGTTCGAATACATCGAACCCAAATAGATGGGTCAATCTATTTTGACATACAAATAGAACTGCAAATGAAATCTATGTATGAGGATGATTGACTGAAGGACTTTGACGTGATTAATCGTTCTTGAATTACTGCCTGAAATAAACAGCTCTTCTAGGTTCATTTGACACAAAACTGCTGCCTTTTACTTGGATCCTCTCACAATGACATTTTTTCCTCCGTGTTGATGCATCTGAATGAAGAACTGAAGAATATCTTGGGGTTGCTGTCAGTCACGCAAGGAGGAGACCTCAGTTACAGCGGACATATATGTTCATATATTCCCTAACATCTAAGTTCTTCTATCTCCACTTTAAAACCAAGATGCTGTATTTACTATTTCTTTAATTGATCCTAGGAGTCACGTCATCAAACTTACAAATTGAAAGTCAAATGATCAGGTTACCGCTTCTCTACTGCTTTGCTTCTATATTTAATTTAAAAGCAGCAGAAGTCTTTATTCCTAAAAGAGTCCATGTAATCTTACTTTTGCTTTTATTTCTTCATAGCTCACACAATTGATAGTTTACTCCTTATTTTTAAGTCATTTAGCCTGTCCAGTTCATTTCCTGTACATTTGATTTTTGGTTTGTCATTTATATGTAGCAGAGTGTGCACATATCCTTCACACATTTAAAGGGAGCAACATCACTTCTCTGGCTGTCCTCATCACACTGACATGAACTCAGGTGCATTTCTTACCTCCATGTCAAACCGAGCCGTAACTAAACTCTCTGGCTTGAAATCGCCTCTGAGGTCAGGAAACAAAGCACTCACATCTGTTTCATCGCATCTGTCGTGTGAATCGTCTGTTTTGAGCGTTTCTGTGATAACACCAAACACATCCTGGCCTCCATCTAGCAGATAAGACGAGAGGAACAAGAGACAATATAAGAAAAAGCAGGCCAGCTTGTGTGAGACACCGGTACACTTGTGCCTCAGAAAAACGGAACAAAAACACGGACAATGTGCTGTCCGGGGAGAGACAGTGAATTTAAAAGGGTCAGGAAACACCCAGTTATCTAAAAGGACCGCAGGGACAACAGGCAAGGTAACAAATGTCCAAATGTAATTGGTCATAAACAGTAATGAGGTCATACGCCCTCAAACAGCCTCTGTTTGTCTTATTAATGCTCTCTAGAGGTTTCCCTCTTTGTTAGATTACATTTGGTTTGCAAACACACTGGTTTGGGTTTAAAACTGGAGTATGACCTTTAAAAATGTTTCTGCATCCATGTCTCACAAGCTCTTTTTTTCTTTTCTTTTTTTCAGTGTTAATGCTCCCTGTGTGTTATGAGCATATACTAAAGTGTTATTTAGGAAACTGAATATGGCAGTACTCTTACATGTGCTCATTGTTTGCTGGACGGGTCATTCAATCAATCGTAAAGCCACCGGGCGCCGCACGCAATGGCCTAAAACACTTACAGACTGCAAAACAAATGAAAGGAAAATGACTCAATGAGGAGTGAATAAAAACAGTTATTGTTCCAGCTGGGTAGGGGATCTCAGCTACAATGAGTAACTTTTAAAATTAAACTGCTACAACAGTCATGATTTAGATTCTACACTGAGGGAAGATAATGATCTGACTCTGTGCAGATAGAGAACCAGCCCAGAATGAAGTGAATTCACAACCAAAAGAAAAAATAAAATCTGCTCAAGCAGCTCATTTGTCTCTTACAAAATTACTTTCCTTAGATTAGTCACTGAAAAACAAGGTGATTAATGCCAACACCTGATTATCGTCTGAAACGTTATGTGACTTAAAAAGGAAAGTGTCTCACCAGATCATTTCATTGACCTGACTCTGGTCTGTGCCAACCGACTATCTCATGTCCCACCTCATGATCTTGATTAATGTCCCTGGACATCCCACAATATCTGGAGAGGAAGTGATTCTGGGAACGTACGGTATCGCTTTGCCCTCAACTCATCTTCAGCATGAGAACCAGGAGCTGGCATATTGTTGTCAGACTCAGCTCTTTGTTGATGGACAGATAAAACTCTCACATCGGGCTCTTTGTCTTCTTGACCGTAGAGTTTTATTTCCCAAGGTGCTTGACAGTCGTGCTCTCCGTATCAACACTTCGGAGCGGTGTGCTGTAGAAGGATGGAAACCAGAAACCAGTGTCCCAGTAAGGGGTATTATGGTCCAAACAATGACGAGCTGACTGGTGCCATAAGATCACCTGTTGTTTTAATCCCAGAGGATACCAGCTACTGTTTTACCAATGACATATGTGGGAGGAGGCCTGTGTGTAGTACAGGTGTGTGTGTGTGTGTGTGTTTACATGTGAGGAGGTGGGGCTGTTATCATCCGCCTCCTTGTGGGGTGGATCACCTGAGGTCCATCAATAAGAGGCTACAATCTTCCATCGCTTTAAACTCTCAGTTTCACAAACTCACCTGAACTTCAGTCGTTCTGAACGGAAAGAGAGGAGACCAAAGACAACAGTAAGTTTGATGCTCTATCTTTATAACGAGCTTAAAACTGAATCAGTTATGCAATAATAACCAAAAACTGTGGCTGTAATTAATCAACTAACCAGCACTTCTGCTTTTATGAGGATAAAACCGTCTGATACAATTTTGAGTTATATGCCTCCCATAAAACAGGAACTCAGAGAGCATTATTAACATGTAATTATCTGTATTAATATAGATTGTGAAGCATTAAAGTTTGCAAATGAATGCATTATTCTTGGCTGTTTTATCCGTAACTTCCAAAGTTAATTTTATCACTTTTTTATCAAATCCCCTGTTTTCAGTCTGTGCTTTTCTCATTTGCCACTACCAAAATAAATTCAAACTACGAAAACTAAATGTCAGGAAGAAAATAGCCGCTCAGACATCCAGTGGACGCAAAACAACATTTTAATTCAACTCTGTCTGGTCATTTTAAACATTTTAAATCAATTATTCACTCCACTTTTAGAGCAGGAAAATGTCTGATCTTTGAGCTGATAGCCATGTTTAGCTGCAGATGGCCACCTATCTTAGTTAAACATATATTACTTGCTAATTCAGAGAAGGGGTCAAATATTTTCAGGCCATTTAGCTTCTATTCATTTTATTAAAAGGTTTGTTAAAATTACTTTGGACCTGAAGTGAAAAAGTGAACAGTCAGTGCGTATCAAAATTATTATAATGCACATTTGAACAGATTTAAACACAAACACCATGTCTATGTGGCTCTACTTCAATGTCTAAAACAGATTTTTCAAATGTGAACATCCTAGAAAATAAGTAATAATCTGAATTCAGAAACATTTCCATGTGGATTTTTTTCTTTTTGTTTTTTTTTTTTTTTTATTCTTTATTTGGTCTTTGAGTTGTACTTTAATTGTAAAGCCTGTTTGTTTCAGATGGCTGTAATACCACTTCTACTCCTGTCGGGGACGCTGTTTCTCTGTGCTCGTGTGGAAGCTCAGTCCTCCACCATTGAAATGCTGAAACAGGCGGCCCGTAAGCCAAACACGATGTTATATTTGATTCCTTTCTACTTTTTTCCATTCATCCATACTATATCTGTGAATATGCAATAATATTGATGTGGTGTTATCAGTATCTGTCTAATGTGTTGTAAGTAAAACACCCGCTCTTATGTTTTAACACAAAGACAGCAGAGCAAACATGCTCATTTTCAGTAACATCCTGCTGCAAAGTGATGCTCACCTCTTTTCCTCTTCCCACTGTTCTCCCATCATATTCCAGTCCAGTGGGAAGGACCGCTGATCTGTAACAAGTGGGACTGCAACTGTACTTTCAATCGCCTGCGTAGTTGCTGCTGTGCAGCCAATGAAGTGTACCAGACTGAAGAGGAGACCTTCATCAGGATGAGATATTTGTGGCACGAAATCATCGAACTGAAATACAGAGTAAAGGAGTTCACAGGTAAACCGAGCACATCGGATATCATATCGCGTCTGAGCGCATTTGTACTGCGAAATCTCTCGCTCTAAATTTCAGAGGGCTTCAAGGTCGCCTTCAAGGCCTCCATGGATCCAAGTATTGCCATTGCAATTCCTGGATCATCTCAGCGCTGCTTCGGTCCCTTCAACACCAACGTCCCAATACCCTACTCATCCGTAACTCTTAACATTGCCAATGGATACAACCCATCACTGGGTAGGACGCAAGCACAGGAAGAGTGAACTAAATAGACAATTTACCCCCCTCCATCATGACTGACTCTTCATTTTCCTCTCCAGGTGTTTTTACTGCCCCGTGTTGTGGCGTTTATGTGTTTTCGTTCACAGTCTATTCATCTGTGGAAGAGAATGGGCGCCTCTACCACAAGGTGAGCTCAAGTTTCTGAACACACTTCCCTGAACACCTGCAGCAAGCTGATGGGTTTGTGTCTTCTTTTTGTGTTTTTTGTTGGCTGTAGGTTCAGCTGATGAAGAACGGCATGCTGGCGGTCAGTGTGTGGGAAAACAACAGAGAGGACAGTGAGGACAGCGCCACTCAGGTGAAAGGAGAAAATAATTATACATATATATGTTCTGAACAGGTTACTTTCCTCTTTGGCAGGAATCAGACTGTGTTTCCTCTGTACATCCGTCATCAGGTTGTGGCGCTGGAGATGCAGCAGGGCGATCAGGTCTATCTGGAGCTGATGTCTGGGAGGAAACTCTGCTCACACCTGCAGCACAATATCTTTACTGGGTACATTCTGTACCCCCACATTAAAGAGTGAGGCCCCATCTGGACATCCAGACTTACGTGACCTCCAGTAAACCCATCCTCACACAACAAAGACAAAAGAGTTTTTTCATAATCTACTGTCAGACATGTACTGTAGATGAAGAACCCCTGCAGTAGGATGATATAGTCTGTATTATTTACACTCATGATCGTACACATCTAAGTTCTCATTCTGTGTATTAGCAAGTTAAAAAAGTCCCATGTTTGGAAATACTTTCAGTGAAACATGTATGCTTGTGAATGAACAGCCACAACTACACTGGAGGGCTTGTAACGCTGGTTTGATTTGGACATAAAGGTTTATATCTGACAGGTGATGGACATTTATTCTTAAGACTGTATGAATGTGCATCAGCCATAAAGGGAAAGAGGAATGAAAACAGTGGTCAAAACTGGTGACAGTGGTTTATAACACTGTTGCTGCAGCGAGCGTTTGGCCAATACAACCCCACGAAACAAAGGCCTTTCAAAGAGGCTTGTTGCAAAAATGAATATAACACTCTACTATATACTTTACCGTACACCGTACTTAAACACACTGGAGGTTTGGACGTGGCCGTCGTCCCAGTGGGACGTCTCTGTGTGGAAGCAGGAAGCATTGTGACATTCAGCTGCATGTTTTTTCTTAAATGGATATATATTGGAATAATATGAAAGCATTTGTTTCAGATTAGACTTAGAAGACTCATAATACTAGGACAGGAAAAAGTGGGCATAGAAAAGGGATGGATGGCAATCTAAAAAGAGAAAATGTCTTGTCCTCATAGTTATTATTATTATTATTATTATGTCTATTAAAACCAAGAGACAAAACAGGAGTGGATTTTGTTTCTGATCCCATTTTCTCTCGAGTTCACAGATATGAGAAGTCCTGTTCATCTACTCAAACTCAGGAGTGTAGGTCACCAAACTCTGAAGAACTTCAAGCATCATTTTGACTGTCAAACTTAATAAGAAGTCCCTCCAAATGAGTTGACAACTTGGAAAGTGAGGAAGAGGGTGACAGGACCATGGACAAGACATGGACACGGAATACTTTTTACAGAAATGGATCAAGAAATATATGAATTATTGAAGGCTAAATTAAAGTTTTAGTGATTACTTATCATGTGCATCAAGGTGAATCACACTTCAACTCTAGAGGGCGCCCACAGATGCAAAAAGTTTGTATCTGACTGCATATTTTTCATACAGAATTTATGTCAAACAATTGAGGGCCATGATTTCCCCCCCCCCACCTCCAAGTCTGGTTGTGATCAGTGACCTTTTGAATTTCAAAAATGCAGAAACTTACACAGGCAGATGCACAACACCCTTCAGGAAAACACTAGAACAAATCCAGCACAAATCCAGCAGTGGTGAGAACTCTATGAGTAAACAAACACAACAAGTTCTGGCAAAACTAAATGAATAAATGAAAGTGAGGTAAGCGAAAGCAGACATGGTGATGACTAACAAGAAACAGGTGTGATACTCACGAATCAGGAGACAGAACACAGACTGGAGAGCTCAGGTGGGTAAAAATGCTTGAACAAGACAGAAAAAAAAAAAAAAAAAAAAACAAAGCCGTCCATCGATCCATTCATTACCCAGACCCACTTCTTCCTGCTCAGGGTCACAGAGGTCTGTCTATCTATGTAGCTATCATCAATTACATTTAGGAAACCTGGCATTGCTGTAAAATGCCTTTTAATGTTGTCAGGAAAATTGATGCATCATGTTAATAATTTTATCCCAAACAGCAGGCATTATTGTTTCCAGGGATGGCTTTGATACTAAATCTAAAGACAGAACTTAACTGTTTGATATCAAACCCAAAAGAGCACTATCATATACCGGCATATTAGCCAGTCATCATCACGGGCCAGGAAATCTTTGTGGTCCTTAAAAACTCTCTCCATCCTGATGATTGATGATTCCGCACATCTACAAGTCTGATATAAAATTAAATTAAATGTATGAGATGAATGTGGCTTCAATTCACCACCTCAGTATCTGCCAGCTTCCCCCCGTCTCCAAGATGTCAGCGCGCAAGGTTCACAATTTGCGTACAAGTGCGCAACATTCTTCCATCAAGTTTTTCTCTGTAAATCACAGTCTTTGCGTGGATTTTCCCTGGTTTTGGAGCACACAACATTTATGAATAAGGCCCCTGGACAGTACAATCAGAAGAAGACTGAATAAGTACAGTTTATTTAAAAGGGTTGTCAGTCTAAGTAAGGCTTTTTTTTTACCTGCCATTATCCTTGTTTGGATTTAATATTATAATTTTAGTTAATGATATTTGCTCGGGGGTCATGCTCTGGGTCTCTGTAAAGCGCCTGGAGACAATTGACATTGTAACAGACGCTATACAAATAAAATAAAATTGAATTGAATTGAAAGGTCATCTGTCCAACTGCCAAAGCTTGGCTGAAATTGTGTCGCGCAACAGAACAATGATTCATAGGAGACGACAGATCTCGATCAGAATGGCTATAAAATAAAAGAATCAAGGTTTTGAAATGGCCAAATCAAAGTCCAGCCCTCAACCAGACTGAAATGCTGTGGCGGGACTTTAGAGAGCTGTGCATGAGTGAATTCCCAAAAACCTCAATGAGCTGCAGCAACATTACAGAGAAGAATGGGCCAAAAATGGGCCACAACCATGTGAAAGACTCACAAAGTCATATGAGAAATGACTCCTTGATGTTCTGAGAGCTAAAGGTGCTTTTACAAACTACTGATTCATGGGAACTTTGTTTTATTTTATGTTTTTTTTAATCAATGTATTTTGTCTGTCCTCACTGGAGAAATGATTTTAATACTCATAAAAAGCTTTGCTTTTCTTTAACATGTGTAGAGTAATTTGAGGGTAAATGTTTATTACTAACAGCCTGCTTTTAAGAAAACATAATGTGAGTCAGACAGCTATGACCTCGCCAGATTAGGGTATCAGCTCATCGCCATTCGCAGTTTCAGTGTGTCATATCTAAGCAGCTACCGGGAATCTCTCTCTGCCCAGACATCTGAATCCACCCATGTGCCAAAAAGTGACGCTGCCTCTTATCCAGACTGTGATCCATCCAACTCCAAACTTTCCACTAAAGAGCAGTTTATAAGCAAACATTTCGCATCACTGATATGGTGTCAAAAGGGGTTTGCAATGGAAGTGGTCATGTATTCACACTCACACACACACACTTCCACACAAACCAGACTCTGAGGTCACACAGGTCGTACATGGAGATCTCTGCCTAAGTGATAATAATGATGATGCCTCGCCTCTCTCTTCATCATGCTGTCTCTACGATATAACGTGAAACGAGAAACATATGCTGACTGTCAATGTGTCCGTTTTGTTTCCATATTCTTTCCCTCCGCCGCCCATCATCCTCACTCACACCATCCTGCAGCCATTTTGAATAAGCAGTGATGTGGTGAAAGTATTTGGAGAATTCCCTCTGACCAAACCAGCGCTGCCTGGCTGCCGTCTCTCCCCTCTACAAGGAGAAGCTCTACCCAAATAAGGCTGGCCGCTTTAACTCGACGTGAGGGGAAGAGATGCAACAGACAGGGAGAGGGAGCTGCTGAAAGGCCATGGCCTTATATGGATGAAGTTTCCTTTTTTCCTTCCTCTCTTTCCCTCCTATTTCTCCTCTGCACTCCCCTCCTTCCTCCGCCCGCTTGCTGTCTCTCAGTGGACAAGTGAAGTCATCTTTTCTCTTTTGCTCCTTTTAAGCCGGCATTTTTGGGAGGGAGGTCCCTGTGAGGGATATACAAACACTCAGTCAAGCATCCAAACTCGTCTCGCACACTGCACCAGCAAGCAGCAGAGAATCCACCAGTTCCTCCACACAGTGAGTATGCTTTTCATCTGTTGTCGCTTAAAAGATCACGTTCCCAAAAAACTTTACATGAGACAGTGATGAGTGGGTGAAGTGCTGGGTGTGAACCATGATGTAGTTTTCATCTGTCTTAGAGGCTCCTCTTAACTTCTTTGTCTTCAGTCTATGGATAAACGGGTCAACAGCAGAAGTTCAGGTTAAGAAATGATCAAAGATCATGTCTGCAATATAGAAGGTCTTCATTAAATCTAATTATATACTTTAATAGCAG
This sequence comes from Hirundichthys speculiger, assembly GCA_018398805.1. Taxonomy (NCBI): domain Eukaryota; kingdom Metazoa; phylum Chordata; class Actinopteri; order Beloniformes; family Exocoetidae; genus Hirundichthys; species Hirundichthys speculiger. The sequence goes on from JAGFBZ010001224.1 coordinate 4,414,065, forward strand.
TAATTTCTGAAAAACCCAAGCCTTTTTTTTTATGTTTACACATACCCTACTGGGCTCACTGTGTATCTCAGATCTTATTCTGACATTATTTGAGGCATAGTTTCCATGCAAAGCGGGGAGCAGAGCCAGACAGCGTTGCATATCTCTGCCAGTGCAACACCTACATAGCTGTATTTGCACAAGCAAATGATCCACTACCATATAAGGGCTTTGAGAAGGTATGAGTGGTGTAAGAGTTTCCTAATGAGGATGCAGATGCACAGAGGGCAACAAAAGTAGAACGACATTCCCACAGTCATCTAAGCACAAAAATATGTGCTCAGCATCTGTTCTTGTGAACACGTTCAGGGGCATTACCTGAAGTTTAACAGCTCCACGCAGTTTTTGGATTCAGGATAACTGGACAGTCCTGCAAGACGTCGGCACACCCTGCGATTCCAGTAAAAGCAGGCCGACAGAAGCAGATGGGCAGCCGAGTTTCTGAAACAGCAGCAGCAGGAGCAGATAACGCTATCTACACTGCCAATCCTGAGGCAGCACATAAACAAAGCAGAGGCACGGCCGATTATAAAGCCAGAACTAAGCATGTTTGCATAACAGCAAACAGCACAGGGGCTCCGGGGAACCGACTGGCCAGAGTCTGAAGTAATAAGTCAGATCTGGCAAACAGCAGTCGTACAGTTTCTCAGAATGATCAGAACCATGAAGGGCCTTGGCAGCAGTATGAGAAGAGGTTTTCTTTGCTCATAAAAGTTTTCTGTGCAGCTTTCACAAACCAGAGAAATATAATAAAAAGCTGAACTAGCAGTGCTTCAGCTGTGAGAGAAATCTCCAGCCAGATGACTTCACCTACCTGTGATTTTATCACGTGTCTGTATTCAGCACTGATCTTTTACAAACTCCCACCAAGGAACGTAATGGTTTTAAGGACTTTGCACAAGCAGGGCTTGTTCGTACCAGTCATTATTTGATGGTTTGCTGGATAAGAGGAGAGGCTGCATGACATCACGTACCCACAGCCTGTCATAGTTGCCACAGCCCTCAAACTGGTTTCCTGTTCTGGCATTAGGCACATTTGCCATGGTGATAGAGAAACAGAGCAGGAAAAACACAAGAGGGAGAGATGGTTAGATGTGGGGAAAGAGGTGATGAAGTCATATTTGTGGGATACAGCATCAAGGGACTTTTGAAAGGAAGCAGTCCACCCTCTCTCCTCTTTTTTTTTTTGTCATTCCAGCTGTGATTTTTAACTAACTTCTCATTTATTTTCCCTCTTTTAGGATGATATTATTTCCTCATTTTTGTTCTTTGCTTTCAAAAGAAAAAGAGCTGGTGAACTCTGCTTCTGTTTTAGGCATAGACCTTACAATTACTGTCACCATGAACTAGAACTATCTGAGCTGAACGAATCTGAAGAATTAAAACAGGAGCAAGTAGCAACACCAGTGATAACATCTGTAATGGGTTACGTCTTGGTATAGGTGCAGAAATACAAACATCACACATGTGGACTACTTCCAACTGAGTCTTAACTTGTAACAGGAGCAACTGAAGGAGGACATAGGTTCTGTAAAAATTATGTTGGGGGGGGGGGAGAAAAGTCAAATGTAGTTTGTAATAAGAGAGAGAAGCAGCCAGACAGCACGGAAGCTTGTTTAGCAAATACTCCTGACTTATTAGGTCCTGGGCTGAGTCCCAAGCATAACATCAGGTCCCTGGATTCTCATAAATACCAGCAAGAGAGATCGGGCCATAATGGACTCACACAACCTCCAAAATTATTACAGGACCTTTCTATGGTTACCATGCGCCTTTCCTCTTCTCCTCTCCCCTCCCCAACTTCAATTGTTTTCCATTTATGAGCCCAACAAATAGAAGCCTATGAAAAAAAAAAGAAAAAGAAGTAATGTTAAGCGCATGCAAGAAGAACATTAGTCTGTAATTTTGTATAATGATGCATGTCAGTGAGAATAGTGTGGGGTATGAAGGAGTGTGGGTGAGTGTGCCTAAGAGACGAAGACAGAGTATTTAAACTTGTGGTCGTATGTAAGTGAGTGTGTTACCCAGCATGTGTGTTTGGTTTTTGGTGGTCTGGAAAATGAACAGTGGGTATGCAAAAAAGTATTAAATGGGGTTAGTGGTAACACAATGTGGACGCTGCAGGCAGGAATCTCACATTGTATTTGGCTCCCCGGCTCTCATATGAACACACGCAATATATCTATGTACATTATATATACATATATATACACACAAACACTTAGCATATCTTATACAAAACCTAAAAGTAATTCCATTATAGTGTTCAGAGGAATCTAATACTTAGAGTTTTTAATGTTTTCTCTGAGAAGTTCTGAAGTCGTTACTTTTACACTAAAGGTTTAAGGCATGTGAAAGTGATTAGTGAACTCTAATGAACTTAGTTCATTGTTTTACGGCACAAAAGTGACTCATTCTGGCAGTTCTCTCCCAGTTGTTTCCAGCTGCTCGACCAGAACAAGAGACAGAAAAGGTTAGCAAGCTGCAGAATAAGAGTAGGAAAAGTGTATCTCCTTTAGTGGTTAGGGAGCAAAGGGGAGCAAAGGGGAGCGAGTGGACACAAGTAGGACTTGTTTTGAAGGTTTCTCACTGTGTCCAGAATCTTTAAATAGACGTAACAAATCTGGCATAATAATACTTAAGGGTTCCAGTGCTCCAGTATTAAGGCTCCAACCTTCAGGGCTGAAAATGAAGCCTAATGAGGAGTGTCAAAAGAAAACAGCAGTTCCTTGAATGACCACTAGATGCTGGAGCCAAAATTCTACACCCATTCATTAGAATGTCCAGCTATATGAAAGACAATATAAAGCCTGGCTTTCTTTCAGATTTCCAATTACCAGTATCTCCCATCATGACAGCTGTATCAGGGTTGTGTGTTTGTTTGATTCTTTTGTTTGGTTTTTATTTAGGCATGACGATGTTGAGTCAGCAAACTAACATGCATAATATCCTCAGGTTCTCAGTCACATCCCTCATTTGCACATCACTTCTGGCTACAACATCCTAAAATGGTAACAGAGAAACAATAAGTCACCAAACCATCACCTCCAGCGACTGTTCATCCTTTCTACAGTCTATGCTTTCTTCATGACTTTTTTTACTGGAAGTTTAACTTCATCTTTTTTTTTCACCCATTAACATTTGAGAAACTGAAAAGGAGAGAAATAAGGAACACTGATATCAAATTAATTGTATTGTACTCTGTGTGCCTACCTGTTGTTTGAATAACCACTTTTTATAAGACACGTGTATTTGAAGCATAAAAACAGGTATTTTCCCAACATTATATTTTATCTCTTAATGCAACTAAATCCACAGCCACTTAGAAGACACCACTGACAAATGGAAAAAGATTTTATTGTTCACTCTTCGTCATGTGTAGAAAATGAGTCAGCATCTGGGTTTGACATTTGACATCTTAACTTTGAACCTCCCCAGCAGGAAGTTGACGCGACCTGACATCAAGATGGCAACAAAGGTTGGATGGAGTACTTTCAATGGTTTTGCACTTGGCTTTGACTCAGAGGCAATACAGAGGCGTACATTTTAAAACAGTTGTGCTGGCAGCGCGCGTGTGTGTGTGCTGAGCCCCAAAGCCTGAAGGACGATTGTGCAAATGTGTGCATTTGTGTTTGTGTGTGTTTGTGTAAGGCAAAATAAATAAAAAGTAAATGCAAAAGTCAGCTGGCTGATACAAAGCTCCCACCGTGCATCATCTTGGCTCAGAAATATTCCAGGTTCTGTCAGGGCTGGATGGAAACACAATGCTGTTGATGGCACTGTTCTGGAGAAGGAACTGAATCTGAGTGCTGCATTTCCACCTGTAAACACGCTTCTGACCTGCATGTCGTCAGCCTTTGCACTGGTGTATTTTTACAGTTTATCTGATGTGGAATCAATGTCTGTAGTGGTGATTAAAGGTAAGCATGCTTTGTCAAACACCAGTGCACCATAGCAGTGGTGTGTGTCCTGTAAGCTCCATTGAAATGTTACAGCAATGTGATTATGCAACGTTTTACAGCTTGTTTTCACGTGTGTATACATGTTTGTATGTATGTGCTGCATCCCAAAGTCTCATTGCATTTGCTGATTACTTTCAGTAGTTTTAAAAGTAGGAGAACAAATTTCAAGAGATCAACTGTAAACTTTCTAATTTTAGCCCAGTTTGACAGTTTTTTAGGTGATATGCCCATGGAGAACTACCATGACAAGAAAAAAGATGTAATAGTGGTTTAGGAAAAATAAATCAAGAGTTTTCTATTCTCTACATTTCCTCCCGTTTCTCTTCCTCTCTTCAGTCCCAGGGAGTCACCATGGCTAACAAAGGTCCATCCTACGGCATGAGCCGACAGGTTCAGGATAAAATTGACAGCAAGTATGACCCTGAGCTGGAGCAGATCCTGGTGGAGTGGATCACCCGTCAGTGTGGTTCTGGTGTGGGAAGGCCAGAAGCTGGCAAAACGGGTTTCCAGGCTTGGCTGAAGGATGGATGTGTGAGTACGCCGACTCAACATTTTCGTTGTTACCCCCTCTTTCCTCTGCTTCATCTTCTCAACAGCCTGTTGCTTCACCTGTTCTCACCAGGTCCTGAGCGAACTCATCAACAGCTTGTTTGCTGGGGATAAACCCGTGAAGAAAGATCCAGAGCTCGTCAATGGCGTTCAAGCAGATGGAGCAGATCTCGCAGTTTCTCAATGCTGCGGAAAAGTATGGCGTCACCAAGACTGATATGTTCCAGACCGTGGACCTGTGGGAAGGTCAGAGTGGTTTTATGGGTCCCAGTCTTTAGCTGTGACATACGGCACAAAGCTTCAGTGGTGTGAATGATTGCATTATCAAATAAACTGTGTGTGCTGGTGCAGCTAAGGACCTGGCAGCAGTGCAGAGGACTCTCTCAGCCCTGGGAAGCTTGGCCGTCACCAAGGACGAAGGGACATACAATGGAGACCCTAACTGGTTCTTCAAGTGAGTCCAATAGAATAAACCACAGCAAAAGAGTCTAGCAACAATTAGCACCCAACAAACAGTGGAGTTAGGGCTGGGCGACACCATCTCAAATCAGCATCATGACTAACTGCTCAAGTTTTTACTCCAAGTTTGCTCAACTATTAAAACTGGGAATGTTTTTCTAATCAAAAGAGAACAAATCTCCTAAACAACTGACAAGATTATAGGTTTCGATTACTTTTCGAACTGATTGCCCAGCCCTAACAGGACTGTCATGTCGTTTCTCACTCATGTGACATTTTCAATGTTGTGTCACAGGAAAGCACAAGAAAACAAGCGAGACTTCAGTGACGAGCAGCTGAAGGCGGGCAAAAACGTGATTGGCTTACAGATGGGGTCCAATAAAGGAGCCAGTCAGGAGGGCATGAGCTACGGAAGACCCAGACAGATCCTGTAAAATCACTGAGCCACAAATATCCAAGACCTCTTCAGCCTCCCTTTTACCCAAAGTGCCTCTGATATCCTCTAGAAGCCTGTAATTGTGTAACCGGGCCACTATAGCCCCCCTTTTCTTCTCTATCTTAAAAACAATCTTCTTCCTACCATTGTCTTAACACTTGGTCTGTGACTCTTGTACATGCAATGGTGACCGCTGCAGACAGCACAAAGCTTAGGACGCAATGGTAACCGTAAAAAACAAATGACAAGCTAATGTCTAGGAAATAAACCAAGCCATCATGTATCAGAAGACAATCTTTTCATTTACTTGTACAATCTCCAACAAACGGCTCTCCCGTTACTCATAACTGGCTAAATTCAACTTCAGTCTGCATTAGCTGTTTAAATTATAACATCCACTTCCTACATTTCTTTCAGAAAGATTGTTGGTTCTGTATTCTGACAGAAAATTTTTATTAATGTAACTTTCAAGTTCTTTCCAAATTGACGAGCACAGCCACGGTGTGCCATTACTGCTCATTTTTTATTCTTTAGTAACCTTCCACTTCCCACATTGCTACGACTGCTGTGTCGGTGCCAATATTTTTGTAAACTGACTTATTAAATGATGATTTTGACATACATTTTTGAACGATTATGTGATTCCGGGTATTTATCTAGCATGATTATATGTACATCGAGCATGTGAGAAACGGTGGACAAAGCTCTCATCACTCTTTTGTGTAAAGACATTTTCATTTCTTTCACTGGAGTTGTGCCAAAGGATGGCGTCACATCCTTTGGCACAACTCCAGACCAACTGCCAAATTTCGATTAAATGTCTGCTTTCTGGCAGCTCCGTCGGTTTTTCCAGTTCCAGGTGTTACATCCGGACGACAGCTGCACAAATGCTGCTGATTTGGAAAACACATTACAGTTAGACTTTTTCATTTAGTTTTTCTCACCATGTTAGGGGTTCATAAATCATACCATAACGCTGATAGCTTTGCCAGATGCAAAGCAAATGACATGCAAAACTTATATGACATTCATGTCGACCTAAACTGTACCTTATTACTAACGTTTAATGAGATGGGTTTGAACACGCCATTCCTTATCTGGCTATGACATGTACAGAAACCTTTTTTCTATATTTTCCTCAATATTTACACCAAGTCTGGACTTGCATACTTGGTAGTTCACATCTAATACGTTCAAGTCAGAAGTAACATATTTTGGAGGACGGAGGACACAGTTGTGAATTTCTTTTATTGGAACGGCAGAATGAACCCTCACATCTTTGATATGTGTATGAACATTGGAGGGAACTTTCAGATGGGCTCCTTCTCCATCTTGATTAAACCACAAATTTGAAAGATTTTGTGGTTAGAACTGCATTTTTGCATTAAACTACAGAAATGTCTTTTCATTGCACAACCACAGCAGTATTTTGAAGCTGGAACTTAAATTATGGGCTTTCTTCTCTGCCATCACTGCTGCTTCTTGATATAAAATGAATTCTGGGATACTTTGCCTCACAAAGCCGGATGCATCCTTGATAAATAAGGCGGAGCAAAAACACATCTAGGAAATGGTACTTTGGTTGTGACTGATGTTTCACAAGTCCACAAGAACACAAATTCATACAAGAATCTAGTGAGAAGCGCCTGATGTGAAGCACATGTACCATGTTAACCACGTTAAGGTTTATTTTTTTTATCAGGGTACTTCACAAAAAGGGTAGTATGAACATAATCGTATAAAGAAATATTTTACCCTTTACATCTTCTTATGGTTGGATTAATTTGCCATTAAACTATAAATAGAGAAACGTCTCTATACAACTGTAATGACAGGTATCAAATTACTGTTTCTCTAATTCCCAAGGAGGAAGAAAAAACTCAAATGCAGACTTCCTATGAAAATTCTTCTTTTTTTCATTTAAATCTTCTGCGATTTGCACAGCAAAAGAGTTTCAACTGCAGTCCAAAAAAAATCTTTCACATAAAAAAAATTACAGTTCTTAATACATTCCTGTATAAATTGTTTACCGCAGTCAGTATATAGTACATCTGTACAGCAGGCACACATTTATATATTATACTTTATAAAAAAATACAAATTGTAAATCCCACTTCAAGTTTAAATCAGAGGTTGCTTGATAATAAAAACCACAGATAATAAACCCCAGAGTTATAGATAAAAATAAAACCTCAGAAAATGATTCCCATTAAAAAAAAAAAAAAAAAAAAAAAAAAACACACACACACACACAAAACTCTGGTAACCTAGTGAAACCTCACATTTTTGGGGCACTTTTTTTTTTATGGAAGACTTTGCATGACGCAAGCACTAACTCTCCCATAATGACACACACATGCAGCACGCACGCACACAAACACACACACACAACTTTCATTCCTGTTTTAAGTGCATATCAATTTGTTTTATCCCTATGGTCAGTTATGTCAGTTTTTCTTTGGGTGCACATCTTAAAAATAGGCTAATATGCCTCCACATGTGATTACAGTGAGACATGAAACCCGCTCCGTTTCCTCTGCAGTTCACGCCTCATCTCCACCTTAAATGTAAACCTAATTGTTAAAGGAATTTAAAACCCTCGGCAGGCAAAAACATCCTCACCTTATTTTCTTTGTGAGGCCACTGATTTAGAAAGAGGTGCTCAAAAATCACACACAGTCATAGCCCAAACAAAAACAAGGCCACCTATCTGAGAGATGCAGAGAAGGACAAAGAGTCCAGTCTTCATTCAAGTTCACCTGCAGTCCACTTGGAGACCACCACCAGTGCTGGAAGTTGAGTTGGATCAGAAGCAGTCTAGGAGTGGGGAGAGGAGGGGAAAGCCTGAGACATCCCATGGGCACGGCAAGGAGGAGTGTTTGGACTCATTGTCCTGCTCAGTGTTATGTTGCAAGTCGTTCTCCAATGAACAGCGGCGCTTTGGCCTCAGAGTCCAGCACAGTCTGCAACTCCACTCCCGAGTCCTCTTCCTCTTCCACCTTGTACTCATCTGCTTCTTCCCCCACAAATGCCTCTTCCACTCCTCTCCCTCTGCGCCTCCTCCAGGATCGGTGACCACCCCGTCTCCTGGATGGGCACAGGAGGCCCCTGAGGTCCATACGGGCCAGTGCGAACCTCCAGCGTGTAGTAAAGGGACCAGAAAAGAGCGAAGCATCCAAGTAACAGCAGGAACTGAAAGGGAGGGCCACAAAGGCAGAGTCAGAGAGAAAGTACATTACAACTGAAGAAGAAATCCACCGTGAACGCAGCTGCTAAATGGGCTGATAATGAGCAAGACTGAGCAAGACAAAGATGTGGTTGTTTCTGAACTTTAGTGCTCCCTCTTGTTGTAGCACAAGTAGCAATTAGCAGCTACTTGCCATCTGGGATTTGCTTTTTCCTTAAACTGTTGTTGTAACCCGTTATTACAATAAAGTTAGAAGTTTGAGGTTACAGTGTTGTCTTATCTGCAGAACACATTTGTACGTAGCCTGAAATAAAGCTCTATAAAGCTCTATGAGGATCAAAACACTTTTCCACAAAAGATGCTTCGGTCTAAGATATAACAGAAACACAAATACAAAGAAAATAATTTATGTTTCTCATCTGAGCAACATTTTTGTATTCAGGTAATATTAACAAATCTAGAATTTGATATCAACAACTCACTCAAAAAACAACAACAACAACAACAAAACAATAAACTATAAAAATAAATCTGTTCTGAAAGATCCTACATCCAGCAGATTAACTGGTGGCAGGACTGGATATAAAAGTAGCAGCCACCAAAGTTTTGGAGTTCTACAGTAAGAATGAGCGATGGCTCTTCTTTCTTTGTGAAAAGAAAAAAATAACTTGGGTCATTCAACATCTAAAGAGCATAATATGATGAAAGGGTTGAAGGACTTCAGGGAGGTCACAGGGCCTAAAGGCCAAAGTCTGTCTCCTATTGAAAATAAATGTTTTATCATGAAGAGGAAAATTAGACAGCGATGACGACTGACTATTAAACACCTGAACTCCCGTATTCAGCAAGAAAGATTCTCTTGCAAAAGTGGAACAGGTAGTACCCTCGATTCCTTAATTATCAATTAATTTAAGTGATATAACAATAGCAACTTCTTTCCCTTCCAATGTGTTGACGGCATCTAATTCTACATTTGTTGAGATTGATCTAAACAGACATATTTCACTTCATTTAATTACAAACTATTATATTTTTAGACATCAAAGAATTTATCAAAGACTTCCCTGATTGATGGCGAAACATCCACAAATGTTTACAGAGGGGCAATTTTATCAGCGTTACCAGTAAAAATTCTTTCACCTTTTCAGACAAAAAAAAGAAGAAACAAAAAGCACAGGATCCACAGGGCAGAGAGAAGACAAGCTGAGCAACACAGAGGCCATCGTTACTGGAAACGTTGGGTGGGCCTGTGCTGCATTTACCTTCAGGTTGTTGGAGGTGAAGGGACTGATGATCTCAGGAGGGATGTCCAGGCCTGGAGGGCAGGGCAGAGAGAAGCTGCTGTCCAGGTATTTCCCGCTCATCGCCTCCTCCACCAGTCTGCCAGTAAACAGTCAATTTCATTACTTTCTTCAGTCGGATGGTGCGGCGGTATGGCCAAAACTTACAACACGATATGTTTCTGAATTTTGGTCGATATTATATAATTCTGATATCAACAAGAATCATTTGAATACCACAGAGAAAACAAGGCCAAGAAAGCCCAGGAAGGATAACTGTACCCACAAACCTCTGGAAAATGAAACTGCTACATCCATCAAACTTATAAAACTATTTAATGTTTTAGATGTAAAACTGTTAAAATACTAAATTAATTTCAGTTGAATTTAAAAAAATAATTGATCCCTGAAGGAAATTGTTTTAGGAAATTGGGAAAATTGCCAAATTAAATAAATCAATGTTCAACTTTTATTTAAATATATAACCGAGAAGTCCTGACAGTATCAGGAAAAACAAACTTCTTGGCATTGTCATAATAATAATAATAATAATAATAATAATAATAATAATATTGAAAATGTGTTTAAAAGTCATCGTGACTGAAAGATTTTCTATTGTGATATATGTTGTTATTTAATTATTGCTGCATGTCATTAAAACATCAGAAGATCGAAACGAGTCCGTACTTCCGTCTGTCCTTCATATCACGGTGTGTCATAGCGGACCCGTACAGGGTCAGCTTCCACTCCTTCAGCACTCCCACAGTAGCACACTGGTCAAACGCCGTCTCCTCTGCAGAAACAGAGAAGGGTCATGGAGGGGGGGGTGAGAAAAGTAAATTCAACCCAACTCTAACAAGCTTCACCATAAGAGAAAGCAGAAGAGTGTGCATGTGTTTCCAGCTCTCTGCCACACTTGATGTTTGCTCCTGCGAGTCTTACTGTGGTCAGATATCCTGAGGGTGTACTGGCCTTCAGCTCTCTCTCCCCAGCAGCGAACTGTGGAGAAGGTCCAGTCCTGGTAGCCTGTAGCATCCCTGTGTGCACAAAAACAAAGACGCACGCAACTGTTGGCGAAAATATTTTCTTCAATTAAAATGCACATGAGTTACTTTAAATGTGACAATATATATCAACACAGAGCTCTTCTCCACTCGGTTTTGACTGAAGTCAAAACAATACTTATGGACACGCATCCACATACCTGTCAAGGGCTCTGCGAGCCCCGATAACTGATGTCATACCGCTGGGGCAGACCAACACAATCTCCAAGTTACCACGGCAGGGATGGGTTATCGTCACGGTAACGGCCACATGCTCCAGCGTCTCCATCCCCGACTGTTTCAGGTCAGCAGCAGAGACTGAAGGAAAGGAGAGAACGTAACAGAAATCTAAATGTCGGTGGCCCTTGCCCTGATTTAACCACAGAACAAAAAGGACATTATGATCCTTTATTATGACAATGTAAACAGTCTGTGAAAATACGTACAGAAATTTTGTATCAAGGGTTACCAAATAAGTATTAAGAATTAAAAAAAAAAAAAAAAACATGTTGACACTAATGAATGTGTGCTAGAAGAAAAAAAAAAACAAAAAAACACCCTGAATCTTTTTAGACACAGACACCTGGTCTGATGAATATTGACAAATTTTAAAAGCAATGTATTTACATTTATCAGATAATCACATAGATAAAGTTTAGAAATAACGTTTTATACAGTGACAGACAGACTGGTGTAATGTGATCTCGGCTCTTCTTGACCTTAAAGCCCCACTTCTGTTAAGGGAAGATGCTAAATCTAGAATTATTAAAATCAAAATGTAAACAAGCTTTGCAATTAAAGTAATCTTTAAGTCTTCTTTTACTCTTATTGTGTATAATGTGACAGACAATGAAAACGAGATCGCCAGGAGACGGTGAGATCAATCTTCCATCAGAGCCTGTATGTCTCCTCCTGGGTCTTTATTTGAAAATGTCATCAGCGAGTCTTCTAGCTAATTTGCACCCTCCCACTGCACGCGTCCCGTTATTCATCAGCATTTCCTTGGCTCGGACTACTAATGAGCCAAAGTGCTCCCTGACCATGTAGGGCTGCACACATCCTCAGGGCAGGGAAACGCTGGAGGGGCGAGGGGAGGGGAATGTAAACAGGCTTGTGGAAGGAGAGAGACAGATGTAGAAAGTGAGAGGGTGAGGACAGATGGATAGAACAGGCCAAGAGGAATTACAAAAACAGATATGGAGTGTGAAGGGGCAAATGAAAGGAGGAAAGAGGGAAGGAAGGAAATAACTGCAAGATGAGAGGAGAAATGAATGGCAGAGAAGGTGAAATGGTGGAGATTATTTTCTAGTGTTGATGGGATGCCAATTGTATAAAAACACAATTGTGGTCATGTGTGGAGGGTTTTTAATGCATACTGAATACTTTTGCACTTTCGAGTTGGTCTCAAGAGTTTGATTCATCCAGTGATTGAGTGTTAATGACTTCCTGTGACTGCTCAGTTGTGCATTTACAACCAGAGTTTCTACTAAAAACAACCTCTCAATGTTTAATTCTCTCCACTATTGGAGTGCTGATAAGTCATATATATATATATACCTCTAAGTGCTGTCTTGGCAACTGACTGACTTCCTTTAAACAGACTAAAAGGGGTTTAATACTGTTCTGCCCCCAGCTGTTAGGGTAAACGATATGAAAGCTGGACTGTAACATGATCCCACTAAATGGGTCAAACCACAATTTAAAAAAAATAAAAAAAAAAATACAACCAAATGTCTCACAGCTAGGTTTGTTCAAACATTAAGGCTTACGTGTGATAGACAAACTTTTCTTTTATAGTTAAAAAGAAAAAAAAACAAAAAACACCTTTGCAGATGTGGGGAGATGGGAGGCTGCAGAGGAGAGTCTGATAATGTCATCCATTCTGAGACAGACATGATGTTGATGTGAAAGTGCCTCGAAGAACAATACCAAAGATGGCTGTCAGGACCTGGATCCAAAACTGGCCTGGTCTCGTCACGTTCCCGGACAAAACGCATTTAGTTCTCAAGAAATACTGAGTCAATTAATCTTTCCTACTCTTTACTCTTTCATCTTTACTTCTTCTGATCAGTGTCCTTGTGTCAATTTCTAAAATATTCCTCTGGTGAAACAGATAGGGTTATAACATAGATTTCTTTTTCTTTTTTTTTTTTTTTTAATCGTATCAGATTTCAAGGATCAGTTTCTTGTTGCATCTTCTTGTTCAAATATGGTCACTTCTGTTTCAGCTGAGGCAAGATCCAAACATCCAAATGGAGAATCAGAAACCAAGAGATGACATCTCTGCACTAACATCCAGTTCCTACACACCAGTCAGCCATAATGTGGCTGTAACCTGTGTCTTTTTCCAGAACATTAGCAAAGATCCTCTGTGCCTGTGGGTTGTGGGGTGGGATGGAGCTTCCTTTTCACATTTTCCATCAGATCCCAGCGTTTCCCCTACAATTCGCTTGGCACGACAGCCTACCCTACCTTGAAAGCCTCCTGCCATGCCAATAGATTAAAAAAAAGGAAAAAAAACACTCATGTGTGCAGCTGTGATAAACATTTCTAAATCACTGCATTCTTTACCAGGACCAGTACAGCCGGAGCTGAACGTGTTTATGCAGGTATTTAGAGTTTTTAACACTTCTGACAGGTCATTGTTAATATTCCAGTCAAACGGTTCTGGAATTGTGTGCATCCTTGTCTGTAAACAAACTGAGTCAATAAAGATTTGATTCAGTAACATTTCCATGTGATTAGAATCTATGACCGAGCTTTGTGAACAATGAAGCAGGCAGTTTTGTGCTTCTCTTGGCTGGACCCGCTGTCCTTCTCTTTATTTTTTTCAGTTCACATTTAGAGGAATCTTTTTTTTCTTTCCAACACCTCAAAGACTGAAACCTCTGATGTCTGCAACCTTTAGAATAACTCCAACACACTTACACAGGAATAAACGTATATTAGTGGACATGACAGTCACACGGTGAGCTGAAAATCCTAAAGACTATATTTACAAACATTGTTCAGCGTGGGAAACAGACCTGAACAGTGTCAGTAGTAAACAGGCCACCAGAGCTTTGACCCAGACAGAACATGTGGGTCACTGAGCACTGAGTCCGCACTGTTGAAAGTGTATAATGACATTGCCCTTTCCATTGATGCCAAATGTCCTGTTGTTTTAGTTTTGTTAGACCTAACAGCAGCATTCGATACAGTGGCTCATTCAATCCTCTTGTCTCACCTTAATCAGTGTGCTGGTATTCGTGGTACAGCACTAAAATGGTTTAAATCGTACCTGACAAACAGAAGTTTTTCTGTAATGATTGGCGACCTGTCCTCCTCTGCTGCTCCTTTGTTCTGTGGTGTGCCTCAAGGCTCCATACTGGGCCCTTTATTGTTTTCACTTTATATTTTGCCTCTGGGCTCTATTATAGCCAGGCACATCCTAGCCTTTCACTGCTATGCAGATGACCTGCAAATTTATCTTCCTGTGCTCCCAAACAAAAGTGGTGCTCTTCAAACCCTATCTGACTGCATTGCAGATATTAAAATGTGGTTAGGGCAAAATTTTCTGCACTTGAATGAAAATAAAACAGAGTATATTTTCTTTGGTGATTCAGCACACTCTGGTGATCTATCTTTTAAAGTGAAAGCTTCTGAGAGGAACCTTGGAGTTATTTTTGATGGCAGCTTAAAGTTTGACAAGCAAATTGACAGCGTGGTCAGGGCCAGTTTTTATCAGTTACGGGTTTTCACAAAAGTAAAACCATTTTTAAATTGTCCAGACTTGGAAAAAAACCATTCATGTTTTTATAAGCTCACAAATTGATTATTGTAATGCACTGTATGTTGGTGTCTCCAAGTCTTTACTTAGCCGTCTTCAGCTTGTCCAGAATGCCGCTGCACGCTTTTTAACCAACACTCGACGTCAGGAACACGTCACCCCAGTTTTATTTGCTCTTCACTGGCTTCCTGTTTCTTTTAGAATTGATTTTAATATGTTAATCTTTGTTTTTAAAGCCCTAAATGGCCTTGCCCCTTCTTATTTATGTGAAAAAGTGCGTGTTCAGAACCCCACTAGAGCCTTACAGTCCTCAAATCAGCTCTTGTTGGAAGTCCCCAGAATGAGGACTAAACTCTGGTGTGATCGGGTCTTCTCGGTCGCTGGGCCCAGAGTCTGGAACAAGCTTCCCCCAGAAATGCGAACCATTACTGACTTTGGGCTTTTTAAATCCAGGCTTAAAACTTATTTATTTAGACTGGCTTTTAATACACAGTAATGATGTGAGATATTTTTAATTTAATTTTAATTGTATTGTTATGTCGCATTTAAATTGTTTTGTTTTAATGTGGATTTTAATGGAAAGCCCTTTGGTCACCTTGTGTGTTGTAAAGGGCTCTACATATAAAAGTTGATTGATTGATTGATTGATTGATTGATGATTGATCATGTGTAACTTGACATCTGATGTGACTTAATTTCTTTTTTTTTAATTAAATCCAGTCATGCTTTGAGAGTCTGCTTCATAACTATTTGCAAATTCGCTTTGTCTTAAAGAAAAAGGAAAAAAAAAAAAACAGCATTAGACTAAACACTAACACAAACGCACGCACACACACACACACACACACACACAAGCTGTGGTTGTGCTCATAACCTCAATGAGGCTATAAAAAAAAAGAGGGGAGATAAAGACTGAGGGTGGAGAGCAAATGAGATGAGGGAGAAGGAAATGTTTCTGCTAGAATGAGATCATTTCCATGAATATTTGTGAAAGATTGTGAGAGGGACAGATTGCGAGACTACTGAATCATTCAGAGCGGAGGGAAGCGAGTCCGGAAACAACTACAAAACTGCAGAGGAGAACTGTACAAGGCTGAGAAACATCGGGGGAAAGTAAAAAAAAAACTAATAATAATAATAATAAAAAGGAATAACTGAAACAAAACTCATCAAGAAAAATCAAAGAGGTGAACATTCCCTAATATGGACAGGAGGGCTAAAGGCAGGCAGAAAAGAGGGAGTGAGGGACGGGCTCATCTACATGGTCCGGTGTAAACTCAGACAGCAGCTGTCTATGAGCGAGCTGAGCACAGAGAAGAGGAGCAGGTCATCAGAAAGCTTTACCATTCCAGGTACGGACAAGCTTGCTGGGATAGGTCTGGATCTGTGCTTTTTCCTTTATTACGGAGCTCTGATAGGACACCAGGAAAGGCACCGACTCCCAAACCTGAGACAAGATGACAGAGTAATCTAATGTGACACATGAAATCGGATGGCTAATAAGTAAAGAAAGGTCATAACATGGCTTTTTGATTCATCCCAGACTTCTTAATATTTAAAACATCATCACTTCATGATTAATGAGTGAAAATAGCTTCATGTCTTGGTATGTTTACTGTATGCGTGTACCTTGGCAGCGTTAACAAGTCTCCATGCGTTGAGCACACCGAAGCCATGCTGGTGGCTGTGAGAAAAGCCTGCTCCGTTTTCCTGCCAGTCAGCTGAACTGTCACACTGTTTTTAGAAGAAACACATAACACACATACAGCCATGGTTATGTTTATGCTCTTGTCCAGAAAAAATAAATTCCAGCAATCTTGTCATCACCACAGGATTGTAAGGAACATAAATACAAGAATGTCATCATGTAAAATGTAAAGCGGCTGGAGGCAAACTTTGCTGCCTGAGGAGGTGGAGCAGACAGCTAGTGAACTTCTCCAATATTTATCTTGTCCATTAAACTTAAAACTGTGGTAGTGTTTAGAGGTTATCTTTAAGTTGATGTTTTTTTTTTTAAAATCAGACATAATAGACCCCTCTAAAAGATAAACTTTGATAAACTTTGTATATAACAACCTATTTACTGAGGAACATATCTGAGGTTCTTCATCAACAGTTCTGTGTTCAGTCATGACTGATGTTTCCTCAGGCTGACCTTGGTGGCTGTGAAGGTGATGATGTGCTGAACATCCCTCCAGCTGAGGCAAGGCCGGACCTGCAGCATGAGGGCCACCATCCCTGCAGCCAGGGGGGCCGCAGCAGACGTTCCAGTGTGGCCCTCTGTGCAGCCCGTCCCCTGCTGCATGGACCAGTCTGACGTCACCTGCAGAGCAACAGAGATGAACTCGACATCAGACAGCTCAGAGAATTACGCACCATACAAACAGCGCTTAGGAGCTCTGGCAGGAGTCGGAATGTAACCTAACAGGTATACATTAACACAAGAGCACATCCATAACAATGAGAGAGTGTATCCAAAGAAAGGAGCTAAACCATGGACGTGGAATTTCTGTGTATAAACGAGAACCTGCATCAAGGAGCCATCTGACAATGAAACAGATTTAAAGTGAGTACTTAGAGTTCAGCACTGTTTGTGTAGAAAAATAAACCACACTGTAAGTGGTAGACGAGGGTTAGGGCCTTATATGAAAGCTGAACTTTAAGGAACTAAAACAAAGTAAAGATAACGTCAAAGCAGCTGAAACAATAACAGGTTAGTGGATAACTTTAAACAGAGAGCAGAAACACAGATGCACGCAGCCCAGATGAGGACAAACCCTAACCCTTTTTTTTTTTAATGGTGAAAATAATGTATTTTTTAGTGCTCAACACTAATGAGTGAATTTCTGCTTTTCCTATAACTTTTCCAGATGTTCACTTGTCGAGAACAGCAGGGCAGCAGTGTGTGGAGAGCACTTAGCCTGCAAGTGTGCTGTGGTCAGCAGTGGATTGGTGGCTCAGTTCTTCTCCCAAAGGCCATAACCTGCCCTGAACAGACCATGTCACCATGGTGATGCTCGCAAACACTGGGGAAAAGAGATCAGCCAGTTCAAACTGGTCTGTAGTCCTGTCATCATTGGCCATCATTTTCCAGATGAAAATAGTGTCTTGTAATGTGGAGCCACTCTTTTCCAGCTTTTGAACAACTTTTCCCATCACAGGAGACTCCTTTTATGTCTCTTTAGGATCCACAGAGGGACACTAAATATTGTTTATATAATATTGTTTTCCACATCCAGTTTAGAGCTATAATGTCTAAAACCTCAAAGAGACTTCACACACTATGCGCCAGCATTTTGGCTTATTTTTTTGTCAAATAAATGACAGTACTAAGTTACGAGTTGTTGCTCATCTGAAGTTGCATTTTAATTCATTTATTTGCATCTACTTTATATTACTTTAAAACATCGACTTTTGAAAAGCGGTATTGAATAATGAAAATGAAAAAATGAAAATAAAAAATACTTTATTTATCCCATAAATAAAGTATTTTTCTTTTTTTTTTTTTTTATGAGACTTCCACTCCAGCACTTTTTAAACATTTGCTATGCTGAGCTGCCAGGACAGCGGGATGATTGCCACGGCTTGGCAAAGACCAGATAATACTCAGAAAAAGACGCCAAATCTTGAAGAGGTCATGTCGAGGATGAAAGACAGGAGAAAGACAGAGAGTAAAGAGGGAATCGTCACTGGGAATGTAAAATCACTGGCTGATGAATCTAACACTGGAACAGACAGGCGGTTTCACAAAGATGTTCCTGCACCATCATATTCGACTCCAAGGCCTGTATGAACAGCTTTCAGACTACACCAGCAGGCAGAGGTGCTGCTGCAGTGCTTTCTTAACAACAGATGTTGTAACCCTGGATACGCTACTGTGAAGGAGCACATCTGGGCTCCAGATACTCAACAGTCAGGAGTTTCTGAGTTTGCCCAGATTTTAACTGTGTCACCTGCCGATACTGCATGTGGCATCGGTTCAGTTGCTGCCAGGCTACAAACACAGCCCTTAAATGTATTTAAGGTGATCTCTGCAGATTTAAAATGAGCCTCTCTCCCTGCTACACTTCTGACTTCGATACAGGTTTTCAACTGATTTAGTCCCAGCGCTACACAATTTTCCCTCACAGGATTAATTAAATATTCAAGTCAATTTGAATTTTTTTTTTGTTTTTTTATATTGTTCCTAATAAAATCTTACAACTGAAAGACCGTATACACTTTTACAACTGTAAAATCTCTATAAACTTACACTTCAACTTCTCTCCCTGCTTTCAAGCTTTTTTATTTTTTGGCACTATGTAGACTTGAATAGATTCAAAACAAAGTCAATGTTTTGCATTAAAATCATTTTGATTCAAAAATAACTTTCAGTCAAATTCATTGTGAACCAAACTGATATGCATCATATCTAAACCAGCGTGCTGGAAAGCAATCACTGTCTGGAGGGGGGGGGGGGGGGGGGAGAGAGAGGGGGGGGGGGGGAGGGGGGGGGGGGGAGAGGAGAGGAGAGAGAGAGGGAGAGAGAGAGGAGAGAGAGAGAGAGGGGGAGAAAGAGAGGAGAGAGGAGGAGAGAGGGAGAGAGAGCGAGAGAGAGGGGAGGGGGTGGGAGGGGGGAGAGAGAAGGCGAGAGGAGAGAGAGAGAGAGAAGAGAGAGAGAGAGAGAGAGAGGAGAGAGAGGGGGAGAGAGGAGAGAGAGAGAGAGAGAGAGAGAGAGAGAGAGAGAGAGGAGGGGAGGAGAGAGAGAGAGAGAGAGAGAGTAAGAGAGACGGGAGAGAGAGAGAGAGAGAGAGAGAGAGAGGGGGGAGAGAGGAGAGGGAGAGAAAGGGGGGAAGGGGAGAGTAAGAGAGGAGAGAGAGAGAGAGAGAGGGGGGGGGGAGAGGGAGAAAGAGAGAAAGGGGAGAGGGAGGAGAGAAGAGAGTAAGAGAGGAGAGAGAGAGAGGGGGAGAGAGGGAGAAAGAGAGAGGGAGGGGAGAGGAGAGAAGAGAGAGTAAGAGAGGGGAGAGAGAGGAGGGGAGAGAGAGAGAGAGAGAGGAGGGGGGGGGAAGTAAGAGAGGAGAGAGAGGGGGGGGGTAAGAAAGAAAGGAGAGAGAGAGAGAGACAGAGAGATAGATGCCCATATTCCTCATACCTGGACTTCTTTATCACATGATCATTTCTAGTCTTTCTACAGTCTTATGAAGCTACTTATTGAGATTTTTCTTTAAATCATGCTTCTGGTTGTGTGTGTTTGTTTCAGTGACACCTACAATGCTCCTCAGCATTTTCTCCCCGCTGCTGAAAGTGACAGCCAGCATGGACGCACACTCCTCTGCGTAGAAAGGCATCCTCCCTTTCTCATCGACCGCTCCTGCAACAAGCATTTACGCATACTCAAAACTGCGAACGTGTCCACACCCAAAAATTCACCGTGTACTTTCAGACAGACATTCGCACACCCAAGAGTCTCTGTGTCTTACCAATTGTGATGGTGTAAATGGAGTTGGCGTAGCCGTCATAGTTGCAGTTGTCATCAAACTGACCTCCGTTACCACTGGCAACTACAAAGATGCTCCCAAAGCCTCGTCTACCTGCAATCACGCCGTGCTGCAGAGCGGCCTATAATTAAAAAGGGGAAAAATCTAAATTAAAAAATTAGGATTAAGATTAAGAGCCGGATAAAGGGGAAAAAAGAACAGTCAAGTGAAGTTACAGCATACACTGCTCCCCGCCATGACTACTGTAACGTTGTTGATATGCTGCTGTCTACTGCCCTCTGAAGGATGGAGTAAATGCTAAAATCAAAGTCTTGCCTTTCCCAGCGGATGAGGTCCATCCACAGTGTGTCCATCATCATCTGGACCCCAACTGCAAGATGCAACAGTCAGTGTCAGAATCAACAGACCGCTTCAACACCATATTATCACGTTAAAACATACTGCTCATTAAAGCAGGTGAATGCAGACAAGGTTCAAGTAAGTTTGCAGAGAAAGTTGAAGTTGCACAAGCATTTTCTTTATGCAAATACCAAATAAAAACAAAACAAAAACACTTTGTTACCTGCAGCTGTAGATGTCATTTATTTGGTAGTGCTTATTGAAGGCGAATGGCCTCGAGGCTGTCTGTGAGTGGGCCATCCAATACTCTGATTCCTGCACAGAAAGCAGCAAGGGAGAAGTGTTTCATCACACTTATTTCCCCAAAGACCCACGGTCTGTCTCAACTGTTGACAACTGCAGAGCCTTGTAGTTTTTCTAGCAACTCCACACTGAACTCGCTTGTCTCTACTGTACCTGCCACCTTACTGCCGTAGGCTACACCCACAGCGCAGAAGCTGTTGTTGGGAACAGCCGCGATCTCTCCTGCACATCGAGTCCCATGGTGGTTGTCACTGTGCACGTCTGGGTGAGGCATGGGGTCTGGGTCGTTGGAGTTCAGGTCGTAACTGCCCTCAGGGCTCTAAGAGTCATGAAATCATGCGCATGAGCAGATGGTTTACTTTCCCTAAGCTCCATTTTGTGTTGGACAAAACATGTTTAACTCCAGATGTTTTGAATCTTTCCAGGCTAAAAGCCGTGGTAACGGATTTGGAAAGAGAACCTTTTTCTCCCACAACTTTCTAAATTCTTTTCAGGCCTAATCTTGCAGCCTTTGAGCGCAAGCTGTCGAATCATGTGAGAACTTGCCTCCTCTTTTTCCTGTGAGTCACAATGACTTCACTTTAAAACATCGATCTGTTCACAAACAGTCCCAACAGTTATTAAACCTTAAATGTAACATAAAACTATCCACTGGCAGATCTGACAAAAGCTCCGGACATAGTTTCATCCCTCTACCTAACTTCTCACCCTTATCATTTGCCTCTGTACTCTTTCGAATATTAAACCCAAAGCAACAGCAAACCAAATGGTTTTCAGGAATCACATATGACAGCTGGTTATTTGATCACAGAGTTGGTATCAGTGTTTTCACTTACATAGTTGAGCTGAATGTCCTGGTGGGTGTGTTCCACCCCGTCATCTACAACCACCACTGTGACTCCCTGGCCAGTAATGTTGCGCTCCCACACTCCCGTCACATTTATATCCATACCTATATTGATATCATTGTGCTGTACGGAACAGGAGGAGGAAAGAAAAGGGTGAGTTAATGGGATGAGAGGGCAATAACAGGAAAGAAAGGATATAAAAGTGCAGCTTTAACTAGAATAAAAGAGAACCCTGTGGGTGAAGGTCAGGGGATGCGTCAAACAGTGCAGGTGTTTGTTTGTGCAGAGCTGCAGAGATTAGTGACAGGATCAGTCAAGGCAGGCTACCTTGAAATGCCCCCTTTTGTTGCCTGATATTTTCATTCATTTAAGTTCCTGCTTCCAAAAAGAAACCACCATTTGACAGTGGGCTCATCGGTTTTAACATGCTCTGCAAATTGACTGCAGCTTGAGCGGAGTAGGTAGTCAGTCTCCATTTTCATCCTCAGCTCAAAACTGAACTTTAAAAGGCATGCCATCTGTGTCTTATTCTCCAGCACAGCAGTTAGAAACCAAGTTAAGATGAGCGTGTCAGGAAGTTTTGACTGTATGTAGACAATTTCTTCTTTTGAGAAGCCAAGATGATCATCAGTGCAGCTTGGGCCAAAAAGGAAAAACGTTTTTAAGATAAGATTCGCTCGTACAGATTTAAAATTAACAGAGTCCAATGATCTTTGAAAATTATTGACAGTGTGCTGTATTACTACAGTGCAGATATCTTTCAACTCCCAAAGTAGCACTACTGTCAGTAAATAGGTCAACTTTTAGCACACATTTTGGATCTCTTAAGTTTTTCTTGGGTGAGTCAGTTTCACCTATTTACTTCCAGCCTGCTCAGAATAATTTCCATCACAACGCTTTGTGTAAACAGAATGAAACGCGTGACTAGGTTGTGTTTGATTAACACTTGGCTCACCTCAAGTGGGTCATGAGATATGATTGAGATTAATTACTTTCACCTGCATCCATATGTTGTTTTTCAGACATATTCTGCTTAGCCTGTTAATACTAGTTACATACATTTATGAGTCCCTGTTGTAATGGCAAAAACACAATAAGAGAAAAGCTGTTTACAACTGGTGAAAGCAATAATAAAAGACCTTTAAATCAGTTGCCCTTTAACTGGGTCAAGTATAATAACTTGTAGCAGCTGTGTATCATCCCAATAGACCAGCCATTATTTCACAGTGCAGCCACATCTTCACAACAAGGAGCCCCATCAGTGCGACACAATGCTTCTGTCTTTAGAGATTTATTCCATGACGCATATACTCTTATTTTATTTTTGAGTAGAGTGAAACCGAGATAAGGCACTCCCAGCCGTGGTTTGTTTATATTTATCTTTTTTGTTATTTAAACAACTGTATCTTATCTTATTCAAAAGAATAGGGCCACTTCAATGGCAATATTAAACCAGTGAGGAAAAACAAGATTTTAAAAAGTGTGGTTTGCAATGATTCAACTTCAATGTGGCTTTCCAGCTCACAGAAAACTAGCTCTAACAAAGCTGAACCAAGTCTAAACCGACACTAACCCTAGCGTAGAATTTGAATGTGAAAGTGATCTCAAGTGTATGTACATTCTCACCAAATGCCACTGTTTTGGGTAGTTGGGGTCGTTGAATGCCAAAGACCTCTTTGAGCGGCTGAGCACTCTCTCCTTGGAGTACCACAGGACATGAGGGTGAGCTGCTAAAACGGCCCCTGGTTGGACATTTCTCCTCCAGGCGCTTCCCACAGTCCCAGAGTCAGGCTTTACAGTGCACAGCAAATAATGGCCTTCCAGCTGTCCAATCTGGCCCAGGTTCTGAAGTCCGGCCTGCTCTGCTACCTGCAATGAAAAGAACACTTGTGATGTCTGCAAATCAAACGAGAACAATACCTCTAAAGAGACTTTTTTTTTTCCACCTGACACAAACAAATCAGGAGGAGTGAACAAATAAGGAGCATTAAACATAATTTAAAAACAGAGAAAATAAAGAATAAGTATTGGTGTATATAAGTAATAAGCAAATGAAAGTGGAGCTTCATATATGAGATTTTTCTCCCATTTTTCAAGTTGTTTCAAGAGTCCCAGAGCTTTGGAAAAATCTGATTTGACACCCCTATCTTATGAAACGATTATAGCAGAACATAAATGTTCTAATGTGCTGTAAACACAAACAAAATAACAGAAAATTAGCTTTCTTTAAATGGTCACATTGACCTGGAAGTGCATGGCATATCCAAGTATTATTATAACTTCAACAGAACGTGGCAAACAAAAATCTGTCAGCCCTTTTAAAGAAAGTATTAATGCGGCATTGTACCCTATTGGCGACCACATCCAGGTGCACGGAGTCTTCTTCCTCATCCTCATGATGAGAACCAGTCTGAAGCCGGACCGCCCAGGACTGACTTGGATCGCAGGAGGGTGAGAGCCAAGGCAAGGAATTGGATGAGGGTGCAAATGGAAGAGAGGGAGTGACAGAAGGAAGAAGCATAAGCAGCAAGAGGGCTAAGGAGGACAAAAAAATGAGAAAGAGAAATGTCGGAAAGTAGGGCGTTGCCATGGCAAAGCTGGGTGACAGAGCAGGTCAACGAGGCAAGCCCTCTTCATCTGAGCAGCAATCTGGACAGCAGACAAGGACAGACAGAGAGACAAGACGAGTGAGAATGAGCAGCTGGTTGCTCATCATCTGTGTGCAGCATTCACAGGCAGCTCATCAAAATCACAGCATCACACTAACTGGACGCCAGTTGAGAGAGCTGCGGCTGAGGCAGATCTGATTAACACCAATTAAAATGAGCTTTCACATTAGAAAGCCACCCTATTAACATTAGTAAGGAAAATAATTACATAGGAAAATTTACTATAGTCTTGTTTAAACAAAAATGGACAATACTTGAATGACAGTAAGTTTTTAACAGCTCAACTAATAAAAAATACAATAACTTCTTGACATCAGCATGAGAATAGTTCGACTGCATGTGCCCAACTCAGTTTTTTAGGATTCCATACAAAAAGACAGTCACTCTTGTTAAGACTGAGATTATGGATATTTAATAAAAAGAATCAGTTTTCTTAAAGTTACATTTTCCTGCAACAAAAGTGCAGTTATACTCTGGAGTTATATCAGTCCTATGACTACACCATCAAATTAAACTAAGAAAAAGATAAGAACATTTGTGTTTGGCAGATTATTTAATTGTTGTAACATCACCTCTTGGAAATAAATCAGTAAATCAGGCTGATTATTTACCTTTTAAATGGTGTCACATTTGTAAGGATGAAAAGCAGAACTAAGTATGTATGTTGTGGCTATGAAAGATCTTGCCAAACAGCATTTTTTGTTTCTTTGTTTGTTTGTTTTGTTGTCAACTCTTCTTTGGTATTGTTTGGTGGGTTGGATGATTGAACTCTGAAGAAAGAAGACATAAAGGAAATTCAACAATTTAATTTTCTTTTTCAGCAGAATTTGGTCCCAGTTTGTGAAGATATGGAATTGTCACTGGTTGCAGAATTTCATCTCGATATCTCTCTGCATCGAGATTGCCTCCAGTGATGGCGAGTCTCATTTTTCCAGTGAGGGAGATGCAACCACACACCATCATGCTGCCTCCCTGAAAAGATGATATTCTATTGATGCAGCAATCGCCAAAGCAATTTCTGTGTCTTCTCCATACTTTGACCCTGTGATCCATGTGCCTTAGGCAGAATCTGGACTCATCACTGGAGATAACATTATTCCACAAATTCAAGACAATCAGGTGCCTGATTGTCAGCCCCTGGGGGTACCAGAAGCTCAAAACAACAGTCAATAGCAACAACAACAATAAAAGCTGTTTGGCCTTGGCAGAGAAGATCTGACAAATCTTTTATAGGCACAATCCACATCCTCAGTCAACTCTGCTGCTCATCCCACAAATGTATGTTCCTTACAAACGTGGAACCATTTAAAAGGGAAATAAACAGGCTTCGTTTATTCACACAAACACAAATTGCCTTGCTTTTAGCGCTTAGTTTATTATGGAGACATATATAATGCTAAATGAAAATATCAACAACAATTCTGCTTTAAAAATGTAATTTCAATTAGGCTGACCTGGTATCAGCTATCCTTTAAACTCCGCACGAGCTTCGCTGTTGTTTCTGCTTACACGAGGTTAGTTGGTTGCTACTCAGCTTTGCTGATTGTTTAGTTTTTAATCTAGCTCGTAGCCTAGCTTACCTGACAGCTAGTCGGACCGGTTCGTTCATAAGTCAATTTGCTGTCCGAGTGACTGAAACACGTAATTTACAATAAAATCACTCGTGGTTTTACAACTTAACTACGAACTTATAATGACAGAGGGAAAAACAGCTCTACAACCTGAAGTGAGACTTCCCCCGCAGCCTGGTTGTTTTCACAGCTTTGTAAAGTAAGCTTCTGTCTTCACGGTAACGATTAAGAACGTTGCTTGTTTACCGAACGAGGTCAAACGACAAGACACCGTGATAATTTGCTGCCACAGTGTAATCGTGTCTTATTTTCCCACCAGGGTTGATCCGCTCCTCGTTCGCTGGTGAATATTTTGGGGGATTTCGCTGGGCTTGTCATCTCATTTCCGTAACGCACGAGTGCTGCTCATCCAGACGTACTACGTCATACACTCATTGCGCATACGTCATGCGCGATCCTGGATTGGACCACAGCCACAAGATAATAATGTATGAAACAGGTAATGTCATGCTAGATTGCATCGTAGACTGGGATGCGGAGGGCGGGATATTCTGTTGTGATTGGTCAATCCGGTTGTAGCGGGGCGGCTGATTGGTTGTTAGAGTTAAACGTAAGTGTGGTGTTTCACCACATAGACATATATACATATATATGTCTATGTTTCACCACGGCTAATAGATCCAGTATAAATCGTGTGTGCTTGTACTATTGTTTATATATTTCTGAATTTAAAAAAAAGAGATCTAGTATATAGTTGCGTAGCGGTGTACACAGCTATAAATATAGTACATATATAATGAATATGTTAAGTTTATTAGTTTATTGTCACAGACATCCCAAGTCTCCCGGAAGTTCCGGGAGTCTCCCTGAATTTAATAGTGGCTCCCTGATGCCCGCGAGCTAGGTAAAATATCCCGGATTTTGGACTACGCAAGGGAGTTTTTTTTTTTCCTTTTAAACAATGCGAGCGCGAGCATGAAGACAAGATACTACATCCCGCATCATGCTCGTACTTCAGTTACATTGCGCAGGCACAGGAGGGGGGGGGGGGGGGGGGGGGGGGGGGGGGGGGCTACGCTTGCATGCATTCAAACGAGAGCTCTGTTCAGTGTGTTCAGTGTGTTCAGTATTCCGGGCGACTGGTTGTAAGAGAGCGCGCCGATTGATTTGGTCAGCAAAATAAACCAATAAGCAGCCAGTACATATAATGAGAGTCTGAAAAAGTCCCTGGAAAAATAAAGCATGAAAAGCGTTCAATGCAGGCTGGAAGATTGAAAAGACATGGACATATATTTGAAATGCTTAAAGAAATACTGTATTGTTTTTAAGAAATTACCGGTAGTTAATAAAAAGCTGGTGAAAAGTTGTATGTGTGTATGTATGGGCCGCGCAGGGGGGGTGGGGTGGTGGACGGCGGTTGGTTCGATGAACATCTCCCTGAAATGACCTTTTGGAACTTGGGATGTCTGTTGTCATCTACAACCTGCCGTTTTCCCATTTGAAGGCAAGAAGATAGAGTTGAAACAGGAAGTTTACATAAACTGTATAAAAAGACACATAACCTTTTTTATTCTCACTGTGTGGCATTAAATCAGACAAAATGTTTCCGGTTTTAGGTCATTGAAGACAGCTAAAATTATTTTTATTTGCTAAATGCCAGGATAATGAGAGAAATAATTTAAAAAAAATGTTATTACTTACTATTTTTATTACTTTTTTATTTTTAATTAAATCGTAAGAACATTAAAAGAAATTAGCCAAGATATCAGGAAGACAACTGTGGACATCCATAAGTCTTGTTCATCCTTGGGTACAATTTCCAGGTGAATGGAGTTGCCACGTTTATCTGTTCAAACAAGATTAAACACTTTAGAAATGCCCTTAGTGTTTATTCTTGTTTGAATAAACAAGAATAAACACTATAGAAATGCCCAGCCATCACACAGCTCAGGAAGGTGTGTTCCAGAGAGGAACGAGCTTTAGTGGGAAATGTGCATATCAACCCCAGAACAAAAGCAAAACACATTGTGAAGATACATTGGAGGAAAAGCTTGAAAGCCTGAGAGCCCCACCAACTGTGAAGGACGGCATTGGCAGCACCATGTTGTGGGGTTTTTTTTTTGTTTGTTTGTTTGTTTTTTTTTGATGCAGGAGGGACTGATACACTTCACAAATCATTCACAATGGATTATGTAGAAATATTAAAGCAACATCTCAAGACATCAGCCAGGAGGTAAAGCTTGGGTGCAAACAAGTCTTCCAAATGGAAAACGAAATTGGCCAGATAATTACCCAAAACATTTGACCCAAGCCATCCACTTTAAAGGCAATGCTAGTAAATACTAAGTCCCCATGTTTCATTTTCAGTTACAAGATGTGACTTATTCAAGTGCTTACTCAAGTTTAAGAAGCAAACAAAACATTAAAGATCTTTTCTCATTACTGTGTCCACTTAGTCAATCTCAGTTTTATGATTAAAGTAGTTCCTTAAGTCTAATTCTTCTGTGATCTTAAATGGCTTCTTTACAGATACTAGTTTTACCACACACTAAATATCTGCAACAATGTAATAAGGTTAGAATTCAGACCATATATTAATATTAACACCAATTCTTTAAATACACAATGAAATTCTTGTAACTTGTTCATCTTTCTTGAGCCTTATATACATGCTGGATGTCGGTGTATGCATTAGTTTCACATTTTCCTGAAAGAAATTATATGCAGAAGACATGTTACAGTTACAATAAGTACTTTATTGGTTTAACAGTGCTGCCAGTGCCTGACAGATAAATATTCATTTCTGAGTTTGTTTGTTTTTCTTTATTTACAGCTTCATCAGAGACAACATAAACTGTCCCTGACAGACATACATAATTTCCTTTAGTGTATAACATACTTTGGGCTGGTTTCTTTGTCTAAGCATGTATGGTCCCCATTGGAAGGTGTGATGAGTGGTATGTGTGTGTGAGCTGTTTGTGTAAGAAGCCCTCTCAAGTCTTAAAATGATCAGACTGGTGCAGAAGTAGTTTGCAAGAATAAATAAGCACTCTGTGTTCTGTGCCTGTGCAAATAGAAGATCTGGAATGAACACATTTTATGTACAATAGATACATTGAAGCTACCGGTATAAGAAGAAAAAGTGACATCTGATATTGACTGTGAGCGTCAATTTAACACTATGCAAAACTGACTGTTACACTGCAAATGCTTTAAAGTCTTATATTTCAGTCATAGTCTTTCGATGCATACTTCATTTGCTTTGCAGACATCATTGCTGGCATGTGCAAGATTATGTAATTTCATAGATGCAGCATCTTTTTATAATTTTCATAAGTAACAACATTTTTATTTTTTTTAACCTTTCTGTTTACTCTTCACTTACAGTACAGCTGTGCACACATGCGCACACACACACACACACAGACATGCCCACAGTTTGCATCGTTCACTCAAAAGCCACAAGCGTAAGAGCTACAAGCACACATGTAATCACACGCCCATACGACTGAATCATAACACATTAACTGGTGCCCAACAACTCCTCATATCATAATCACATCCAGGTTATTAACGTTTTCATTTAGCTGTGTTTGTAATGTACCTGTCTGGTGTTTTCCCAAAGTCCAATTCACCTTGTGTAGAACTCTGCAAGGCTCAAAGACCAACCATCCATATACTCTAGAGTCTAGACCCAACTCATCCTGTTCAGGGTAGTCGGGGTGCCGTGGAGCTTTACCAAAGACTCGGACACCAATCTTTTCAAATTTCGAATGGATCTGTGTGGTTTACTTTTATACTATTTATAGCAAAGGACAGTTTTTTTTGCTTTTTTGTTTGTTTGTTTTGGCTCTTTCCCCCCACATGTGTTCCTCTATCCATGCCGATCTGCATAGGTAGCTTAAACAGGCAAAGTTTATGCTGACAACAGGACCGTTCTCTCACTTGTCTCATGAGTTTGTAAGGGCTCTTGTAATCCTCACAAACAACCTCAGGATGACAAGGCTCGCCGTGTATGTCAGCAGCTTCTATATATTTTATATCATATTCCTGAAGAATCTTTTCAAAGCTCTTTGAACAGCACCATCATTTTCATAATGTTGGACATCCTTTTTAACACAAGCTATCTCTGCTTGCGTTTCAGGCGTCGGGGACTCCTGTCGCCAACTTCTTTGCCTTTATTTTAGGAGTGATATGTCATCTGCGAAGTCCACGTGTGGGTGAAGGCAGCGAGCAAAGCGCCACTGGCACACCATGAGACACAGGGGCAGCATGAAGAAAGCGCAGATTCCAGCCATGATGTAGGCGATGGTCATCAGAGTGGACTCGTCTGTCTGGGGGATGTTGTAGCCACAGTCTTCCAGATCAACACCATGGAACGGGCCTTCCACAGAGGCAGTGCGAAACTCATCGTGCACTACGAAATGGGAGAACAGAGTTAAAGGTGCTTAAGAAACATGGATCAGAATCAGAGCTGAGTGATTTTATCGATTCTGCGATATATATCGATATTTTATCGAGTATCAAGTATCGATTTTCAGCGCAGGTATCGATATTCTAAGCTTTTTCCAAAACCCCCGTATCCCACCTTTATAAGCTTGCAAACAACAATTTGCACTGTTTAAATAAATAAAATTATTTTTCTCAATACATCTTTTATTCATTTTGTCCAGCATTTGCAGGCTGCCTGTCAGCCATATAATGTGTAATTGATGCTTTTAGGTCAATAAATTCAAACAGAGTCATTGGAACACTCACAAGATGTCACCAAAATCACTTTGTCCCTTTAAAATCTTTTGGAAAATGATGTAAATGTAAGATGTAAGATATCGATACATATCGTATCGTGAGCCGAATATCGTGTATCGTATCGCGAAATGAGTGTATCGCTACGGCCCCAATCAAAATAGCAGATATTGGAGGCAACAAATGGCAAACCAACCAGTGTCTTAAAGGAGATGTCCTGATTTTTTTTCACGTCAGCATTTCATCCCTTCATCACAACTCTTTCTCCTTTATGGGTGCTTTTATTCATTTTTACCTCTCTATTTTATTTTTGTACAATAAATCTAAGTGTTTGTCTCTCTCCCACACGTCATCCTCATCCTCTCTGCTCACCGTGGCAAGTGCTCACTGCAAAGCCGATGCGTTTATTCTCACGGTCAAAGACGACGTAGAAGCCCTCCATGATGACGGCTCCCATCACAGTGCCGGTGCTGGACTGAGACACGGCAAACTTATAGCAGTCCTCCTGAGAAGAAGCCACGTCCTCTACTGGCCGCAGGTATTGCTGCATATACAGAAGCAAAAAATTAATGACAAGGAAAGGAAGAAATCAAGCTGTGGCAGGTATCACTTCCTTCAATCACTTTTAACATCTAATAGACTCACTTCTTGTTTGGAATGGTTTTTTCCTCCATTTTTCCAACATAAATTAATTACCTCTTGAGATAGTACATTATGGTGAAAAAATGCTTTGCTTTCTTACAGTCTTTTCAGTCTTCAGAGGCGTAGTTACTACTGAGGAGTTGTGTTCTGTTATCACAGGCATCAGTTACTTGAATCTTCACAGTTAACCAGATGTGTGAAGAGGCTGTTGGTTGTTGGAAGAAGAATTGAAGAGACTTTATAAAGATTTGAAATTTCCATCACCTGACCAAGATACTGGTAAATGTTATCTGAAGACTTAAATCTCACATACTTCTTTTTAATCCATGTATGATAATTAAAATAATATGACCTGACTTTAAAAATTACAGTTGCATTTAAAACTTTTTTTTAAAGTGGGCAGAAAATACAAGGCAACTGTGCCAAACAGACCTTGTGTTTGGTTTTGTTTTCTCTGAAAGTTAACACAAACAGTCCTGGATATTGTGCTCAGCTTTTAATGCATAATGGTAATGGGTGATTAATGTCTTTCTTTATGTCACCTTTTTAGAACCTTAGAATATTCAGGATATTTTGCCTTATTAGCTCAAAGAAACTGTGACGGACAATAATCTTCAGGAAACTCTGGACACAGGTGGTGTAATTACGCAGTTGTCCACTAGAGGCCACTCACAAATCTCCAGCCGTAAAATGTCATATTCAGCACAAATTCAAGTTTGACTGTCAGCTGGTTGTTCATCCGGTTAGTGATTGATATATCCGTGATAAAATGTTTCCAGTTCTTTGGTAAAACACTTGTTTGTAGCTATTGTTGTATATACGACACATGTCCCAAACAGCTTGATTTATGTATGACAGAAATTAGAGAAAAGGCAAAGAAGGTGCAAACTTTTAACTACTGTTTGATCCTGCTGTCAGCATGAAGGTTACACAATCAAAGTCTCTCTGAGTCACTTTGGACAAGTATTACTCCCTTTTGAATGTGGTACTTACTTTTCTTCCATATTCTACACTTTTATGTGATGAAATTGCCTCAAGGGCAGAATGTCTTTTTGTACTTAGACTTCCTGCCAAAAAGCACAAGGAAATACAAACCCTGCCTCAGTCCATTTCAATAACAGTAAGTCAAAGACCACAGGACACACGATGTTGAACAATATACCCTGAGCAACCCAAGTCTTTTGGAAATTATGAAATCATGTTATGTTTTAGTTGACCCAGTTCCTTCCCACAACAGTCATTGTGCATCTGATAATAAAGCTCACTGAAACACGAAAGCCTCCATACGCAGGGCTGAGCAGTTAAATGAGTCAAAACGTTCCCAACCTAGAACCGACATAATCTTTCTCAGGTCCATCCGTCCGTCCGTTTGTCCATCCAACCATCCATCCATTATCTATGCCCGGGTCCACCCTGGACAGGTCTCCAGTCCATCGCAGGGCCACATGTAGACTAACAACCACACACACTCACAATCACTCCTACAGGCAACTTAGAACCACCAATTAACCTGACAGACATGTCTTTGGACTGTGGGAGGAAGCCGGAGTACCTGGAGGAAACCAACGCAAGCACGGGGAGAACATGCAAACTCCACACAGAAAGACCCCTGCTGAGGTTTGAACCAGGAACCTTCTTGCTCTTTTCCATGTCAACTATTTCAATTGTTTGATATATTCAAAAGTGTTTCTGTACATTATAAAATATATATCCCAGTTGTTACTGTTGTGCATGTGTGCAGCAAAAACCCTGTCAGTGATCTATGATGGCAAAATAAAACAAACCCTAAAATAGCTGCCCATTATTTGCAATCGATGTAAAATATTTGATTAATTGTGACAGTGATTTAAGGTCATGTTGCCCAGCTTAATACCAGAAAGCTGATGATCATTTTTGAGGATTTGTTCTGCGTTGCTTCTCTCCGTGCATTTATGTCTCATATGTGCGGAAAGAGACTGTAAACGGAGTAGTACTGAAACGTTTGTTAAGGTCAGATGGTGTAATCCTGGATATATTCCTGTGAGGGAGGGTCTCTGCAGCCCAGAGATTCAACTGCTGGGTGTCATTTTTTGGCCATGTCGTCCACAGTTACCTGCCAATGTGACATCATCGGCTCAGCTGTTGCCAGGCTACAAACACCCCAATACATTCATAGCAATCTCTGGAGGAGGTCTGAATCGCTGTATCTCCAACTTTCCTCAGTTTATACTGCGACAATATAATCCTCCTTTAGGGATTAATAAAGTATTATTTAATTCAATTACTGTGATAGACAGTGCAGTTCCTACCTCGACAACACACGACAAACAAATAGCAAAATGCTTGACAGTTTTACTCTCAAATACTTTGTTTCGCTCTACTGGAGCTTGGCCACTAATATTTGTTACTGATCCCTCATTTAAGCATAATCTTGTCTTGAGTCATGTGTTGAACTGGGTCAAGTTCTGAAAACACGGCACTACAAATAGGAACGCTAAAGTCAAAAAAATCAAGCTGCGATTCCTCTGTCCGCAGGGAAAAAGCCTGGGGTTCACTCTCACTCCCTTCCTCTGTCTTCTTTACGTTTTAAAAGCCAAACATCAACAACTGTTAGTTATTGCTTACTGCATTATAAGCACATATGTTAGTTAACTTTGCTGCTGTTAATAACAAAGCAAAAAAAAAAAAAAATGAGCAGCAGAGTTGTGACCTCCCACCCGAGGTGCAGCAACGGCAGCTTGATTTCAGGTTGCGTTTGGGTGGCGATAAAGATGAGGAGGTTGATAGTTCTACTTTCTACTGGTGACATAACAGAGTCCCTGCAAAACTGAACAGCTCATTTGATGACACGTTTTCAAGCCCTATGTTTTTGTGTTAGGAGGACCTATGTTAGGAGCCTATATGTGCCCATGGCTCCTGATGATTTGTGCCAAATGTATGACATCCTGCTTTACCAAAGCAGAACTAGATACTGTAATTACCTGTGGTAGGATGGAGATTCTGAAGGACTGGTTGCGGTTTTCACTCATCAAGTAGAGGGAAATGACTGGGAAGATGTGCCAGGGTGTCGTGCCGACCTGCCAGCATACCAGCTGCTCCCCCAGCCAGAACCCAGAGGGAAACCGCTCCGTCTGGAAGGCAAGGTCAGAGGGATGTTCATTCGTTCCTCTCTAATTGCTGCTCATGATGTATCAAACTGAGATGTGGGGGCTGCAGCCTGTCCAATAAATATGGGGGGAAGTGTAGTTAACCCAAAACTGAACATACTAGAGCTATCCTGTAGCCCGTCCTCAGTGTCGATAAATATTTGGCCACATTTTATATTGGAAGGTTTTGAAAAAGGAAAAGTGTTTTTTTCTTCAATATGCCATTTACCAAAAATTAGCAAAGAGGAGCCCTGAACTCCAGCAGTGGTAAATGTGACAGGTGAGACAAACTACAGACCACGAAGAAAAATGACTGTAA
Source organism: Hirundichthys speculiger (assembly GCA_018398805.1). NCBI lineage: Eukaryota > Metazoa > Chordata > Actinopteri > Beloniformes > Exocoetidae > Hirundichthys > Hirundichthys speculiger. The sequence goes on from JAGFBZ010001224.1 coordinate 4,448,828, forward strand.
TCGGGAAAACAGTTAACTTAATGCGTTCATTGTCAGTTCTACCATCTGCTTTCATCAGAGGAGCTTTGACTGGCCCAGCTAATCACACACAAGAAAAGGGACGGAAGATTTGAGGTGTGTGTCGTGCAGTACGCACTGACCGAGGAGGCTGCTTCAATGGCCTTGACTGCAGCCTGGAAGACTTTCCTTGGCAGCCGAAGGTTGGTGGTGCCACTGTCCACGATGCTCTTATCGTAGTTGTACTGTAAATGACAGTTACACAGCAAAACAGAATAGGTCAGTGACGTAGCTTTTAATAACCTCCAAATCATCACTTTCTTTTGTTTTCTTTGTGTTAAATCAGCTCTTGCCTCTTTGCAGTCCATGTTGAGGTCCTGCCCATTCACCTCGATGCGTACGATAATGACCTCGTAGTACCACTCCCTGCGGATGGGAGTGTACCAAAGCTCTCCCACGTAAAGTAACGAGTCCACTCCTCCGATGATCTAAGGGCACAGGGGGGACATATAATCCGACGCTTGTCAAAAGCACATTAGATCATTTGTGTGCACGTGTGCGCGCGTCACCATGCTGCCGCCGACTGTAGAGCTGCCCAGGGAGTAGTTCTGAGTGAAGCCCGCGCCACACAGCTGCAGGGAGAAGAGGTTGGGCACAGACGTCTGGCGAACCAAAGAGTCAAAGAAAGGCTCCAGGGTCTCGTCAGGCTGGAAGACAAAGAAGTCTGTAAAGCGCAGTAGATGTGTGCATGACCAAACCAGCTGAGTATACTAGCTACTTTTTTTTTTTTAATTTAGAAAATAGAGATCAACAAATAAAGTAGCAGCTCATTAACAGTGGTGCTTGTGAGTTAATGGTTCATTTAGAATTTCTTTTTTCAACATAAATTTGGCTGAAGATGTAATACAAGACATTTATTGACACATTCCCTTCAGAATTCACAAAATACAACGTTTAATGATCCGCCAGCTATGAGCAGCCGGGCTCCCTAACCAAGCATAAACCATGATAATTCCACTGTGGAAGAAATTAAGCTTTATTTTAAATGCAGAAACGCAGTGATTCCTTTGTTCAAATATGACACTCGGCTCGAGCGCCTAATGCCTCAGCCACAATCCCTAATTTCATATTGCTCACTTAATGTTACCGCACCTAGTTAAATATTCACTGGAAATCAAAATTAGTGTCTCAAATGATGTCACAGCTGAGTACAGACTCCCAAAGATAACTTTGGAATCAAGCGTTTAGAGATGAACACCTTATAACTTCACTCATATGGCTCATTTGAAGATTTTCTCCCCAGAAATGAAACGACCAAGTGGTGTGACCTTCTTACCCGGGCTATATCTGCATAGGCAAGCCCCAGGATTCCCTCCCAGTTAGAGCCATTGATGAAGAAGCGGTCCGACTGGGTGATTGCAGCAATGTTGGCGCGGAGCGTAGCATTGGGTCCGTGCGGCACCGAGACCAAATCGGTGCCCAGCTCCCCTTCCCAGCGACCCTGAGTGTAGGGGACGTACACACTCCTACCCATGTCGCGGTACGAACTGGAACTGTGGATGGGCAGAGCAGAATAGATTAGCTTTCCTTGAAGAGCATTTTTGTTGAACTTGTTCATCAAGTGTGTCTGAATGTTTCACAGCTGCGTCAATACTCACAGTGAACGATGGTAGTATCTGCGCAGGAACGGGTGAGCAGCTGCTCCGACAGCAAAGTTGCTGCTTCCTGTGTCCACCAGGATATTTAACTAATAAAAGCAGGAAAACAGAAACCCCGAAATTATATATTTTTTCCTCTCTACGCTGTGCAGAAATTGTTCATCTTGGAAAACTCCTACTTTGGAGATCATTTCTGGAGAGTAACATTCATCTTTGCCAATGTCACTTTGTCAATCTATAACACAATTTTCTTTTTAATCTGTTTCTCTTTTCCTGGAGCACTCAGCGACGCCTTCCCCTGACCTCAGTGTCCTTCCCTGCCTTCTCTGTGTCTTCAATCTAATCCTCCTTTCCTCTCAGGTTGCCCTCTCCACTCCCCTTCCCTCCCATCTCCTCCTCTTTTGTCTGCATCTCTGCGTGAGTATCATATTTTGTGCAGTCAGACAAAACAGTCAGGGAATGTGTGAATGGAGCACAAAGACAGTCAGCCGTGGAAGCAGACATATACAATTTCTACTGTGCATTCATTCATTCATGAACTGTAAGTATGAATTAACTACATATGGCCTCCTGTGTGCTTCATGTCAAGGGTACCATTTGTATATTCATTTCATTTACTTAACAGATTCTAAGACAGACTAAGACATTGGTAGTAAGGATGGACACAGTGGTGTGGAAACACACAAACAGGGTGCCACAGAGACAAAGCAAGCTATTCAATAATGGATTGGCTCTTAAAATACCCAGAGAAGTGCTACTGTCTCCAGGGCCAAGCCTGACAGCTCCGAATAAATCCTGACTTTGTCGACTTAACTTTGTTCTCACACACGCAGCATGTCTGCATCCCACACACACACACAGCCAACTTCCTCAACAAACACCATCACTATCAGTCATGATGCTGTACAGCACCTTCCTCTCTTCGGCAGAAATGTGCTGACCGTCCAGAACGGAAGCTGTTTCTCTCACACACACACACACACACGTATGTAGACGAAAGGATGCATCCTGACACTCTGCGACCTCACGTCTTTCCCTGCTGTCTCTACTGCTCTCTATCTCTCTGTCTTCCTGTCGTCCAAGGCAGAGAGCCTTGTCTGTTCCAGGCATTATATCTACCCCCCCCCCCCCCCCCCCCACTACGGAGGGGAAGTCACCCAGTGTTTACGAGGACAGATCGCAGCATGTCGGACCGTTAACCTTGCATGACTTGCGACCAAAATTAAACCTGCCAAAGGAAAAAAAAAAAGTGAGGCTGTTCACTGCATCTTACAGATAAAGCTCAAGAGCCCTTTGGCCTTGCTGCTAGTCTCATCCTACGGACCCCGGCCCGTGCACAGACCGTACTGCTGTACAGGATCATTACATTCAACACGGAAAGAAGATCTTGATTCAAAAAGACATACTTGTTAAGAACCTGCAAATCATTTTGTGAATGAGGACAACCAAAATGGAGCAACACTTTCCTGCTCTCTAGGAACCAATCCTTCAGAGGATTTCACTCTGCTCTGTTTCCCACTTTCATTTTCAGATTTAATTAAAAAAAAAAAAAAAAGAAAGAAAGAAATTAGAAAATTATGATAAAAGGTTTTGATTTCAGGCCACTAAGTAATTAGGTCAGGAAGATTAAAAGAGTGTGGAGACCTTTGAGATATATCCAATAAACTTCGTTTTTTTTTTTTTCCCCCCACTAACTGCATTCATATTGATTCTTCAGAGACGGGGGTCATGATGTTTGCAGGAGTCCATGGAGAATGTGGCGAACGCTGGCCTCATCGTGTTGAGAAATTCTTCGCTAGTTGAACTTAACCACAAGTAACCCTAAGTGTTGCTTGGAAACAAAGAAACACTGTTTCAGGAAAAGATGTTATCTTTGAAGGTTCTGGAACGTGAGACGTCCAGCCAAGAATAATTGTTGGAGAGAGCATACGCGTGTGTCTGCCCAGAGAGACACACGCAATTATCAAGGTTGTGTAATTTGATGTTTTCATGAGAGTATAAATATGTCCAACTCAGAAATAAAGGGGTCTTTGCATTTCCAAAGCTTGTCGAGTCTTTTTCGAACCACAACAATCGCTGAGACCATCTAGTTTATAAAACCAGTAAGACATAAAAAATAAATTACAGAAAAAGAAAAGAAAGCTCAACTGAAAATACTCAGGCTCACACAGGCTTATGTTGGGATAGACAGAACATGGGCCTGGAGAGGGTTTCTCTGATTTAACAGTCAGTTGGCCGGTTGCGGTCTGAATCACAAAGATCTCTCTGTTGCTCTTTTCAGGAGGAATCAGTGTTTTTAGAACCAGAGTGGCACTTCCACAGCACCGCTGTCTCCCTCATCATCTCTCTACAGTCATTTCTTTTGTTTCCCGAGAGCTTTCTTTCTTCCTCCCACATTCTCCTTCTGCCACACTTCATCTCTCTCTCTCTCTCTCTCACCCGCTCTCCTCTCTGCGCCCTCTTTTGTTTTTGTTCTCTTTCCTCCTTCTGTTCTACCAGCACATCCCTGTCTGACTCTTCTGCCATCATCACCCTCTGTGTGCCAGCCTGTGCACCACAGCTGCACCCAGCTGGCAGTCCTCACTCTGCAGAATTAATGGTTCCATTATCTGTCAGTGTCTTTCCCTCCTTTCTTTCGCTTTCATTCACAGGCCATCTGTCATTGCAGGATAAAACACAGCATTAGATAAACAGATTAAATAGTTGAAGTACTTTTCAGTGAACTGACTTTTAATTTAAATCTTCCAGTAAGGATGGAAATGAGACCATTAGGTACGGAGTCAGAAGGTCCTCCGTACAGCTGGCCCCATGTTCTCTGGCCCTTTACTACAGATCACTCTACTCTCTCTGTTCTCTTTCCTGCCTCTTTACACTTTCAAATGAAGCCCACTCGCACCCAAAAATATATGAAATAACGTGGGAATAATAACCTTAACACAAGCTGTGTGTTATAAATTTGTAGTCACATCCCATCAGTTTTAAGAGCATCTTTGTTTATTCAACAAGCTGTTAAAGGAGTCGGATGAAGCCTCTTTCTTAAAGGTTCTCACAATTTTCTGAGGTATTAATAAAACACCTGTGACATGCTTTAGTCAAAATACTAAACGGATATAGTACCAAAGCATCCTTTTTGAACATATCTTTAAACCTCTTTACGTAGCAGCTGGTTTTAGAGGGTGAAGTCACCCCCTCTCATTTGGGGGTGAGCCTCTCTAGAAGGTGGTGCCACAGCTTTGCACCACTTACCTCTGAGTTACAGGAAACAGACATTTGGAAAAGCCGGGTTGAGACAAAGACAAAGAAACCTGCGTAATGTTACTCTGATGTGTATCTGTGATGTCACAGTACCCTGCAGATCTGAACGGATCACTGAAGGAGAAATGTTCATTTTCATGCACAACCATCTCCAGGGTTTACAGAGAATCGTCCGAAAAAAAAAAAAGAAAATATCCTGTGAGCAGCAGTTGTGTGAGGTCAGAGGTCAGAGGAGAAAGGGCAGACTGTTCGAGATGACAGAAAGGCAACAGTAACTCAAGTGAGCATGCAGAATACCATCTTTGAAAATGTGGAATCTTGAAGCAGATGGGCTGCAGAAGCAGGAGACCACGTTGGGTGCCAGTCCTGTCAGCTCAGAACAGGAAACTGAGGCTTCAACTCGCACATGCTCACGAAAATTGGACAATAGAAGACTGGAAAACGTTGCCTGGTCTGATGAGTCTTGATTTTAGCTTCAGTATTCAGATGGAAGGGTGAGAATCTGGCATAAACACAACCAAAGCACGGATAACTCCTGCCTTGTATCAACACAACTTGAAGTGTTGAAGAAGTTGCTGGTGGTGGTGGTGGAATGGTCTGGTTGACATTTTCTTGGCACACTTTGGGCTCCTCAGTAACAACTGAGCAGGGTTTAAACACCATATCTGAGCACTGCTGCTGATGACCAGAGTGTATCCATGTTCTGATGGCTGCTTTCAGCCACATGATGCATCATGTCACAAATCAAATGATCTCAAACATGACAACTGTGCGCCGTGGCCTCCGCGGTCACCGGATCTCAATCCAGTAGGTACCTTTGGGATGTGGTGGATCCATATTCACATCATGGATGTCATCATGTCAATGTGGACCAGAATATCTGAGGAATGTTTCCAACACCTTGTTGAATCGATGCCTCAAAGAATTAAGGCAGTTTTGAAGACAAAAGGAGGTCCAGCACAGTATGAGCATGGTGGATCTAATAAAGTGGCTATACTGTATCACTGTATGTAATAAAATACTGTCTAAATATTGAATGTACCGCCTTAAAATGTGTTGTGGTAGCTTAATATTAAATACAATATAAAATAATAACATATATGCCCATAGACATGTCACGTGATCGAAGAACCTTTACCTTCTGCGGAGGAGAACCCACGGCCATCTCCACGTAGTAGCCCTGACCGGACTTCCCACGAAGGTTATCAATCATGTCCACAAAGCTGACGCTCACGGCCGCTCCTCTCCGCCGCCGCGCAGGGGAGTCCCTGCCGCTGCTGCCGCTGCTGCCGCCTGCGCGGTCCGCGGCAGCGGCAAGTGCGGCAACGTCGGCGGCAGGTGACGGCGGCGGTGGCTGCTCACCGCGAGCGCCTTGCCGCAGTGGCACGCGGATGGCTCGAGACAGGCCCGCGTAGTCAGGTGCGGACTCCCCGTTGCTAAGCAGGCTTAAAACCGTCCATATGAACATTCCCGTCAGCCAGCGGGGCTTCAACGTCGACCCGTCCATGCTGGCGGGCGGCGACGGTCGTATTGTGGTCTGTTCGGCGACGACTCCTCTCACTTTGACGTCCGGTCTGCAGCAGCACGGGGGGAGAGATCAGGTGGTGATGATGCTAAGATGACGGCTACAGCCATGGTGGCAGCTGAACGTGAAGAGGGGACATCACTTCTCATGGAGGAAACTGATGAAAAGCAATTTTTAACAAGCAGCCCCATGCAAGCAAGCGCAAGCACACATTAAAAAAAACGGCTGCCGCAGAGATGAGCTCGCGCTCATTATGACACCGAACCTTCCTGGGTGTCACTGATGATACTCGAGGCGACGCGCAAATCACTGGCTCTTCCTGCGCGCGTCAACGGACCGCAGGCCCGCGTCACTTTCTCCGCGCATCTTCGGCTCAAACCACAGCAACTATCGGAGGGCAGGCCGGTCAGCAGTCCACCATAATCCTCCATCCTTCTCCTTTTCCTGACAGATCCATCCTGTTCTCCGCCCTCCGGTCCTTCACCTCCCCCTCCTCCATCTACCCCCGCCGCATCCCCGAGAGCTGCGAGGGCGACACCGTCAGTCCACTCGGTTTCCTGGAGGCTTTTCCAAAATAAGACAGTGATAAGAGCTGTGTTGGACTGCAGCATCATTGATTAAAATCAGTTATTCTGCTCTTATTTGGTGCTGTAGAATATGCGCTGGTGGTCAGTACATTAAAACTGGGGGTTGGAAAGGAATGTAATCAGAAAAAAAATGAAATGTTCCAATTAAAATGCACGTCGGGATATACCTGGTCGTTAAAGAGGAAGAAGAACCACACCACTTTGTCCGTTTTATAACAGTGACTTTTATTATGAAGGTAAAGTCGCTTTAGTGCTCAGCCTCCGCTGCTTCTCAAGGAGTAACAGTGCATCCTGGGAACTGACGTTTTCACCAAACTCATTTTAATAAGGCTATCAAATCACATCCACAAAGCTACATTTAGTAGGCTTTGCATTTGCTGAACTCTTGTTATGACCAAAAAATAGCTAAAGTCACGCACTGATGCTTCAAATTTGACATCAACCAATGCCTCACAGTTAAAGAAGTGTAAACACTGTGCATCAAGATTTGGTTTTTTAAATCTACTTATCTACTTATATTTTGATCTTAACTGTGTAATTCACTTGCTATAATCTCCCACGTGCACAATGTTGCTCTTCAGCTCTTTGAACGCAGTGCTCTTAATCGATGGTGTTATTGACAGTATGACTGATCATGTTTTACATATATTATTTAATTACACACATCATGGCTGTTATAATATTGTGTCATCATTTATAGGATTGTTGTAATTTAATATGGTGGTGTGATCATTTTTTTTTTTACCATATACAGTAAACCTTTATAATGCAAAAAGGTGGAGGGGTAATTTATAAGATTCTTATAAATTCATTTGGTGTTGGAGGCCACAAATTTGATTTGCCATAAACATACTGTTGACTTGTATAATATAAAGTATGAAGGGCAGAGAACAACATACAATTCAGAACAACGTCACTTTGCTTTATCCTCTCTAGGAGAGGTCAACCCCTTCTTGCAAGGGTCCTGTACAGTCCCAGTAAGCGGGAATAGGGAGGAAAGATGAAGATGTTAGGAAACTGGAACCATCCTTCCTCTCCATGGTGAGTCCCGCAAACTCTTTTCCATGGTGGAACAGTTCACTCTGCTCAACCAGCAATGGAGCTGGACTTTTCTGTTCTGTGGAAACAGGAAAAAAAAATGCTCACGCTGCTGGATGTACCAAAAATATTTTAAGCATACAAAGTTTGTAAATCCTGTATGCAAATGAGAAGTGAAACATTGTAAAATACTCACTAGTTGAAGTCTGAGGGCCACAGCTCCTCTGCTCTGCAGGTTTGGAGGACTGCTCTGGCCTGCCCTCTGGTGGACAGTACGCTGTCAGGGGGCCTGCGTTGCTTTCCCTGCACAGACACGCATGCAGGTTCACACATGATGCTTGTAGGGACATAGAAGATAAAGCTACATGCCTGTACACACACGTGTACCTAAGAAGAGTCTTCTCATCAGCAAAGCTCAGTCAAGGTTCCTGATTGTTTTGCAGTACATGGCTACATGTACTGTACATGACAAAATCCCATGTTTGATCACATACAAAGGTCACGGATTAGCTATCATGATGTCTGCTGCCGTATCGTTATTTAGTAGCTGATAACAGTCTTTTTTTTATTTAACTTGAACAGGCGTGTCCATTCATGAATGGATTGACACTCACCAAGTCTGTGAGTCTGTAGTCCTGAAGCCTTTAGCAAAGGGGTTGCTCGCAATTTTGAGCTGAGTGATCTGAAATGAGGGATGTGAAGCAATTAACGTACAAACTGCACCATCATCAGTCAAAAAAATATCAAAGAGGAGAGTTTGTGTGCCCCACCCTGTGGTTCTGATAAGCAGTGACGGCCATGAACTTTGTCTCAGGAAAGAAGAAAGAGCAAAAGTTTTTGTATGCATTTAAATGGCTGTTAGGCGCGGGGTCCACATACACCACATGGAAGCGCGGCTGATAGCGATGCATGGAGTTCAGTATCATCTGCAAACACGAGGCAGAAAATAACACACAAACAGCAATTAAAACAAAAATATCTCACATGTTCTGTCATTAAAAGATTACATTTTAAAAGTATACTTTGTGTTAGGTTTTGAGCTCTGTCTGTTTTGTTTTTTTTCATCCTCAAGACTGAGAGTGGGAGTGGCGACAAAGATGACTGCTTACATGTCCGTTGTCATCCAGCAGGTTGTTGGTGAGCTTGAGAGTGTCGAAGGAGACGGTCTGCTTCATCCACTGGGCTCCAGGGGCAGGTGAGTCTGGGTGGAAATGCATCCTGCTCGGCGCTGCAACATCTGCCCGTCCTGCCACCAACCAGGAGGAGCTGTGGAAGGCATATCTGATCCACACACACACACATTTAGGGGGAAAAAAAAAACCTGTCTGAAATAAGATCAAATTAAGCTTACGGAGGGTCAGCTCTGTGTTTTTTGTGTTGGCAAAACTTTCTCTACATTTTTAAGTGCGACATCCCTCTCTCTGTGTCTGACCTGTATCTTTTGTCGTCAACAGGGACAAAATCCATGAGCAGAACATATTCAGCGGAAGGATCCATCCCAGAGATTCCCACTTGGAATGTTGGAAACATCCGCCTGCAGTTTATGGTTATGCAAAGGAATATAAAGTAGTAGGAGGCATGAGAGAAAGAAGAATATTAAGTAGGAATATGTGGAGATGTGAGCCTTTTGTCACCTTCCGGATTTTGTTACAATCATCTCTGTTCCCAGCTGGTCAAATTGCCGCCAAAGTGCCTGCATCTCCAGCTGAACTCTGACCTCGCTGACTTGGGGGGCCTTGGTGCTCAGCAATAACCTCCCGTCTGCGCAGGAGGGCAGGCACAGTTCACAGCTCTGAGTCAGCTCAAGACCTGAGGCAAGGAGAAGAAAGAATTATATCTTGCTTTAATTCGTCCACATTTTCCAAATTCATCACAGCATGAACACACAGTCAGTAGAGCTCAGATGTTTTTAAATATAACACACTTACCATTCATACTTTTGCTTTCTTCAAGCTTATTTATATAATTTGTTTCTTCTTGTAATAATTTTGACCTTCCACTTCTGACTACGAGAATCAGATGTTGTCTCTCCGTGAAGACCAGCAGAGAACTAAACATGGATCTGATGGCAGGTACGTTGTCCTTCTCATTACAGCGGCAGCTGCTGCAGCCGATGTGCACCACAGTTTCTCTGAGTGGCTGTTGGAGCACAAGGCTGGTTTTATACACCATGAAACTCTCACTGGGGACCTCCATGCCGGACTCATCCATTACAATACTTGTAGTGCCGTTGACACACACTCAGCAAAGCTGCACGCGCTTGCATGCATGCAGGCCCTGCATAAAGTGAATACACAAATGCGCGCGCACACAAGCCGTTTTGGAGCGTGTAGAAATCTCTTCTGTATTGCCCGCTGTGTTTTGTGGCCCGAGGCCTTCAGCGGATTAACGTTTAGCACATTAATAACATCCAAATCAGCTCAGTGTTACCGGGTGTGGACAGATGAGGACAGCAACAAACCGCTTTTATTATTCATCAACTATTTTTCGAAGGCAGATTTTCAACACCTCACTAATTGGAGAGTCTCTGGTTCATTAAATCTGGTTTAGTTCAAAGGCAACATTGTTCTGTATTTACAAGTCCAAATGGGAAAAAGTTGTGACAATTTGGAAAATGCAAAAAATAATTCTTTTGACCTTTATTTCTGCGCAGCATTAACCCATATTTCACATTATTTGCTTATCAACTTCGTTTTGTGCATTTTGTTTTCTGGCCTGTAAAATATTCCAGAAGAATTTTGGTATGGGTGCAGTTTAGTCCTGCGTGGACCATAGGAGATGAAACATCACACAGGAGGAACGTGTTGTTGTCGGACAAATAGTTATTCCAGATATTTTTTTGTTTTGTCTTTTTTTTTTTTTAATAAATGGTTGCTGTGTGCCCCACACAGATGACTAAATGGATCATCTTCCAGACTGTTATCAGCAAGTCCAAAAGCCAGGCACTGTGGTACCCTGGAAAAGATCATCTGGGATCGTAACATTAATGTACATAGGTAGTGAGATTTTGGAGCAACATATGCTGCCTTCGTCTTTTGCAGGAATTTTCATGCATTTTTCAAAAAAAAATGTGTAAATCTACGTTCTGCAAAGACATGGCTGATGAAGAAGAGGGAGGTTAGACAATAAATGTGGAGAATACAGGAACAAAAAATGTGACAACCCTGGACTGTCGCACACTTGAAGACACATTTGCAGAGAAAAACAGGGCAAAGTAACTCCTGAAATGCTTCATTGTTGGCTATAATTAATGTCAGAATACCTTTTCAGGAATGGCAACATTACAAAGCTTTGCTGTCCCAATATTTTTTGGAAGCCTGAAGTACAAAAATGGAAGTGCAGTATATAAGCAAATGAAACTAATCTGACATGAAAAACATGAAATATATTTGGTTCATACTGTGTGAAAATGAAAAAAAAAATCAAAATAAATGTAAGTATCAATGTGTTTTGTTTATTTGATTTTTCTTTTTTTTTTCTTCTTTTTCCCTTTCGTCCCACTTTTTTCTGGGCTGGAAAATCAGAAAATATGACTCCTGCTGTGATCAGCTTTGTGTCTGGATGGACTGGTACGGTTTGGATTCATTTTCATTGCTATGAACGGCCATAGATGAACAAATTCAAGTGAATAATATGTTTAATAATATGAAAATACTGAGTTCTTGTTTGCAAATTTGAGGAGACATATTTGGCAGCATGTCATGTGTGTGTGTGTGAGTGAGTGTGTGTGTGCAGCCTCTGTGGGCTACATGGTGATGGAACAGTGTTGAAGGCTTCCTGCCTGAGGGATCCAGAGCTGGAAAAGCTTTTCCCTAATAAAGCATGAGACTTAAGATTATCAATAAGACCAGTTCACTCTCTGATCAACTCATTAATCACAGCTTTGAGTCTCACAGACACGAATTGAATTCCAGTCCTCAACAGGACTGATTGTATTAATACTTCCCTTTACAGTGGACCTCTTTGATCAATGTTGACCTCTCAAAATACTCTCTTTGTGATATTATCTTGAAAGCCTCCTGAGCTCAATAGCACTCCAGCAAGGTCAAATGTGCTCTTCTACCCTGATGAGGACATTTTGCTTATTGAACGCATGACTGATTTCAATTTTTAGAAGACTAACAAGATTCAGTCATGGATTTGAGAAAGTTGTTGTAAGAGAGTGTCATCTCATCATTTAGATAAATATAAATTGACTCAAGAAAGCAAAATAGTATAAACAGTCAGATGTTTATTGAGCTGTATTTCACCAGAGCATAGTTCTTACAGTTACACAGAGATTCACGCTCTTGTGATAGTTCACATACAATTCATACACAAAATGTTAGCAGGTGTCATGCGAAGAATAACACATGTGTGTGTTGGAAATGCATGTGTCTCTGTGTGCTTGCTTGCATGGTCTTCAACATGTGCACATGAAGTTACTTGTTTTTTGTGGGAGAGAGAAAGTCCTGCCATTTTGTTCATCACTAGCTTAATTTTGGGAGGTGGTCTGTTTGAGAGGGAAGAAGGAGTTGAGAGAAAGATGGAATAGATCTACGACAAGCAACAAGGTTAGGTTAGTTAAAGGAGCAGAGAGGATTTAATGTTTGGTGAAGGTTTCAGCGACGACCCCAAAGATGGCTGTGAACTTTTCCTTGATCTCCTCAGCAAGAGGTGCAATCTTCTCCCTCAGGCTAGCGAGCTCCTCGGGTTTGATGGACTGTGCCTGGCTGTAGGCCTGCCTCAGCTGCTCCTTGTATTCCTCGACGTAAGGAGTGGCCATCTGCTTCAGGGTCTCCAGGCGCTCGACGAGCTTTGTGCGCACAGACTCCACAATGGGCATCAGGGCGGCCCTGGTCTCGTCAATGTTGACGGCCATCTTCTGACGCAGCTCCCCCAGAATGGGCTCCATCTTGACCCTCAGAGCTTCCATTTCGGCGGCCTCTCCTGGTAATCTCTGACGATGGGCTCCAGCTGGACGCGGTAATCCTCCAGGTGTTTCTCCAAGACCTCCCTCAGCTTGGCGCGCTTGGGCTCAAGGTCGGCCCTCAGAGCTTCGATATCGGCGGCGATGGAGGCACGCAGTTCAGCGGTGGCATCAGCGACGGTACTGACAACACTGTCGGTCATGGGGGAAACGGAGCTTTGCAGGGTCTTGATCTGAACGTGCAGGTCCTCCAGGCGCTGAGCCAGGGTGGCCCTGAGGGAAAGAAGAGGTGACACAGCAGGTCGATTTTAGCTGAATAACCACACAAAAGGAGGTTTAAAAGGTGATCAGCAGAAGAACGCATTAGTGACCGAACATGCATCAACTGAAGAAAGTGGGACTGAGTAACAAGAAGGCTTACTTGAGCTCCTGGTATGGAGTGTCATCAAGCTGGTCTAGGGCTTTGATGGCACCATCCTTCGCCTGAGTCATGTAGACATCCACGGCCGACCGGATCTGGGCCAGCTGGGAAGGTGCATCGGCCTGCAGGGAAGCGGCCTGAGAGCCTGAGAGGGAAGACAGGAGAAAAAACTGTTAAAATATGCGATGGATTTACTGAGGCCTTAGATGCAACACAAAAGGTGCACTCTGCACTCACCGACGGCCAGCAGAAGGACAAGAGCCACGAATTTCATGATGTTGGTCTAGAGTGGACAAAGAGACACCTTGTCAAGGAGTTTCAGTGAACAAAGAAATTCCCCAAACTGAAAATTGGGACCCATTAATCCATTAAGTCTTGAATGTCCCACATAAAGCAGATTTAAAAGTCTGGCAATTAAGAATGTCTTAATGCACACTCAGCCCTGACCTGGTGACCAAATGACTTGGCATTTAATATACTGCTGTCTGTTGGAAGAACCTGTAATCTGGGTAGATTATGAAAGCAGTTTAAGAAGACAGGATCTGAGCTCTTTGTAATCTTGTTTCAGGTTCTACAGAGCACAGTGATAGAATTAGCCAGTCATCTGTCTGGACAGGGAGGCAGTCTGTTCAACCTTAGAAATAACTTCCCTAAGTGGAAATAACTGCTAGAAATATCACATCTGTCTGAACAGCATTACCCTAAAGTCACAAATACTTGAGGGTAAATGTCCTAAATCTCTTACAGTTACAATGAAGTTCGCTCCACCTGAAACAGACATCAGTCACTAGTTCACAGCTTCATGAAAACTTACACAGTTCACTCTAACAGATTTTTTTTTTAACAAAAAAAAAGTTGTCCCACACTTATTCTGTCCTAAAGTCCTATCCTAAAGCCCTCGTTCCAGTGCCAGCTGCAGCTTCTGCTTGTCTTACCTGGTGGAGTTGGTGACGAGACTGAACAACTTCAGCAGGAGGAGACTTTTTATAGTGGCCGGTGGAGGGATGAGTCCATGCAGGGAGGGGGGAGGAGGAGTGGAGCAGTGAGGGCTGCGTGTCTCCGTGGAGGTGGACCTCACCCCCCAGCCATCTCCCTCAGCAGGGGGGCTGAGATGAGAGTTCAACGGTCACCTGCTGCAACGAGATCAGTTGTCGCACACAGTTATACACTTCAACAGACTCAGGCTTAATGCGCTGGTGTACGCCGTCAGGGTCAGACATGCGCTATAACTTTTACAGAAACCTTCCTTTCAAACTTCCAAATGGCTGTTTCTTCTGGGACAGCTGCTTATTTATCTATTTATTTATTTTTTTGCCTTGATAAAGACCTTTCTTATTTATCCTGCCCCCAAGTTGCCACGTAGACATGAAAATAAAGACCAGTGTGGTGTGGGGAGCAGGACAGGTTGGAAAATCAGAAGAGTGTATATTATGAAGTGGGGAGTACTTTGCAAAATCTAACAAGCAACATAGAAATTGGAATCAAAAGAAAATTAGAGAAAAAAAGTGGAATAAAATGGATGACAAGTAAGTAGGTAGTTTTGATCAAATCTTTCCCTGGCTAAAGGTATTGTGCAGGTTCATGTTTACAGGAGAGCCACAGTCCTTCCGAAAGGCTGCCAAGATAAACAGGCATTAGTAAACAGAGAACATTGTCTTGATGCAATCAGCTCTCTAACGTGCATTTGAATTCAATCAAAAGTCACTCAGTTGGCAAAGATGTGGACACATCTACACAATAGAAATACCATCAAACTTAATGCAGTCATCTAGAAAGCATTAAAACAGCCCTATCTTTGTTCATGGATAACAAAATAAAGCACTGGCGTGTGTGCAATGATTATTAGGTCAAAGACTGAAGTGTGCTGTCCTGTTGGTTGTTGTCCTGTCACCACTGGACTTTGTCACCGTGGCTTCATGTGATTTGAGGAGTTGGAGGGGTTGCAGTACATGGTTCCAGCAAATACATGGTATGTATATATTAGACAAAATGATATTTTCTGTCAAAGAAGGTCCTCCTACATAAATAAAAACACAATATAAATGTTTTTGCCTATTCATCTGAGATTTGGAGCATGTCCGATTTCAGGAAAACACTTGTGTTACTGACACTTTGTGTGTGGGGGTGTTGTGATATTGATATATATCCGTATTTTCTTTACGTAGTTATATCCATCTGTATATGAGACCTCAGTCTGCAAATAACTCCAAAGCCAGGTTATCAAGTGCATGATTAATCAGTGTACACACTGCTCTGACGTTCTTGCATAATGCTGAGCCTATATGATCAATACCTGACTCTGCGTTCTGTTCCTGTTAAATCTTAGAACAACCAGTACTCACTCTGTTTGATTACAACATTATTACATTATGCAATGCAAGGCATGAATTAAAGAGCAAAAAACATTAGCAAAAAAAAAGGGACACACATCAATAATCCCTTAACTGAAAAAGAAAATCACTCTCTTAAAGAGAAAACAGTATTTAAAACAGCTGGGCACAAGTATTAATAAGAAAAATCTTAATAATGGAGATAAATTCAGTGCAAAGACATGAAACTGGCCCCTGCAGTGAACTGGCAGCCTGTCCAGGGTGTACCCCACCATTAACAGCTGGATCCAGCAGACCCCTGCGACCCTGGACAGAATAAAAGTGGGCATGAAAAATGTATCGTTTGGAGCTGACTTTACCAGCCAGTTATTTTTTAGCTGCATGTAAGCATGCCTACTTTCCTTCCTTATTTTTTATGGGTCACTGTGGCGCCAGTCATCTGTCTCCTGACTACATCACCTTTTCTCTGAAGAGCAGTCAAGCAAAGCTCGTTATCGAGACAGAGGGAGTCCCCGACTCCTGCCATGTTCACATCATTGTCATCAGTTCTGGTCATTTGATTTGACCAAATAAGCAAAATACAGCAGATTAGATGAAAAATGCAGCAGACATTGTTATAGTAGGTAATATCAGGTCACTTAGAAACATCAGTATTGAACCAGTGCATCAGAAAAAATGAAAGTATTACTCTTTTAATATACAAAAAAAAATAATAATAAAGTAAATTTGTATAATCTCAGAGTCTTTTTTGTAAATCAATAAGATCTCAATCCTGCCTCTGTAATGCAACTGTTAGCTGCTTCTCTGTTTGACATTACCGTGACTATAATGTCTTTAGGTTTTATAGCTGTGGCCGACAAAACAAGCAGCTTGAAGATGCCCTTCTCTATTTTCCCACATTTGTCAGACTAAACACTGTATTGAGAAAAGACTTTTAATGCTAAATTAAATGATCAGTGGCAGGTTTCACCACCACACAGCAATGAGAGTAAGAGGCAGAGTGGATTACAGCACATTGCGTAGTTGTACAGTGGCCTTTCGAGTCTTTACTCTGTCCCCTGAGATAAGAGTGTTCTACATACAGTATCGGCTGCTCAGAGCTGCTGACCAGGAGCGAAACAGGCCTTGTCAGACGAAAAAAACCCCTCTTATCTGAAGCTACAACCTTTGAGACCACTTGCAATGCAGTGCATTGATTGATTCAGCGTGTGCATTGAGTCATGTCTGTAGATTGCTGCTGTCATAACTGTTATCAATAGGTCGTCAGATCTTTGAGCTGCCAGGACAGCTGCTGAGGTTGCAGCCAGCGCAATGAAGGGAAAGATATTTAGGACGAGCAAAAAAATGTGAAGAAAATAAGGTTATTCAAGAGTGGAGAAATTAGAAACCCTGTGCTCAGCATATCAGCAATGTCAACCCAGAGTTGACGAGTAGGATGCTACAATTACCAAATAGTTGGAATATGGGAGATTTGATTTGTTTAAAGGGTTGCAATAAAGTTTCCTCTACAGTAACACATATGATGCCATTTAGCAATGACAGGTTAAGTATCTATTCTGATGACCAAGAACCACATTTACAAAAAGATATAAGGGTAATTGCCTGGAGAAGATAAATATTTAATCAGCACATCCACCATTTGATGAAACGCTGGCTGAGGTTCAAAGGTCACGTCATTGTTCCAGCTGTCTCCATGATGGAGCACTGCTCTCGGGCCAGCAGGGGAGGTTATTTCAGCTGTAAGCAACAGTGTGCTGCTCACACTCATTTTCTCCAACACACACACACAACTTCAGACAGCCGTACCCAAGTCTGCTTAACTGCAGTGATGTGGTTTTGCAATGTCACATCTGCTTTAATAAGATATTTGCTCATAGAGTGTCACTGTAGGCTGCATCGCCCAGAGGGCTGTACAGCTTGACAGCATAGCAAGAAAATCCACCCTGAACTGAGATAACCTAACCCACAGAAGGGTTATTATTTAATCATAAAACAAGTCACACACTCACATACACTGGCAAATGCTCACGTAATCAGAGAATAATGAGGACACACACCAGGGCACTTCCTTTGGAAACCAACATGCAGTTGTCACTCAGGGATCAGCGATAGGGAGCATTATCTTCTTCTTTTATGGGTCTCTGCAGCCATTTGCTGTTCTGAAGAGTGTTCCTTAGATAATACAGTTTATTAAGGTGTAAAAGTTAGATGTTGGTTAAGTGTACCTACAGGGGAGGAGCGTGTTCCTGGTGAAACTAAAGAAAATGCTATAATTGTTTGAGTTTAAATCATTTAGAAGGACAGTGCTCATTGTGCATATCACCTCAAGAAGGGCACTAGCCAAAGATGTTTTAGAGGAAACTTTTTTTTTCATTGCATTCACAAAGCACAGGGTAATCTCACAACCGTGTTGAGGTTTTTTTTTTTTATTTAGTGCGTAGGTGTCAATCCTCCAAGTTTCAAGGCCTGTTTGTGGTTTTAAAGCATTGCCCAAGATGTACAGGCCATTCACCCTGGTTCTAGAAAACAAGCCACCCACATCATAGATAAAACAAATACAGAATGGGGAACAGTCATTCTTACTCATGCATGTGAGGGATTCAGGATAGCATTTTGGTGACTGATGTTTAATTTTGCATAGGTGTTATTAGACAGTCATATTTAAAAGAAAGTATGGCCTCTTTCAGTTCTAAGGATTTATGGATACGGACATAAAAGGATATGAAACTGAATCAAAATCCAGAAGGAGTGTCTGAGCAGAACCTTTCTGACATCAAATGTTTGAACAGTTAGCTTGTCTAATTTGGTCAAGACTCACAGTCCCACATGTGGTGAAAAACACAGCAGTATCAGAACAAACACCTTATCCAAATTGTTGATCATAGCGGTGGAGGTGTGCTGGTTTGGGCTTGTTTTGCACAGGACCTGGACATCGTGCAGTTCTTCAGTCAGCTATTAATTCCTCTTTATACCTAAATCTAGAGTCAAATCTAGAATCAATGTGAGGTCATATGTCTCAACAGAATGGCTGGAAAAGAAAAAAATGAAGGTGTTGCAATAGGCCAGTCAAAGTCCAGACCTCAACTCAGTTCAGTTCTTGAACAGGCTCAAGAGCTGAGCATATAAAAATGTCTGAAATCTTAATGAACTGAAGCAATGTTGTAAAGAAGAGTGAGCCAAAATCGCTCAGAAAATATTTAGTTTTTTGCTGCTACATGTGATTCTTTAAAATTATTGAATCATGGATAATACTTAGATTTTCACACACTGCTTCTCCATTTTGGCTTCATATGTCATTAAAAAGAAACTGTGTGAAATGATGTGTTGTTGTTTATTTGAGGTTTTTGAAACCTAATTTCAAGCCCAGATAAAGACCAGGTGAGTTATTATGTCCTGATATTTAAAACTTCAGAAGTGAGTGATCTTACTTTTTTATATGATGTTATGGTTACTTGATTTCAAAATGTTCCTACCACATAAAATAGCAGAAATAATATTAAAAATATATTTAGAAGACTAGGGAATGTTTGGATTGTATACTTTACTGTCATGACATTAATCTGTTAATACATAATATCTTATATGAACAAAACTGCAATTTTATTTATCAAAAGAATGTCCATAAGTCACTTATTATACTCGTCCTGATACTTCAAGATCGTCATCTGCCCTCTTGTGGATAAAACTATCAGCAACATTACACATTTGAAGCTACAATCATGCAGTCCTCTGTGCACATTCAGCAGAATGCTGGATAGAAAGTTTAAAATTTTTTTGAAAAATGTATAATTTATAACGGCTTTAATGGGGCACACGTCAGTAATCTGATTTCACATGCTGGCTGGTGGACAAGACAAACTCATATTTAGCAACACAGGGTTAATGCAGCCCTCAGATGTGAGAGTGATGTGGCTTTGGAGGGAGGATGCAATCTGACACACCACAGGGGCCCCAGAGTTTAACCTTCCCTGCAATAACATATGTAACTCACATCACCCTTTGCTTTCCCACTGTATCCATCGACTCTCAGCTACTAAGCTGTTTTTACAATTATTTTAAACAGAGCACTTCTTTCAACCACGTTTGCAAGTCACGTGGGTTTTTACGTTGGAACTTTTCTTATTTCCAAGATTGGAGAGTGTCATAACAAAGAGTTTATGGGGTTCCCATTCTCCAGTTTGCTTTTAAGCTTTTCTGCAATAACATTTATTCAAAAGAAAGCAAAAGAGCTGTTATTTATTGTTATAGACTCACTCTTTGATTCAATATGCCATGTAAATGAGAAACAAGGCAAACTGTTCCCAGAAGATAAACAGCACTCTCGGGTACATGTAACCTTCACATATTTTAATGTAATTGTGTACAAGGTTTGCATTTATTGATTTGAAAAAAAAAAAAGCCTCCTACAGTTTTCAAACAAGCCGATCATCGTGCACCAACACGTGATGAAGTGGGGATACACAGTTTGCGGTTGGGGCACAAGTTTAAGACGTTCAGCCAGTGTACCTTCAAGAGCAGTATGAAAATTCAAACACAAAAACTCTTAGTTAAATTAAACGGGTCTTTCAGTAAAATCCCTCTTTATACAAATATGTATTCTGTGTGTATGTATTCTATCATTGTTGTTTTCCCACAAAAGTAAGACGTATCACTACTCTTTAAAGTACAGTATTGGTACATTTATGAAGCGCTTTATCAAGCGCTCTTTCAACATGAAAGGTATTAATCTCCGTATTGTATCATCTTCAGTAACCACGTGCAATTATGTGTCACTTAAAATTGGTGTTTCAGACTGAGTGAACCAAATACTACAATGAAATACTTTAATTTACCCCATCCATAATCACTTTTATTTATCGTAAAATTATAACTGAAAAGCTTGGCGACTTCCGAGTACAAGTAAAAGCCTCATGTGGCTCAGCCAGTCAGACGAGCAGACACATCGTCAACGGGAAACGTAGGAAGCGTCCTTGGAGATAATGTTTATGGTGTAACTTTCGCATCTTGTTTCCAGCCTCTGTACGTCACGCCTTTCTATAAAAACTAAAGACTATTCTATGTTGCTTAAGGAGGTGATGAGAGACTATTTAATGTTTGGAAGGTAAAACAAATCAGCTCTTTCCCATCTACTTAGCTTGCCGAGCTAACGTCCAGCTAACGTTGGAGTTAGCTCACCGTTAGTGTTCATCAGCGTACCTTTCATTAGTGCCACAGAAAGGATTGCGCTTTGATCAATTTCAACTATTGACGTCCCTTTTGCTTGGCTACAGAGGCGAAGCATTACTCACAAGCTGAAGAACCTTATAATAAGCCATTGCTTTTATTCGTACAATAAATATGTTAGCTCATTTCTTAATATTACTAGCTGAAACATATGAGATAATAACTCGATCGCTTTCTTAACAAAACATTCATTTTTCAGTGCCGTTTTCTTTTTGCCACAATTTTTAGGTTTTTAATATGCAGTCGTTCACCATTTCTTCCACACCCAACTCGTGTTTGCAGTAACCATGAATGCAGCTGCTCTAATAGGAGACCAGCTGATCCTTGAAGAGGACTACGATGAAAACTACATACCTTCTGAACAAGGTAGACTGCAGTCATCCCATCAAGATGTAGCTGACATATAAGGATGAATAAACTCTACAATAATATGTAAAATTAATCAACTTTACACCGACGTCTTGATGATCATGTTTACATCACGATCTAATAAAATAAAATGTATTAACAGTAACACTTGTGGTAGTGTAGTCATATGTAGTTTGTTTGACAATAATCAGTATTTGTTATTATGGGGTGCCTTACTTTCTTTTACACTCATCACTGTCTGCTACAACTCCAGTTCCAAAAAACAAACAAACAAAAAAAAATCTCACTGTGAAAAATGTAAATAAACAGAATACAATCGTTTTCAAATAACATAAACCCATATTTTATTCAATTCACTTTGCTTTGTTTGTATAGCACCGATTCAGAACAAAGTAATCTCTAAGCACTTTACACATAAAGCATTCTTAAGTTTACTATGTTAAATATGATCCAATTAAGTCCCAACTGGATTCCAGTAGAACATTACCAAATACTGAAAGTAAGGAACTGTACTTCAGAAAACAATAAGGTATTTTTGATGCCAGCAACACATCTTCAAAAAAGTATGGACAAGGCTATGTTTACCCCTGTATAGCTTCCCATCTTTTAACAACATCATCTGAGAATTAGAAGCTGCTTTAGTTTTGGCAGAGAGATGTTGTCCCAGTGCTTGTCTGAAACAGGATTCAAGCTGCTGACCAGTCCTCGGTCCTCTCAGAATCTTTTGATACTATGTTATATAGTCAATGTCACAATTATATGCTGAGGAACATTATTCTGAAATAGTTTCAAGGTTTAAATTTTTTTTTTTTTTTTTTTTCAGATTGACTGTACATCTTTATTTCTGAGAGACTCTACCTCTCAGAAGTCACAAAATATGCTCTTTTCTACAATTTCCACAATTTCCCTGAGGGAGACCTCCCAAGGGATTAATAAAGTTCTATATTATCTCTTTTTATACCCAGCTGCAGCACTGACCTGCTGCAATTCAGCCTAATTAGTTTTAAGTTGTTTCTTTGTAGAGACACTTTTTCCCAGTCTTTTGTTGCCCATTTCCATCTTTTAAACTATGCATTGGCACCATCAAATTCAAAACAATCCAAAATTCTTTTTTATGAAATGCTAAAATGTCTCATATTTAACATGTATTCTATGTTCCACTTTTAATAAAATATTGCTTTACAAGCATTTATGAATCACTAGATTCTGCTTTTATTTTGATTGTACAACCTCAACCTTTTTGGAATTGGGGTCATATGGGATTGAAACAACAATTGCCCTCATTTGATTCAAGTCTTCTCATGTCTTCTCTTTCCTCTCTGGTCAGAGATCCAGGAGTATGCAAGAGAGATTGGCATTGATCCTGACACTGAGCCAGACCTACTGTGGCTGGCCAAGGAAGGCATTGTCGCCCCCCTGCCTCCCGAGTGGAAGCCTTGGTAAGCAAAGAGGGAGGAGCTGCAGAGCAGATCTCCACCACCGTGTCTAAGCAACTGTTACCAGAGACAGAAGTTATTTGAATATCAGCTTTGCTTCCTCTGGAGGATTATGTCTGACTGTAATTTAGTAAAGCAGTGCATTTTTATATCCTTGGGATTCAGTGGAGGGTGAGGATCTTATAGACACATCTCTGGGGAGATATCACAGTTTTTCTCTTGCTTATCAATGCATAATGCAGAAGGACAGTCATAACTATTAGTATAAGTGCATTTTAACCTCAACCCAATGCTCTGAGAGTGTGCCATCCATGATTAAAGATTATAATGATTAACCATTATTGGCTATCAGCTCTTTGGTCATTGTGGAAGGAGGGAGCTGTAATGTTTTTGACCTGACTTATACTTAGAGTAATGTAATGTGGAATTATGTAGGCTGTATATTTATGTATTTGGTGTCAGCTAGCATCATAAGCTCTGAACATCCATTCATTCCTCCGTCACCTGTATTTCCCTTCTCTGGGTCTTTTCTGAGATGCTGAAGTTCCCTCTTTCATCCTCCCCCCACAGCCAGGATGTGACAGGAGACATTTATTATTTCAATTTCTCCTCGGGCCAGTCCACCTGGGATCATCCCTGTGACGAGCACTACCGCCGCCTAGTGAGCCAGGAGCGTGAGCGTGCTCAGCTCACGGCTACTGCTGGGGGCATAGGGGGTAAGAAGGACAAGAAAAAGAAGAAAGAAAAGAAGGAGAAGAAAGAGAAGAAGAAGAAAGAGCCACTGAGGACTCCACCGGTTAGTGATTATTACCTTTTTTCTTTGTTTTTGACCAGTTTAAAATGGTCTCATGGTAATTTCCAGCCATTTTATTTTAATATTTGTATCTCTAGATTAGCTCTCCACTCAGCATTAGTCTGATAGGCCATACTATGACTGGCCTTTTGAGGTTTTGGAGCCATATTTCAGACTTACAAAAACCAACAATTTCAAGGAAAAACATTTCTGGAAAATTAGAGGATCCTGCCACAAGCAGAGCTCATTTAATATAAGCTCAGTGTCTAGAAGTGTCTTGGTTGGTTTATTTCCTACTGGAACATGCACTACTCTAAAATTCTACTCTATCTTACAGAGCCAGTAATCTTGCAAAGTTCTCTCAGCCTAGGGTTTATGAGGCTTTTCAAATCCTGATTCTAGTTTCTTCCCCGAATAGGCTCTGCTTTATTATATACACAACTTTTCTTGAGCCTCTGGTTGCACATAAAATGATCGGCTCTTGCTATGGCAGGGAAAAAACATAATATGGGCCCTTTAAAATAACTGAGTGCTATTTGCATCAACAAAGCCACCAATTTCCTGAAGATACAGAAGCTTGGTAACTGCTCATTTCTGCTTTTGTGTGATAAATATGTAAACATCTGTGAGATCTCTACTCAAGTGACCTGCTCGTCTTGGGCATAGTATTTTATGTCACTGAAAAAAAGTCTTGGGACTCCTAGAAAATACTGAGAATTACGTTTTGATCTGTCATCTTTCTTTCACTCACCATGAAGGCCCTCAGTTCATCTTTGGGTCCATTATCGTCCCCACCTGCCAGCTTGGCTCCTTTGAGAGGTCGGGATGCTTCTGGGCAAGGCCTTCTCTCTGGATCTGTCCCTTCCCTCCGGGGGTCTTTTGGCAGTTCTGGGGGCCTGGAACCCCTTAAGGCATGTGTACCGGTAAGAAATAATACGCTACATGTAGGACCGTATAATGCACTTTTGGTTCTCTTACCAATCCCTTACGCCGTATGCTAATGTTATATTTCTCTTTTTTCAGGGTCCTCAGATTAGTAGGACGTCTAGTGTTTTAGGCACCAGGCAAGAAGAAAAGGTGTCATTTATTTTGCCTGGTTTAGATGATGATGAGGAGGAGGATGATGATGATTATGATGAAGACAAAATCTCAGAAAATGAGGTTAGTTTACCTTCTGATGTTCTCAGAAATACATTTTGTGCCCTTTATGTATAAGCAGATGTTTTCTCTTTGTCAGCCGAGTCCTTGTGGTTCAGACAGACTCCTGAAGAACCTCCATTTTGACCTGGATGCTCTTGGAGGAGGTCTACGATATGAGGTAGCCAGGACAAGAAGTTTTAACATCACTGATCATTCAACAGATGTCTAATACTAGCTGCAATCACCTGGCTTCTTTCTTTACATGAGATGGATTTGGATTAATTTAGATGACTCTGTAATAATCCCAAATCATATTGTGTGTTTAAGAAAGACTCCTTTAATTTCCGTTTAATGGTTTATCAGCTCCAGCAGACCGTGTCCTGTGTGTGTATTTTGTTCAGGACAGTGAAGCCAGTGGTGCGGCTGCAGTTGAGGAGAGGACGGAGCCAGAGTTGCAGGGTTTGGCCCTGTCTGGTGACCACAGCCCTGAGCCGCCATCCCAGCAGGTAAAAACACACAGACAGACCCACACACTCAAATCCTCTCTGTCATTCCTGTACTTTTAAGGTACCAGTTTGTCATATCCATTGAATTTATTTAGATTTATCTGGATATTTGGATTTAATTTATTTGGATTGCTTAACTTAACCTTTTCTAGATATTTTTTTTAATATATGTATATATATATGAATGCTTTCTTCTGGTAGAAGCAATTTTGAATTTTTGTTATGCTGAAATTATTGAAACTGATGGCATTCAGAAGTGTAGAAATAAATGCACACATTTAAGGTTTACATGCATTTTGAAATAAGACTTAGTCCTAAATAGCTGTGACTCATTGTCGTCAATGCTTTTTCTTGTTGTCTTGTGAAAGTGTGGTTTCTAAACCATCTGCTGTTCCTTTTCTTTGTGTGTTTGATCTTTGAACCAGTGTGATGGACATGTGGTCATGCAGCTGCTGTGCTGCTGGGATCTGTCCTGTGGGCATGGCTCCTACTATGTCTTTCTCTTTGTCCAGTTCCCCTCCTGTTACTGCCTTGCTGTCCGAGTCGAAATAAACCCGCATGCGTCATCACCATGAAAACAATAAATTCTAGCCTTCCCCACTCATTTATTTATTCATTTATGTGAATTGAGAAAAGCAGTGCTCTTATTAATCGTCACCAAACATTCATGTTTGAGTATTTTATTGGCATTGACTTATATTGACTCTATTATGAAAGAAGGAATTCAAAAAAATTCATTGTCTGTGTTAAAAAAGTCTGTTGCAAAAACTCAAATGGACCATAATACAAAAGCACCTTTTTTAACCATAACTTTGCACCTTTGTAATGGGTAACAGCACAATACCTGCTTCTTTTGAAACTGGTGTTCCAGCTCTTCTTTACTCCCTCTCTTTCCAAGGTGCAGCAAATGTAGCACAATGTGAAGCTGAGAGGATAATTCTACTCTGATGTGCTTCTGTGATGTGACAGTGCCCTGCAAATCTTCCTCATGATTTCCAGCAGCGGGGAAAAAAAAAAAAAAAATTTAATGACATATTCCTTTAAAGTTTTGACAAATGTGTTTTCTGTCAGTTTTTGCATGCAACTGTTCCAAGAACATCCCACCCTCCTCACAATCTTTTTGTCTGCCTCCTTTCCTCACTTGTCCCCTTTCATCCCTTCTGTTCTTTGTGTCTCTGCACGCCTTCCTTTGTGCCTTTGAATGGGGATGTTTGGACTGTTTTTCCTCATATCTGACACCAAGGACTCCTTGAGGGGCCGCTACATCCACCTCTCCCACAAGGCGGGCAGCATCATTCCAGTTAGTGGGAAGGGGGCCAGTGCTGACATCCCCAAATCTGAGTACTTGGCCCAACAGTCAGAAGAGGAGGTAGAGGAGGAGTCAAGCGAGGTGGAGAAGGAAGGAGAGTTGGAAGATGTTCAGAAAGAGAGGGGAGAGGATGACAATGAGGAGAAAATAAAGGAAGCAGGAAAGAATGTGGAGGAAGGAGGAAATGAGCTGGGAGATGGTGAGGGAGCAGATGATAAACATAGCACAAGCCCAGAGGAAGGGGAGGAAATGGAGGAGGATCAGAGTGGAAGTAAATTGGCAGTAGAAAGCATGAAAGAGGAGGAGAAAGAAAGTAATGAGGCTAAGGAAGAATGCTCTGTAAGTGAAGGCGAAGAAAAAAATGAAAGTAAAGGTGAAATCTCAGAAAATGTTAACCAAAATGATGAAGATGAGATTAGTGAAGAAATTGAAAATAACAGCAAAGACGAGTTAGAAGGATGTATTGGAAGCCAAGATGATGAAAATGGAGACAGAGAGGAGACTGTTGGGAAGAATGTTATTGAGAGCAAAAAAGGGATTGAAAATTCAGAAGAAAGAGAATTTGAGGAAAGTAGTGATGAAGTTGTGGAAAAATGCCTCAAAAGTGATGAAAATATAGAGAATGAGAAGAAGGACTACCTAGCCAAAGAGAAAGATGAGACTGGGAGAAGCATTTCTGATGACGGGCAGACTGCAAATGAAAGTGATGAGGAAGAAATAAATGACAAGAGAGTGAAGAAAGAGGGTGAGGTGGGTGAGAGTGATGATGCTATGCAGAGATGCTCCATTAGCCACAGGAAATTAACAACAGAGACTGATGAGGTTTTAGAAAGATTTGTGCAGAGTGGAGCAGAAGAAACATTGAAGGAGGGAGTGGAGATAGAGGATGAATCCGATGACCAAAATCTTGAAGAAGGACCAGAGAGCGAGGAGGAAGTTGTTGAGGTTTTTAATGGGGCTCCGTCTCATGTCCAGTCAACCAAGCTAGGACAGAAGAGTCTTAACCAAAACAGAGATGGTCTTGATGACAAGATGAAGACTGTGACAAAAACATCCTCCCTTCCTGCAGAGGTAGGGTTCGCTGTTTCCTTTATCCCACCTGATGCCAACAATGGCCCTGCTTGAGTTTTGCAAGCAGGTGCATGCAGCTTTCAGAGTCCAGTTCCAGTACCTTACGGGCTGTCTTATCCTGCTGTGATTTACTGTCTGGATGTCATCACACACTTAGAAGCTTGCATTGATCTAAAGACAGTTGATTTGAGCCCCTGAGGACTGGATTGGAAAGTTGTGATCCCCCCTCCCACAGACAGTGCAGATCTTTGATAGTGTCCACTGCTTTTAGATTTGAGGTTTATTTTTGAGCTGAACAGAACCGGGTTCCTGAGTCTGCTTCTTTGGCTGCAGGATGCTTACCAGTGTGATTTTTTTTTTTTTTTTTTTTTTTTTTACAGCACGGCTGCCTGCATCTTGCCCTTGGTTGTGGTGCATGTAGTCTCTGCCTCAGCAGCATGTGTCTGTGTCTAGTGTTCAGTGGGACTAGTTTGATTGTGTACACTTGTGCATGTGGGCTGCCATTCAGAACCATTATGTTATCATTGAGTGTGTTTGCATGTGTTTTATTGCAGGGGTCTGAGGCCAGTAAGAACATTGAGGAGTCTTCCTCATCCTTAGATCTCAAGGTAATCTGCTTGTGGCCTGTAACACTGTTCATTCATTCACTCGTTTATTCAGTCAGCTGTTTAACATTAAAGGTCACTCAATGACTGCGCTTTTGTATCTTGAAGCAGTCACAGAAGGTTCTAGATATTAATGGCTCATCTGGCACAGTCAGTCCTCTGGAGAAAGATGACAAAGAGGGAACACAAGAAGAAGAAGAAGAGAAGAAAAATGACAGAGAAAAGACTGAGGCCAGCAACAGGTGGTTGTTTATTTTCTGTTTTTGATGGAAAGCAGCTGCTGTGCTCAGGCAAGGCTCTATCATCACTATGAGAAATAGTGTGTTCTTAACAGGTCTTTAAATGTGTTTCATCAACAAAATTTAGTTTTGCCCTATAGAAATCATTCATTTTTCAGACAGAGACGCAACTTATTCAATTTTAGAATAATGTTGTGCAAGAGCAGTATCTTTACTTTTATTTTTTTGGAACCTGGTTGCTACTGTAACACTCCCTCCTGTCTTTTTTCTTCTTTAGTCAAATGTTGGACAAAGACAAAGACAACTCTGCATTCCAAAAAGTTGACCGCCTTGTCCTCCACCAGTCCAGTTCGTCACCCCCAGTCTCCAGCTCCTCTCACTCAGAACATGGAGTCCTCCATCATCAGAAAGCCAAAGGTTTTGGCATGTCTATGGTGCTACAAAGACCTGAAACCTCAAGAGGTCGGACAATCCAGCCTTTAGACAACCAACTAGAAAAGGCCGAACCCACCTTAAAAAAGGAAGGGATCAATCTGGAAGAAGAGATCAGCTGGAAAATCCGGAAAGAGAGGGAGAAGGAGGAGGAGGATGAGAGGAAGAGGGCAGAGAGAGAGGAGAGGATTCTGAGAGAAAGGGAAGAGGAGAAGGTAAGGACTGAACGAGCAATGGAAGAAGAAGAGAGGGAGCTCATGTTGAAAGAAAAGGAGAAGAGGATGCATCTCCTTCAGATGGAACTTAGGAGAGAGGAAGAAGAAGAGGAAAGGAAACTTAGGGAGGAAAGTGAAGAAAGATTGAGGTAAGCATAGGTAATATATATAAGTGTAGTCATCAGAAATGTACCTTTTTACAAGATCCTCATCAAGTCACAGAAGTTCATTTTTGTCAAACACTGACTTAACTGCTTTGTGTGTGTTGTTTAATTCTGACCCTTGGTGGTTTTAATTTATAAAGCCTTTTGGTGAAACATTAATTAGGTCACCTGCCTCCACATGTTTAGAACAGTTTAGTCCATTTGTGTATTCTGTGTGTGTGTAAATGTGTTCAGGGATCTGCGGCAGCGTCTCCTGTCAAAGAGCATAGAGGAGGAGGCTCGGCTGAATGTGGAGTCTGAAGGAACACTGGAAGAACTCAGAGAGTCCATCAAGAAGGAGAGGGAGAAGCAGCAGCACAAACTCAGGTCAGACTCACTCACATACCATAACCATGCATTGGACAAATAAATGTATCGGAGCAATGTGTCTCAAAAGAGCCAAAAGCTACATCTAGCGTCCATCACCATCCATTATTACTCTGGAAGTCTTCCTCATGAAAACATCAGTATGACCCTCCAAATAACCAATATGAATACAAATCAGCTCAGTAATCACTTTAAACCCTCTATACATTTATATTGGCATCTGTTTTATGTGTTCAGGGAGGAGAGTGAGGTCATGCTCAAGGAGTTGCGCATCGCCCTGGAAGAAGAACGAGCAGCGGCCCGGGAGAGACTGCAGGTCCAGAAGAAGCAGGACTTGGAGCGTCTGAAAGGAGAGTCAGAGGAAGAGCTTCAGGCTGAGAAGACGAGACTCCTGAGAGAGAGGGAGGAAAAACTGAACTCTCTTAAGCAGGAGGTGATTGGACATGAGGCTTAAAAACATTCTTTTTTTCTTTTCCTTGAAAATAATGTTGTTTTTGTATATTACATGACTGTCCAGTTAATGAGACATATCTCATTCCAAACAAGATGAGGTCAAAGTTAAGCACAAATACTAGGAATATCAGAAAGAAAACATCTTTAGGGGTAATTGACTTTGGTTTGAATTACCGAGAAAAGATTGATGATCCATGTAGCCTCTGTAGTCTTACATGTTTTACTAGTAAACAGGTAAAGATTACACAAATATTATACTATCTATTTGTCAGTATGCACTAACCACTATTTTTGTAATAATATTGTCTGAATAATTGTCAAGTTGATTGCAATATGGTAGAAATTTCCAAGCCAGATTTTAGCGGTGTAAATGACTTAAGTTTTAAACCATCAAATGATTCGTATGCAGTGAATGAGCACATTTTTAATGTGATTAAAACGAAAAACCTAAAGTTTCTATGTATTTAGTTTCGATGGTGTGCATTTCCAGAGAGCACGAGGAACAGAGATTAATGATCTGTCTTTGTTTTCAAATATTTGTCTGTGTAAAGGTCAGAAGCACAGAGAGGAGGAGGGAGCTGATGATGAGTCCTCGACCTGAACAGCAGCTGGCAGAGTACCACCGAGAGGTCAGGACACAAAATCCATCATCGTAATGTGTGTTCTCTGTAAACATGAGCTGATGCTAAAATTCCAGGTAAAAATTTCTACTGTTTTTTATGCTGACTGCTGCCCAGCTGGCTGATGTGCTACAAGAAGTGCGAGATGAAGTGCAACGTGACCACGAGAGGAAGCTGGAGCAGCTTAGAGACGACCACAGAAGGGAGATGAACAGCATCAGAGAGAAATACTTAGATGAGGTTAGAGCAACTTTTTGATTTAGCTTTTACAGATATAAATCTCACAATGTTTCAGAATTAAAAAAAAAAAAAAAACTTACCATAAAAGCTCTCACTGACTAAAAAATTGCCAAAACAAAAGTCCTCAGGTGCTTTTTTAAATAAATTCCCACAATCTTTTGCTATACAAATACACGGAAAGCAAATTCTTTGTACAAGGTTTGAGTGTTTAAAAGAAAAGATCTTGCTGAGTTTTAAATTGAGTGTGGAGAGCCTTTAATTCTTTCTGGCTACATGACTTCATTGTGCTAAGGAGCTTGGCTAAATAACGTCTTTAAATTAACTGGTAACCAAATGAAGAGACAATAAAACAGGAGCCATGTGAGCTCTGCTGTTGCTTGCATTTTGTACAGTCTGAAGATGATTGGGCGCTTTTATGTTAAGATCAGTAAAAATTTCATTGCAGTAATTTAAAAAGAGAGAAACAATAAAACCACGGATAATCATCTCAAGTTGATGTCTGTCAAGCAAGCTGTTAATTCTGAGAAATTATGAAGCACTGTGTCTTTAATGGAACAGTAGAAGCTGAATGTCATCAGCATAAAAGTGATACAAGATATTTCAGAATTGGCTAATAATCTGTCCTGGTGGGAAAAAACATAGCAAGATTATTATAAAACCTAAAAATAAAACCTGGTGGAGCTCATATGACAGGCCAGTAGGCTCTGTCATACACAAAATTATAACAATATTGACTGTCTTCTTAGAAAGGTCAGAACCATTCCAGAAGAGTTCCTGAAATAATTATGAATCCTTTATATTATAGTCCTTTGACCACATATCAAAGCATTCAAGGCTGAGGTAAGGTCCAGCAAAACCAAAAAAGAACACCGTCAGTTCATTAAAGAAAAATAACCAGAAAATGCCATCAACGATTAAAACAGTTATACTAGTAGCATGAGCATTCAGATTTTAGTCACTGATTTCTAATTGTCAAGTAACAACTCTTTTATTCATTGTGGTTCTATGATTTTGTGTTTCAGGAGACTGCTTTGAGGGAGAGTTTGCTGTCCACTCTGCACGAGGACAAAGAGCATCTACGTGCCTCAAATGCTGTTCAGCTGGAGAAACTCCGCTTGCAGCTTGACACACAGATACAAAAGACTCAGCTGATGCACTCACGCAAGGTGAGAGGGGTCACACACAGGTTTGCTGACTTTGGTTCAAAGTGTCATCAGATGTGCAAAGTATTTATCTAGCTGTAGGAAATGGTTGAAAATGTAAATCTTTTCGTTATCAATATTGCTAGAACATTCTGCTTATTTGGAAACCAGATGATGCTCAAAAATGGAGGGAAGAATAAAGGTAGTTTCTTCTAAAATAAAATTGTCTCACTTTTTCATGTAGGAGTCAGAACTGCAGGAACTGTCAGATCGGTTGGCGTTAAGAGAGAAGGAGCTGAAAAACCAGGAGGCCATGCTACAGACCAAGGTTTTTCTCTCATACTGTATGTACTGTTAACACAAGGGAAAACCACATGGTAACCATTTTTTATCAGGCAGCAGATCTGAAGAGAAGGTGGAAGAAGCTCGGAGAAGAGGAGGAGGAAGTGGACAGACATTTAAAGGTGCACACCTTTCCCTTGTGAATTGATTCCCTTCACCTGCTCTACCATTTGTCAACCTGCTATTTGGGTTCAGGTTTTACCTCGCCTGGTCCAGGAGAGAGACCAGCTGAAAGAGGAGCTGCAGAGGATGAGAGAGCAGACCGCTGAAGCCAGAGAACTTATCCATAGAGCCAGAGAGGAGAGAGATCAGGCCAAGGAGGAAAAGGAGAGGTTGAGGGAAGACAGAGACAAAGCCAGGCAAGAGATTAGGAGAGCCAGGCAGGACAAGGAGCGACTGGAGAACAAGGTGGCACTGCTGCAGGAGAGATGTGACCATCTCAGCAGCAGAGTCAGGTATAGCTTTTCTGCACAAACCTTGACACATTATGAGAAGAACAGGCAGACGGATCTAAATGTCCTGAGAGTTTCTAAGTTAAAACATAAAAACTGAATGATGATTTTTGCATTTGAAAGAGGTTAGCATCTTGTGTTTTTCAGTGAGCTGGAACAAGCTGGAGGAGAGTGTGGTTCCCCCAAAACAGAGCAGAACAAAAAGGAGGACGAGAAGGCACCAGCGCCCCCCAGTGACAGGATAAACTCATCGCTACATGTAGAGGACCTGGAAGACTCACCTCCCTCCCCTGTAGCTGACAGCCAGAGCAGCATGGATGAGTGAGGACATGCAGACACAAAAAGAAACATTTTTATGACTTTTTAGCATTTAGAACAGAGTAAAATTTAACAGTTGTAACATTTCAGTTCAGTGATCCAATATGATCACTTGAATGATCACTTGAACTGATAATAATTATGAAATGTCCACTCTGCAAGACGCAGGAATGATTGCTAGATCATCATCATTCATCTCTGGAGTGAGACTGGTGTCATGTGCCTGAGATTTTCTCCTTTTATGTGTTCTGTCCTCCATCCAGCTATTGTTGGAAGGGCATCAAGTCTTTTTCCATCTAAGAATATACTGCTGTGCAAGAGCCATAAGCAAGGCCAAAAAAGTAGACTGCAAGGTGGTTATCATGCAGTTCTGTGGGACCACACCAAATATAGTTGTCACTGAATTCAGTCGAGCCTTTGTCATTTGCCACGTTGCATCTGATATAACAGCGTTAACTGTCTTCCATTTCTGTTTCATGCCATTCAGACAAGAGGCTGTCCGTACATAAGTCAAGGCCTCTAATCTTGAATCTGCTCCTCCTTGTAATGTGCTCAATCTTAAGCGGACTTAACCTAGCTAGTAAGAGGGGACTGAAGGGATGAAGTGATACATTTTTTTTTAAAATAAGGGTTCACTCTTGCAAATTTAAAAAAAGAAAGTTGACTTGGCCCACTGAACAGATCTTACCCTTCCCAGATCATCAGTAAACTCCAAAATCTACAAACAAAGGGGGAAAAAGTGCATTAAAAGGCATTGCAGTTGTGGGGAGACCTTGTCTGCAATCAGTTTTCAATTAATTTACCCGAAATCTTGTGTTTACCATCTGAAACGCTGAGACTCGACTGTGGTCTGAGGTTAAAGTGCTTTCATGCTAGTGTAGGTTTAGATCATAGATTGTTACACCCAGAAGTTCTCTAACATTGCTGATATTACTGGCTTGCTAAAATTAAAAATATGTATTAACAAACATATTTTTAGATTGTAAACATGTTTACTGTCATTCAGAATATGCATGTTTTCAGTGTGCATCTTTACAAAGTTCCTAATTCCCCGTATCTACACGTCTAGGTTCCGGCAGTACATCTCCTCTCACGGCGCCTCCATCCAGAAGACCAAAATGTTCCTGGAGAGGGAGAACAGCCGGCTGATGGAGAGACAGGCAGCTCTGCAGGCGGCCCAGACCAGCTCCTCCCAGGTCTCCAATCATGCAGGAGTGGCTGAGGAGCTAATAAGATCCCTCCAGCAGGTACAGGAGGACCTTGACCTAGTGACAGACGAGCTTTGGTTGAATTTAAGTTAAGAACTTAATGCTGTTTACTCCCCCTGCTTCTGTCAGGAGGCCAGAGATTTGGCAGAACTACAGCGGACAGTTCAGAGAGGAAACACTCTGCTGCGGAGGAAAGAGGAGCAGCTTCAACAGCTAGAGAACTCCATGGCTCAGGAGGTCAAGAGAAATTATTTAGAGGCTTCAGCGATACCAAATAAACTAAAACAAAAATATCTCTGTTAAACCAACATCATAGACATATTTTTAATTTCTATTCCCAAGCTGCTATTTACACTACCTTCTTCTGCTGGACTTAACAACAAGAGTGACTTGAGTTATTTAACTTTGAGTATTCGACTCACTGCATTCCAAAAGCCTCCATTACCACCACTTTAGTTACCTTTGGTTTGGAAGACATATTAAAAAGGTTACCATCAATATGGTTGGTGTTGGGGGCCCATTTTCAGAGGCTGCAGTGCTCCTGTAGTGGTTGAGGGTTCGCCTACCAGCCTGCGACCCTTTGCTGGGTGTCTTCCCCACTTTAGTGCCCAAAAAAAAAAACCAAAAAAAACATTTGTATGACTGTTATTTGTCAACAAAAAATTTCATGAATAAGACAATAATGTCATCAGTTTAATAACACAACCTGCCTCAGATGAAAGTGAAAGATATCTGAGTAGACTGGCAGACTAACATGGATTTATTTTAGGCAAAGTAACAGTAAAATTATACCTTCAATCCAGGTCCCATGCATGATTGCCTTTTGCCATTCTCATTAGAAAATCATTGATGATGACCATCTGCTTTTTGCTTTCTTCTTTCAGGCAGTATTTGAGGACTTTTCTCGGCTAGCAGGAGAGAGGAAGGTGACCTTTGACGTGACCGAGTCAGACCTCAGCAGCACCATGGAGCCTCCAGATGGGACAGGTGACAAACACTGGTGTTTTACTGTAGGAGAGGAGACGCCCATTGAGCACGCCAGCAGATCAAGCTGCTCACTGTGGTTAAACATCAAATATCATGTCCTGTCACTGTACATATTTACACAAATTTCATTCAGTGTATATCCAGATGATGAGGATGTAGAATGAGGTCAGTATTCCTCACAATCTTTCCTTTATCTAGAGTTTGTCACAAATTAAGAGATAAATTTGGGTAGTTGCACCTTCAGAGTTGGCTCCTCATATTTTTTGTCATTCCTGTCATTTTACTTTTACGTTGGGATTAATCGTAAATTTTGAGATTTTGTTCCTAATATTTGTGGACTTTGGGGGATTAAAACAACAGGTTACATTTAGCCTGGGGGTACCTGTGTGCTGTTAGCTGTTTTTAGCTTTTTTCTGTTTTGTGTTAAAGGACTTCTATTAGGTGTCTGCCACAGACAACACAGCTTTGCTGTTGATAAAAGGGATAAATCAAGCAGTAAATTACAATAACAACCACTCAGGATTTTCTATACCACCTTGCCTTTTCATTCATTTATTGTTGTTTTGTGTCTCTCCCTCTGAGACTCTTTGCTACCTCCTTGTGCCTCCTGAGGTTACTTCCCTCACTGTTTGAGTACCTCAGTTGTAGTGTGTTTTCTCATCTCCACCTGTCTCTCTCCTTTGTCTTTCATCAGGTCAGGCCACTGTCCCTGCCAAAGTCCAGGTATTAGCAGAGTCTCTGCAGCACATTTCAGGCCAGCTCAACACAGTCCTGAGTGCACTGGGTTCACTGGCCCAGAGGCAGAGTACCACATCATACACGGCTTTCTCTCTGCCTCAGACTCAGCCAATCCCAGCTCCTACCTCTATAACAGTTACTCCCCAGATGCACTGCCTGGCTCCAAGCTCCATACCCCCGCCTCCTCCTGTGAGGCTCTCAGAGCCACTCTGGAATTGGACGTCTCAGGGCAGCTCTGCAGCCGCCCCTCTGTTCAGCACCCCCATCAGCAGCGGGCTGAGACCCTCTGAGGACCTCATTACGACACGATGGAGCCAGATATTTCCAGGTACTTCAGTTTATTAGTAAAGCACATATATTAAGACTGGCTTTTAACCGCTGTTGCTCCTAAACTGTTGCTCTGATGTACAGGAGCAGCGATTGACCCTGCCGGTCCCAGCATCAGTAGGACCACCCCGGCTTACCCATCATACACTCCTATCAGGTACTTCAGCCTTCTCTGTGTAGTAGCACCTCAAAGAGGAAAGAGTTGGGACGATATGGAAAAAGCAAAAACCTCTTAAGGTCTGCAACAATACAGGCTGTTTGTTGCTAAAGATTTGATTTCAAAATTGTCCACACATACACTCTTCTTGCTCAGCCATGTATTTGTAATGTGGGCAGGATGTGTCTTGTCTTGGTGAAAAGTGCATGGAAAAGATATGGTCTTGACGTCAGCATATGTTGCTCTGAAATGGGGGAGGGCAATCCCAGTCCACGAGGGCTGCTGTCCTGCGCATCTTAGATGTTTTCCTGCCACAACACAACCTCTGCTCTTAAATCTCAGAGCACTAGCTTCACATTAATATAGAGTCCTCTGCATTAATGTTGCCATCAGTGCCAAGAGCAGTGCTGCAGTCCCGTACCATCACAGAGCCTGGCTTTGGTTTTGTTAATGACAGTGTGAATGGTTCTTTCGATCAGCAAATGGTGCCCATTTTATTCAAAAACAAAAATAAAACATCTGGAATTATGAATAACCCGACTACAATACACTTACAATTCACTGGGGCACTCCCCCCTGCGGCACTGATGAAGGAGACATATACCAACCCCATCCAACCTTTCTTTGAGGAACATTTCACTTTTTTTTTTTCACACCCACTGCTCCTTAGGGGCTTCTTCATTTTGTACAGTCATCATTTACAGTCACTTGTTGACATCACCTGTTTGAAGTAAGATTATTGTTTTAACTTTTCTATTCTTTAATTAGAAGAAAACTGCCCCAATATCAACCGTTTTGGAATGTGTTTTAGCCCTGAAATACAAAAATGGATGTTCATAAAAGGTGGTGAAAAAAAAATATATCTGGTGTTTCTGTTGTGTGTTGGTCAAAGTAAATGTAAGAATCGGTGAGATTAATTTTATTTGCATTTTCCATAAGGTCCCAACGTTTTATGGCTTGGGGTTTGTACATACTCTATGCATATTTGTTTTTTTTTAAAGCCTACCAACAATAATCCTTAGAGAGAGTATGAATGTGTGTTTCTCAGTGAGCATACCCGCAGCCTGCTGTCCATGCAGAAGTCAGTGGAGGTGGACGGCCAGAGGCTGCAGGGACTGATAGACGGCAACAAGAGGTGGCTGGAGATGCGCAAGAAAGACACCAGCATGTATCCTTCCGTCTTACAGTCTCATCAAAGCACAATCCGATGTCTATGTCACTACTTAGCTGTCAGTTTATTGTGTGGTCAAACTTTAAAAATTTTCCTCAGTCCTCACTAACCCATTTAATTTATCATCTCCTTTGTTAATACTCTTGTTTGTGTTGACAGATCATTCAATCATTTGTCTATATCCCCCCGTATTCCCCTTGATACTTGTCTAATAGCTTATTGTCCCTTCAAGTTAACTCCATTTGCAGTCACTCCTCATTAGTGCCTGTTCTTGTCTTTAACTCTGCCTTTCAGACCTCTGTTCACTCGTTATCAGGCTCCCTCTTCCAAGAGCGGCTTGGTCCAGCTGGGCCTGGACGATAACAACCAGATCAGAGTCTATCATTACTGAAGACATGAAGCGCGAGTTCTTTGTTAGTGTGACTGTTACACATCAGGATTGTGGTGTTTACATCCCTTTTTTTTTTTTTTTTTTTTTTTAAGTTTCCAGTGCAAGGATCTTCAGGGACAGTCTTCCTTCCTCTGCTGTGACTGGAGGAGGAGATGGTTATGAAGAATGTGGCTGCTCAGGGGTTCAGGTCACAAGGGGCTGAGGGCTTCACAGATTATATGACCATTTGCTAAAATGAAAAAAAGTTTATTTCTCATTTGTTATACACTCAGCACCCCATCTTGACAGAAAAAAAACATGTAGAAATTTTTGCAAATTAAAAAAAAAAAAAGAAAAACTGAAACATCACATGGGCATAAGTATTCAGACCCTTTGCTCAGTATTGTGTAGTAGTTCAGTGTTGGTCTCATCAGACCAGAGAATCTTATTTCTCATAATCTGGGCATCATTCATGTGTTTTTTGGCAAACTCTGCAGGCTTTCATATGTCTTGCACTGAGGAGAGGCTTCTGCCAGGTTACTCTCCATAACAACCCCAAATGGTGGAGGGCTGCAGGGAAAGTTCACTGTGGAACTTTCTTCCATCTCCCTACTGCATATCTGGAGCTCAGCCACAGTAATATTTGGGTTCCTCTTTACCTCTCACCAAGACTCTTCTCCCACAATTGCTCAGTTTGTCTGGACGGTCAGGTTTAGGAAGAGTTCTGGTCATCCCAAACTTCTTCCATTTAAGGATTATGGAGTGCTGCAGAAATTCTTTTGTAACTGTAGCCAGATCAGTGTCCTGGCCACAATTCTGTCTCTGAGCTCCTTGTAAAAGTTCCTTCGACCTCATGATTCTCATTTGCTCTGACAGACACTGTGAGCTGGAAGGTCTTATGTAGACACGTGTGTGTCTTTCCCAATCAAGTCCAGTTTAATTAAACACAGCTGGACTCCAATGAAGGAGCAGAACCATCTCGAGGAGGATCAGAAGAAATGGACAGCATATGAGTGTCACAGCAAAGGCTCAGAATACTTATGACTATGTGGCATTTCAGTTTTTCTTTTCTAAATAAATTTGCAAAAATTTTTACATTTGTTTTTTTTTTTTCAAGATGGGGAGCTGAGTATACATTAATGAGAAATAAAATGAACTTTTTTGATTTTAGGAAATGTCTGCAATGAAGCAAAGAGTGAAAATTTAAAGGGGTCTGAATACTTTCCGTTCTCACTGTAGCTCTGTGCCTAACTTGGGCCAAATGGTTTTGCTGTCGGGGCACTTGGACCAAATGGTTCTCAGGACTCTGAGGGTTATGTAGACAGAGGAGATCCCTGAAGAACAGGATCCTTTTCTTGGATTTTTCTCTCGTTGCATTCACGCCTCAAATTGGAACACTGTTGTGATGAAACGGCCAGCTGGTGGGTGAATGACCATTACCATCATGTTTGGTTTTTTAAATTCTCCATTGCATATTTTCTGAACTAATGCTGGGTTTCGCAGGTGCTCCATGCCTTTGTTTAGTTGAGGTTTTAGAGGATAGAATTAAGAACTGTTGCTTATATGTCTGACGTTTTATTGATGTTTATCCAATATTCTGCTTGTATGTTTAACAACCACTGTACACTTACGCTGTTTGGGCCAGACAACATGCACTGAGGTCACAGATGGATCCTCTCATTCTAGGAACACCACTACTATGAAATAAGAGCTGAGGAGTCTAGAAAAGCAATTTGATGAACTGAAAGTGGCCATAGTTCCTGTGATGTGGACTGAGCATGAAAGACAAAGGGAACTTCTACCAGTGGTTAAAGAACGATGAAAAGGTTTTTGTGGTCCAAAAGCACCTTTTGTCGAGTGGGGGGTGATCTCTCTGTGGGACAATCACATCTCCAAATGTGATTGAATCTGTCTACAAACCCATGTGCTTTAATACAGCCCAGAACCCAGGTTCTGTCATGTTCTCTGTGTTTTTATGCCACTGATTTTGTAATGCACTTGTATGGGTTTATTGAGTGAAAAGTTTTGTACATTTCTGCAGAAGAATGAAAGTTAAAATCAGTATTATTCAAGAAAAACAAAAAGAGTGAAGGGAGGGGCAGTAGTCTCTCTTCCACACTTCAATGTTTACATAGCAGCAACGGTGAGGTGCTGACTTAAACACTACCATTTTTGTGTGCATTTTTGTGTAAGTTAAACTGTATTTTTCTATTAAATAAATTCTATTGTGTATATTCATGTACTTCTTGTGTTTGAGTCATTATTTATGAAGTACATCCCAGTGGAACCTTCATGTAAAGGCAATGGAGCAGCTGTGTTTCCACTGCACACAACACAGTGGGAAAAGACCACC
This sequence comes from Hirundichthys speculiger, assembly GCA_018398805.1. Lineage (NCBI taxonomy): Eukaryota > Metazoa > Chordata > Actinopteri > Beloniformes > Exocoetidae > Hirundichthys > Hirundichthys speculiger. The sequence continues at coordinate 4,489,294 of JAGFBZ010001224.1, forward strand.
TACCTGAAAATCAGACCTTTATTTCAGTAACCGCTCGATGCAACATTTGACAATAAAATCAATTTTTCATACAGAACAGTGCAAAAATACTTTCAAGTTATACATGAGGGTAGTCGAGAAGTGAATACAATCATTGATATTCTCCGACAAGGACGATTAGCTTCAGGACCTGACCCATCAGAGCACAGTATGTGACGAACATGATTAGAATGTTAAAGGCCACTGAGACTGGACAGGATTCATGATCACACAAATGTGTTTGTAAACACCCACACACAGCATACGAACTAATTTCAAAATGCATTGTTGCCTTTTAGGTCAAGTATAATGCAGACAGTATAAAATAAGTTAAATTAGACAGGTTTAGTGTGTACGTAGTTATATTCATTGCCAGCAGTAAGTAAACATTTGATTACAACAGCAACATTGATGATGGGCAGCAAGAAGACAAAACACTTCAGCATCACTTGACGTCAGTTGAGCTCTTGATTGGCACATTAGTGTCCATGCAGGTGACGACTGGCTTTGAGAGGCAGAGATGAGCTCATCATCAGCTTGAGGAAAGCCTCTACTAGCTGTGCTTTTTTGAAAACATGGAGAAGATGCAAACGTGAGAAGAAAGGCGATAAGGCAGAGGACGTGCAGAGCTTCTCACAGGTGACCTGACAAATCTAGAAGACGTAGATTTTGTCTCTCTGGACGGTGTCGAGGTCATCGTCCATGGTCAGAAGGACCTGGGAGGGAACAGGAGAGGTGAGGACACAGTTGCTTCTAACTTGTAGATCATTAAGAAAAATAGTTTTCCAGATGTTTGGTGCACAAAAAGACAAAACTAGGGCTGGGCAAGTTAACGCGTTATCGTGTTAACGCATTAATTTCTTAACGCCGACATTTATTTTATCGCGCGTTAACGCATGTTGCTCACATGCTTTTGTTTTAAAAAAAAATCTGTTACTGGCTGCTGCGGAACTGGAAGACAGTAAACATGCAGAAAAGTTAAAACCAGACATGGAGAGCGGTAAAAATCAGTGAATTTTACAGTTTGGGTTGCAACTCAGGTAGCAATATTAACAATTCTGTCTTGAAAAAAAAAAAATTCTGGACTGCAACTAAAATTTAGCGTCATTCCTCCATGTTACATCAGATCTGCTCCATGTGTTCACTGTCCTGCTGTTCTCTTACTGGTTACGTTCAGTGCAGGCTCTATCTAGTGGCACAGATGTGTAATGACAACAAAAAGTCCAGTCCTGGATTATAAAATAAATTCAGTCCTGTGGCCCGTTTTTTAATTTTGTATTTTTGATCCAAGTCTAAAATTGAAATATAAAAAAGCAGGCATTTCTTTCGTTTTTTTTGTGTTAGATTAAATAATGAAAAACGTAATAAAATGTCACTTTTTAATTTTTGATTGACAATTGAAAATGGAAAGAATGAATGATACACAGATTGGTAAAGTTGCTGAACTTTAAAATGGACATTTTCATTTTAAAGTTCTCCCAGATTTGACAGAAACAAGGTTATTTGTAACAACTGCCAAGTTGACCTCCCGTTAAAAGTTTCTGCTGTTACCTCAAAAAATTACCTGTTTTAATGTTCTGATTGTGCTGAGCCACAATCATTTTGTTGGATTTTGTTTGTAGACTTTTTTTTATTTTTCATAAAAACAAGATGACATTAATGCCCTGCAAGTGGCAATAAGCTTTATTTTATTTTACATTTTTAAGATGAGATTTACACTAAAAGTGTAAAAGTGTTTGAACAACAAATGTTATGACACTTTAGTTCATATGGCAGCAGAACATTTCAATAAAAGTGCATTTTACACTATTTTTGAATTTATTATTTGATTTTGCGTTTACAATGCGATTAATCGTGATTAATCGGGGAGATAATGCGATTAATCACAATTAATCGTTGCCCAGCCCTAGACTGGTGTTCAAACCATACTAATGTTCATACCAGGAAAGATCCAAACATAGCGATGGAGGAGAGAAAGTGCCAAATATCGTGGTCGTCAAAGAATGACAGCAGGATACAGTCCCTATTGTGCTCACGAGACTCTGCTGGAGTTTTCTGTGCCAGAAGAGAAACAACAGATTCTCATGACAATGAAGTATACAGCAGTGTAAATCTTGTGAACCGAAATGTTACTGACCTGCCAGGTGCTGAGACCTTGGAAAAAGAAATAGAGCGCAAAGCCCCAGACAACCGCCGTGAAGAGAATACACACCAGCGGCAGACACTTGATTCTCTCACCACTCCGCAGCTAAAACACAAAGAAAACAGTACACTTAAATATGCCTAAAAAAAAAATCTAACATTTCCACACCGACCTGAAACCTAACTCTACCTGCATGCACTGACAACACACACCTTCATGATGATGTAAAAGGCAAAGTAGAGTAGCAGGTTGCAGATGGCGATGGCCAGCAGGTAGGAGGCAAAATCATTAGGTCTTTCTATGAGGCCGTACGCAGCACTGCAAACAGCAGACAGACCAAACATGGAGGTGAGGTAACAGAAAAATACAATGCTTCCACGTTCTATGAATTTTATATATGAAACAGATTTAACTTACAGAGACCAGTTGACGATGTTTCCCATCACAAGCAGAACCATGCGGTCCTAACAGAGATAAACGGGAGTTACTGACCGCACTCACCAGCACAGACATAACACAATCATAAAATGTCAACTAACTCTTAAATCCTGGAGGTAATTATGTAATATCGTACTGTGACAGCCCTTCAGTAAAGTGAATTTCACGGTCTTTTACTCACTATGTACATGGGTCCACTGCACTGTCTAATGCAGTCTGTGTAGATGACGTACACGATCCTGCGGAGCACACCGGAGTCTGACGCACAGAGGCAGGCAGATAGGAGATGAGGAGAAATGAGCACACCAAGAAATATTACTATATGCTGGAAGCAGGACAAAACTTCATTCCTATTTCATATCATATCAGGACACTATGAGAGTTTCTTTTAGCTGTCTAAGAAGACAAAACAATTTAATTTGACAGAGCAATGCAACATTAACTGACTGAAAAATCCTAGACTAGTTTAGCTGCATTAAAGCCTCAGTCTACAACCTACAGCAGCCATTCCCAAACTTCAGAATACCAAGGCACAATTTGAAATGTGATATATCTCCGCGGCCCACCGAAACCTTTAATCACAACTGTTGTCAACATTCAGGACTAGAAGCTATGTTCTGACATTAATGTAAGGGGTCAACAAATAAGGTGACGCTTGTAAGTTAAGTTGCAGTACCGTGACGGCCCACCAGGGGGGCCGCGGCCCACACTTTGGGACTCACTGACCTACAGCATGTCATAACACCATATCAACAAGTGAAAATGCTCAGATCATGTCATCAATGCCTTTAAATTGAAATATTTCTATGAAGATCATACCCTTCCAACACACTTATCTTTTTTATACTGTTTTGTACTCATATTTCCTTGTTTATAAGTAAATGTACTGTATACATAAATGAATTAAATCAGAAATTCAAACTACATGTGATTCACAAATGACAACTAAGTTTAGATGATCTTGTTAGAAGCGTGCTTTAGTTTCTTGCAGTGATCTTACCGAGCCTCCACCATCGCCCCATGTAGTACAGCTGTGTGCTGAGGAAGAGCGTGGCCAGTATGTGCATCACAGAGAAAACAATCCAGAACACCATGTTTCCTCTCCCAAACACCTGAGAATTGGATGACCACGTTTATTGTGAAATTCGCATTTTCAAGACATCTAAATGCTGTTTTCTCTTTTTTTGTGTGGCGTGTGTGTGTGTGTGTGTGCGCACCACTCCCAGCACTGAAAAGAAGATGACTGGCAGCCAGGCAGGCGTAGGCAGTGTAAGCACTCGCATTGATGTCTGGGTGTCTTTTCTGATACAGCTTCAACATGCACAGCCCAGCGATCATGTACATGAAGGAGGTATCTGCAAAGACGGAAAATAGCAGTACACGCACATTTCACTTAGTCAGCAAAGGAAAAAAGAAAAAGATAAAATAACAACAGATCATTCTCACAGTCAAATCTATCACCTACATATTTATTGTGTGTATTTATTGTATTATGATGAACACTAATCACATCAATATTTATACCGACACTGATGACAGTTTAAGAAAAAAAAAAAAAAAATCATGGGTTGAGAATGACAAAGTTTCCAGTTCAATGCTTAACTTTATACTAAAAGTCCTCTCCGTAGACATGGATGGTTATGAAACATTCTGTTTCTTTGGCTGCCAGAGGCATTTCAACCCTTGCCTGGATTTGAAATCATAAGGTAAAAGGTTGAAAACTTCAATATGCTGCATGGAAATCAACCATCTGAGATGTACGGCACTGTTGAAGAAGCTCGCCGTCTGAGATTGAAAACTTGCTCTGATCTGAGATAATCTTCCTTTTCGCATCACCCAGCTGTCCGGAGTAAACCATTCATGGGACTGGATGGGTGTGATGAGCTTTGTTATGAACCTTTAAGTTTTAAAGAAGGCTGGTACATTTTAAATGTGGACTAACATTAATGATTGTGATGTGTGGAAGCGGTCAAGCCTTGAGATCCTTGTTACTGCATTCATGTTGGTACTCCACTTAGGGCTGGGCGGTGTGACATGAAATCAATGTCACGATTAAGTGAACATCTTACCTCGATTACGATTAATGCTCATCTATCTAAACTGTGATATTTTTCTAATTGGAGTACATTCTTTGTGATTTAAAAAATAAGTGAATGGAAACACAGAGATTAACCATTTATGGTAATTTACTGAATGTTTCAAACTACTGAAATAACTGAAATAATTGACATCGGAAAAATTAAGTTGGTTATAGGGTCTAAATGTCTGTTATGGTTAATTTTCGATTAATTGAGCCCTAACTACACTACACAGACTCATCCGTCTGCTGCCACTAGGGGGCAGTTTGAGACCTTTGCAGAACAACAGGAAATGTAAGCTGTTGTTATGGTTGTGCACTGCAGTCTTATTTCTTAAACTGTCATCGTCCATCGTCAGTTTAACTTTCAGCCAATAAGCACTTGACCTCTGCTTTGCATCATCTTCAAGAAGCATCAGCCTCTTGTCTCTTAAGGACAACATGCAAACTTGTTCCAATGGCTTTTGCTAGTTTAATTCCAATTGTGATTTTATCTGCGAGCATTGAGAGCTATGCAAACTGATATGAAAATTGACCCACAGACGGCATGAAAGCAGTCTTACCAAACTGGAAGTTAGTGTAGTTAGGACAGACATGGTAGCACGCACTCAGCAAGCCCTCCATCATCAGAGCAGTTCCCATGGCATAAAACAGACCAAAGTGCTTTGGGATACCACACTCCTGCAGGAGAAAGGAGGAGTAAAGTGGAGACAGAACAGAGGCGATAAATGGGAGATGATTGAAGAAAACACTTTATTCCAAACTGCTGGGTGGGTTAATGTGTGATTTTCCATCAGTCTTTTAACTTTATCGTAAACAACAGCAGCAAATTGTAACATAAAGTAAACATACAGAAAAGTTGATTTACTGGCTCACACTGGATTCTTGTCATGTACGTTTATTAGTGTGCACGTGTCTCACCAGAGCGTTGGGGTCTTTGCGAAAAAGGGCTCGATTGTGGACAATATCCCTCTTCAGAACGATGAGGAGGAAGAGGAGCCCCAGCATCACGTAACCAAGGTTACTGAGGATGTTGTTAAATGCACTGTGCAGGACAGGAGTAAAGAATTCATCGTGACATGCTTTCACACAAGCGTCACTCATTATCCTGCCATATACACTATAAAGATATTAAATCACACGTCGACTAGAACACACCTTAGTGCTCCCAGTGGGTGGGCACACAGGAAATTGTAGTAGCAGATGTCCTGATTTCCTGTGACGTTTACAACCTAAGGACACAAGATTCACACGGCATACGAAAGTAATGAAATTCATATCAATTTAAATCATCCCAACACTATATTCAACTTTTTTTTTTTTCAAATTTCTCATCAGCATACCGTTTGATAGGTGATGACCAGCTGGACGACTGGCAGCGCATAGAAAACGGCAATGGTAGCAATGTTCCTGATGAGAGGAGAAACATCAGTCATAAGAAGTGTGAGAGATGTTCTCATGATCAAAAATTCGTTATTGCTTATGATGATTAGAGGAAACCAGGAACAAAACATTCCTATTGATGACAAAATTATCAATGCAATGTGGATATATCTGATTTGGACTAAAAAGCTGTTTATACCTTGAATTAAAATACATCTGGGGTGATCCACTTACAAACAGACAGATCTACCTCTGTGTACTTTTTATCTCCACAGACCATTTGTAATTTTCTGTCATTTCCTCATTATTTTTTACAAATAAATATGCAGGCAACATACAAAGCAGGCTGTGTGCTACAAACAAGGCATCAGTATATCTGCTCATGTTTCTGCCAAATCCCAAATGACATACATTGAATTGAACAATAATAATAATAATAATAATAATAATAATAATAATAATAATAGGTGCACGCATTATGTTTCAGATCGGGTCAAATGAATTGCCTATTGACAAAATACTGCAAACAGATGCTAAATGGGAAATAATTATTGTGAAAGGAGCAGTGAATGATGAATTCAGTAATGTTGGAGAAGAACATATCTGGTGAATTAAGACACACAAACTGAAGCCGTTCAACTTTGCACTTTTAACTCAGAACCAGTCTGAGCAGAAATATGAAGAAAAGCTTGAAAAACAGTAAACAACTCTGCTCCATGATTTGAAAAAAAGTCTCAAATACATGCATCAACTAAATCTGCTTCTTCCTATTAGGGTCTGGGGGTCTGCTGGAGCCTATCCTAGCTGTCTGCAGGCAGAAGGCAGGGCTACTGTTCACCCTGGACAGATCACCAAACCATCACAGGGGGCTATTTGTGGGCAAACAATCACACACTATCACTCCTACAGTGAATTTAAAATCATTTAGTTAGACTAATACGCATGTTTTTGGACTAGGAAGAAACCAGAATACCCAGAAAGCACTCAGAAAAACACAGGGAGAACATGCAAGCACCACACAGAAAACCCCCAACTGGGATGTGGACCGAGACATATTTCCATGGATATTTCTGTGGTCCATGGTATATTTGCATTCACAGTTTTAAAATGTGACCATTGTGTACCAGACCACCTCTCAACCGTCTATACAATACAATCTCATTTGGACCTGAATATAGAGGCCCACTTCTCATCAGATGCATGTTAATACCAAATCTAAACAGCTCTATGATGTAAAGGATTTTATTATTATTATTATTATTGACTGACTAGCTGACTTCACTTTTTGATTTGAGTTCCTATCACTCTCAAATGTCCTCACCAGAAATAGATTTGGTATTTCTTGCTGAGGATCCTCTTGTCTTTGCGTGCCAGGTCAGAAACACACAGGTATTTCTGTTTTAAAGAAAAAGAAATACAAGTTATCAACAGAAACTAACACAGGGATTTTTAACATTTTAACCCTTTTAAATTGAAACAAATCATTCATCACTATTCCAATATTTCAAGTAAAGCCGTCTCAATAGTGTGCAGTGAATAGAAAAAGATGAGGCATGCCTTGGTGCGGACAATGTTCTTGTCTGAGCTGATGTCGTCTAGCGTGTCGTAGTCATCCTCTTCCACGGAGCTCAAAGACTCCTGCCTAATGCGTCCAATGGTGTCGATCGATCGCTCTGATGGACACAGGGAGATGAAGAGAAACACTTTCACTTGACTAAAGGGACAAGATGAGCAAATGAAGAAAATTGTCAAGCAATTGTCAAATGATTAACATCTTTCAGAAGTGATTTGCAGTTTTCACGGTCATTAAAGGAGACATAATGTGCTTAAATATCTGTGGAATTCCTTGATTAAAATACCACAGACATACATTACAAACATTTTTTTGAACCATGTCTTTACAACTGTGCTCATAAGAGCTAGATGATCACTAAACTGAAATATATTCAAAATTAGGCTGGTCCACACAAACTAGCAGGGTTGTATTTTTTCTGGTACTAACATCAAAAACTCAAGCACAGAAAAATGTATCACTTTTGCATAATATGTCCCCTTTAATTAAGAAATTAGCTATTGATCTTTTCACTTTCAGTATCATTTGGGGTTTTATTTGAGTTTATCAGATAATAAATCTGCCTTCTTTTTTGACACCAAGGTTTCATTGAAGTGTGATTTTGCACAGTGCTGATTGGTTTGGAAGGAAATCTGGGGACTGATTGGGGAATTCTGCGGCAGTGTCACCGATGCGAATGGCTATGTTGTGAAGGTGATTGAAGATTGGTCGACGTTTGAAAGGCTCCTGTCCTAATGAACAAAGACACAGAAATCCAGTGAGGGGTGGCAGGTGCTCACGGAGAAGCCAGCTGCAGGCCAAGCTGGGCATGGGAGGTCTGTGGTGGGTGAGAGACAGCTGGTGTGAGTTGGTTCATACCCATGTATCCATAGTTGTTGTCAGTTGATGTGGCACTGTCAGTGACTGCCTCTGAACTCAATGTGCTGCCGTTGTCAGCTGGAGAAAGAAAATGTGTTACTTAACCCCGTCTCTCAAACAAAGACCCGAACTGAAGCAAATGTGCCCAAAACTCACCAAAGGAGCCGTATTCATATGGCGAGGCTGGAGTCTTTCCTGTGGACAAAATGAATAACACCAGCACTGAATAGCCAAATGAAGCCAAATGTGTGTAACGAAGTACAAACATTAAAAAAGTGAACTCTACAACACATAAATTGTTAGTCCATCCACACACAAAAATGAGGGAGGCACCAAAGATGGACGTGAAAGTTGCTAGAAAGTTGTTTTGTTTTTATTTTTTTTCTCCTTCAGGCAGAAAACAGTGGATTCAGTGTGTGAGGGCTGAGAAGAGACGGCACACTGTGCTGTGCAAAGCAGTGACTGCTGCAGTGAAATGAAACTGAGGGAGTTGTGTGGTTTGAAATCAAATCATGCCTCCAGCCTGGAGCTGAAGAAGCACATCAGCAGCAGCATACGCATTTAATCTCCATTATTATTTCTGAGCTTTTGCTGAGCCATCGTGCTGTTTAATGGTGCTGATAATGTGCTTCAAATTAATGTGAACAAAACTGCCATTGGTTGTACATGAGAAACAGCCAGGTGAGTCTTTATCTTTATCTGCTTAGGGCTGTGAAAGCTATAGTAGTGGAACAGTGCAACACTTATATGAGTGCACAGCAGCTAATTTCTTCTACATAGAGTTAAGGTTCTTTAAGGAACTAAAACTAAAATCTACTGCATGCAGAGCATCTTCAGACAAACTAAAGAGTGACAAAAGGTGAGCAATGCACAAGAGGAGTAACTGTTATACCGTCTCCGTTCTTCCCAAGAAGAGAGGCTGAACCACACATTAGCATGAGGAAGAGAGTCAAAGACACACTCAGTGAGCACAAATATGAAAAAGATTAATTGACCATAAATTGATAATTTATAATTCATGTTTAATTAGCAGAACATGTTGGCAGATATCTTTCTTGAAAATAGCAAACGTTAGTGAGTCAATGATGTATTAGTGAGTCAGAGCTGGTGTGTGGGTTACCTGTCTCAGCAGGCGACAGGTCTGCATGCTGAAACAGTTCTCTCCTCTTATTCATTCTGCAGAAACACAACGGAAAATGAAAAAATAAGCCGAATGAGCAATTACTTCATTCTCATAATTGCAAAGCCACTGAATGAATGTACATTCTTTAATTAGAGATCTCATTAATACGGTACAATAGAGGAGTTTCTATGTTCAACTTCAAGAAACTTTTCATCTGTTTTTACATGAAGCTTGTATTTATTGGTTTTTCAGTACACCTACTAAACACCTCTGTGGTGACTGGAGTTTTAAATGTCTGCTGTCTGCTCCACAGATGGAAAACGTTCCAAATACAGAAGACTTTTCCAAGTTCAGAATAACTCATTAATACTTCAAAAAAATATTGGTGATCTTTATCAGTAAAAGTTTAAAGGAACATAAGGCCAGTGTATACCACTGATCCATTAAACGGTAATAAAAGACCCTTATGTGGTGGAAATTTAGACAAAAGAATGTGTGAACACTATTAAAAAAAAGTTAAATTTGTGTTTATAAGTTTTCTACACTTCCCACTAATCATTTAAAACTATTTTAATACCATGCATATATCTATGTCCCCTGCACATCCGTTCACACTGCTCTGCTTTGTCTTCTTTCACTTCTTCTGCTCTCTTCTACAGTTCAGCAGCTGCAGTGGATTTCTAAACCGTAACTTTTAATAGTCTTCAACAGATTCAACTCTGAGCTTAAAGAAGAACTCTGTCATTTTAGATTGTGAAAAGAGACATTTTTGCATAAAAGCTGGTAGTTTAAAGGGAGATACTCAGAAAGCGCAGAGCTGTGTGTTGCTGAGATAAACCTGGATGTACATTAGCCTTTATATTTTGTCTCATGCAGTTGCATAAAAGCCTCCTCCAGAACTTAACTGGCTTCTTCACAAGCTTTGGTTTAATTGCTCTCCAGTTCAACTTCCAAACTGTGCTGCCATCAAATGCAACTCATGAGCTTTACATTATGACACAGGAAATTGTGCATTTCACTCTTAAGACACCAGCTTCAGTCATCAGCTTGGAAAACATCCCAAAGAGCTCTGTACTTTTGACAATAAATGAAATGTTGATAGACATCACTAGTTAACTGTAAACTAAATTCAAACCAAACTCCCTGGCTTTGAAAAAAAAGAAAAAAAAAACAAGAATAAAGCATAAGTATCAATATTCTTTGGAGATCCTTTTGTTTTGGTGACAGCATGCGTCTACTGTGGTCTCATTTCAATTAAGCTTATCCAGTGTCACAGTATTTTTTTCCATGTTGCCAAGCTCGTCACAATTTCTAACCCTTACCGCTTGTTTTCAACACAGGCCACCAGCAGGGTCAGCATGTAGAACGAAAGGAAGATACCCAGACAGAACAGCATGCCCATCACATACTTCTCAGCTATGTAGAGAAAGAGAGAGAGAGAGATTTGCTAAAAACCCATTTCAGTCTTGGATAAATTCATCAGCACTGTGTAATGGAACAGTATAGAAACATTATTGCAGCTATTAGATGAAATATATGATTAGAATTAAAACAATTTCATCTTTTAGGATGCTTGGTTCTAATTTAATTTTTACTTTTTGAGAGATGATTTGTATTCCACAGTTTCAAGTGATATATTGGCAACATTCTCCAAAGAGATTTCCATGGCAGGAGCACTAACAAAAACCCAGATCTGTTGGGATCATTGAGATTTAACTTGCCACATCAGGAAACACTGCACTGTTGACATCCTGTCAACAACAACAAAAACCACCACTGGTCCTAACACATCTAAAAAGCCACCAACAACACTGAAGAGGACATAAAGGTTTTAGAGCAACACCTGCTCCCATCCAGACGAGTCTTTCAGGGAAGTCCTCGCATATTTCAACAAGACAATGCTGAACCACATGCTGCATCCATCACAAGAGCATGACTTCACAGGAGAAGAGTCCAGGTGCTGAACTGTCCTGTCTGCAGTCCAGTCCTTTCACCAACAGAAAACGTTTGGCGCATCATAAAATCAAAAATCTAGCAGTGAAGGCCCAGAACTGGAATCCTGCATCAGACAAGAACATTCTTCTCCTAAAACTCCAGCAACTGATCTCCTCAGATGCCAGACGTTTACAGGTGGTTGTTAAAAGAAGAGAAGATGCTACACAATGGTGAACGTTGCCCATTTCTAACTTTTTTTTTTAGATGTCTTACTGCCATCAAAGTCATAATAAGTTAAATTTTCCATGAAATGGTAAAATGCCTAAGTTTCAACATCTGATAGGTTCTATAGTTGCTACTGGGAATGAAACATGAGTTTTTGAGATTTGCAAATCATTGCATTCTGTTTTTAATATACATTTTACACACTATCCCAACTTTTTAGAATTGTGGTTGTAAAACACTGTATATTGATAGCTCCTACAGATGTCCTGGAATAAATCAGACATGAAGAGCCATGCTTTAGATGAGTAAAACAGAACTTGGTGTCTCTTAGTGGAGATGGCAGACCCTCACAGAAGGAAAAGAATTAGTGCAATATTCCAACAATCAGACTTGTTGCTATGATAAAGCTGGAAAGAAAGATGATCTTCTTCATTAAACCTGTTGTTGCCTTGTCATTGTGACTGATGAGAAAAAACATGAGTGTAGAAAAGCTAAAAGGGTTTAAATACTTTCAATCAGTACTGTACATAAATCAAGAGATGCCCGGTTAAGATGATTCTGAAGTGGCCAACCACCTGTATGGTACTTAGCTTGAGTTTTAACAACACAAACCACTTTTCAAGACGAGTAGCCACTCGACTGGATGATTATCACAGTGACACATCAAGACCATTTAATGGCTGAAACGTAAATTTGATATTAAAGCAGAACAAAGGAGTTTTGCTCACACTGAAATATTTGTTTCAATTTAATTTCAAGGAATATTTACCAAGTTGTACAAAGCACAGTGTAAATGCAGTCATCATCTGTGTCTGCTATTGACAAAAACCAGAGGAAGTACCTTCCTGCCCCAGTCGAACTAATCTGTGCCTCCTGTACTATGTGACACATCAATAATGATGAAAAGAGAGCGACAACAGACATCAAGGCAGAGCCAACTAAGATGCTCAAGACAGTAATGATGGAAGAAAAATTGAGTGAGTGACCAAGGAAGAGACCAAATAAAAGCACATTTTAGACAGCACTGTAAAGACCACTTAACCAGCACCGCCTATAGGAGGACCAAGAGCACTAAAAACTGCTAACGTCTTCTGTGCTGCTTAAATAACCTGACAATGTACTGCATGAACTTACAAAAATATTCTTATTCTTTCCTTTATCTATAAAGCAACTCTATAAACACACTTGGTATTGGGAGGCCTACAGCTGAGTCACCCTCATGTTAACATAAGCAGCTAACACATGGTGTTACAAAAAGCTTTTAAGACACAAGCAGTCCATATTCTGAGAGCAACAGCTCATTACTGTAGCATCAGAATATACTGCTGCATTTAATCCTAAAACAGCAGTGTACATTCAGAATACAGTATATTTCTATCAATGGAATACCATGTGATGAACTGCCTGTCTGTCTGCGAGTATCCCATCTAAACAAACCACTTTCCACCAGTAGTTGCTGCTTTTTGTTGAATGGTGGGCCACTCCCAGCTGGCAGAGTCTGACAACAGAACAGGAAATAAAATGCAAATGGCATCATTTCAATACTGGAGTATAAGCATCTCCACTTAATTTTGATCTTTACCGGTAGTATGAAGGAAGCAAATGTCTGTCTAATCAACAATGGGTTCAGTGATCAAACATATTAGGTCCAACCAAAAAATACATACACAGATTATGGGAACATTTAGGACAGTATTTAAAATAGTGATAACAGTAAGCCAGTCACAATCAAATGGCACCCGGCATTGGAATTTGATTTGACTCTGTGGAATACAATACAAGACATCTGCCACTGGACAGCAGCATCATATCAGTGAACTGGTCAGTTTTCAACCTCGCCTAAGGCTTTCATATTTATATAAAAGTGACTCACAGTTGATGGCAGGAGAGACCACCACATCGAGGACCTTGGTGCGGTTGCCAGGCGTCAATCAGTTCCTCAGGTCGCAGAGGGTAGAATCGCAGAGGACCGCCACATGCTTCATCCTCGGTTTTTACCACCACCACCACATAGAAACTGTTGCTAGGAAAATCCTTTCTCTGGACAAAGACATGTGAAGAAAGGCTCAGACTGCGTAATAATAGCATCTTTGCTCAAATCTATGCCAGGCTTCATCGCAGGGGTTTCCAGATAGCAGTGAATTATTTCACAATGAGTGGAAAACTACCTGCACAGTGATGGCCCCCTTTTTTGTCATAGTCTGGTACATCCCAATGAAGGCCACATTGTTGTCAAGGTCATAGACGGGACACTGAAAAAAAAAAAGAGATGATGCGCTACAATCCCTTAAATTGGTTGCATAGATAATGGCAGTCATATCTAAAAAGAAAAAGTGTGAAACAGTCGTTTAATCTTCTCCTAATGTGTTAAAATTACCAAACATTGTCTGGAATCTGCTTCATTTGCCTCAATGATGCCCACTGGTGGGCCAAGAATGCTACAGAGCTCAGGGCAGGGGTCACCTAAGGTCAGGAGGCGTGTGGTGTGGAAGGATGGGTGCAGAGGCTAAATATACAAAGCAGAACGCAACCCCAGCTGTACCTGTATGTCTTGAATGGACATAACGGAGCAGGGGAAGTTCATGTCTGAGCTGACTTTGACGATCACTGTGTCCACCCCATCAGGAAAGACATACTTGAAGTACTGTAAGAAAGGGCAAAAAGAGGAGAAAACAGAGCAATAGAAGAGTCAGTCCAGGAAGAAGGTTGAGATTACAATATAATGGTAGGAGATCGACCTCACATTTAAATTTTGATCTAAGCTAAAACAATTCCATTTTAAAAATGTTGAATATTTGCAAAGTTTAACCTTTGCATGTTTATGTATTTCAGGATCCCTAAAACTGAGAAAAAACAACAAAAAATAAAATGCTTATTCAGTTCCAATTTGAAAATGGCAAAGCATATGTTATTACTTACAAATAATTGTATGTTCCTTGTTAAGTAAAACATTAGATCAAGGCCTACATAACACAAACTTCATCATTCTTAAGGTGGATTCTCTTTTCCTATTTCACAGCTTCCTCTAGCAAATGACAATACATCCAATTCTGCTCTGAAATGGTACCATATTTACAAAGACTTCAGTTCCAGTTCCCCACCATCACGGCTGCCTCAAAGTAGCAAAAGTCCAGGTAAAGAGATCTTGTCTCACACCTGGCATTTTCTTCTCTCTTTCTTTCACAAGTACCTATTAATTATTTTTGGCCATTACCCCCCCCTCTTTTCTAGGGATCACCACAGCTGATCATGTGGGGCAAACATTGCCCCAGCCACTAATAGGCCTGGTCCTACTGAGTACATCCATGACAAAATGCACTAATCAGAAAATAAATAGATGAAAAAATAAATATATAAAAATAAAAGCAGATACACTAAAGCTTTTTTTTTGTCCTTCATGGTTCAGCTTGGGTTTATGTGCCTACAACATGGTATCATAATGGTGAAAGGAAAACAAAAGTATATTCTCTTATGCTGAAAAGCAGAAGTTGTCAGAGAAAAGGTTATAAACAAAACATGCCATGCCTCATTCTAAGCAATTGAGTAAAATCCCCCTATTCACAACATCCTGTTTAAACATAGTAACGTGTAGAGAAATTCTAAATTCAAAAGTGTTTTATGCATCAGAATATTTAAAAAAAAATCTTCTTGTCAGGGCTTAAATGAGGGAAATACAACCCCACTGGCACAACAACAAAGGATATATTACATAATGTCATTAGATAACATAAACTAAGCCTAAATGCAGGAACTATGTTAAAAACTAAGTAGATCCTTACTGTTTTCATAGGAATTAAGAGGACAAGTAGCAGCCAATTAAACTACTTGAGTTAAACTACATTCTTGTTCAATGTCACTATATGCGGCGCCATGTCACACGGAGCACCGCTCCAGCTTCAACAGGAAGGCGGGTGTGCAGCGTGCCTATGCAGATTACAAACAGTGCAGCAGCCAGCGAGCAGAGAGAAAAGAAAAGTGTGAGTCATGGCGGCGGTTGAACTCAAAAGCGAGGTACCATATTGGCCCGAATAAAGGATGATATTTTATTCTAGAAATCATATTCTCAAAAACGAGGGTTGCCTTATAAACGAGGACTAGACTTTTCTATTGTCATTACACATCTGGCCACTAGATGGAGCCTGCACCTAAGTAAACAGTAAGCGAATCGAGCGTCTCAGTAAGCACGAAGGATCTGATGTAAAATAAGAGGATCACGCGACCGACTCAAGCAAAGGGGTTTTGTTGCAGTCCAGAATTTGTTTTTTCCAGACTAAATTATTAATGTTGTTCTTGAAACCGATTATAACTCGACTTTGATGGTTATGCAGTCATTGACATCATTAATGCAGTTATTGAACTACATGGTTGTTGCTTATTCACTGAGTCATAGTCTCAGATTTTAAGAGAAACAGGATTTTACAGATTTGAGTGTTGATAAAGCCGTTTCCACTTTCCAGTCATTTACTATGCAGTATGCAGTAAACAATAAGCAAAACAAGAAAATGAAACGCACTTTAGTAGACGCTTTTGTGTATGCTGAAAATACTTCAAAAAAAAGAGAGCAGTGAATCAGACTGTCCCAAAAAGCTTAAATGTCTTTTCTGCCTCATGTCCATGTTATTTTTTTCTTTGGATTGGCACATAATCACATTAATTAAAATGTTTATTTCATTTTGCATTTTAACTGTCAAGTTAGTAGATCAAAGTGGAAGGATTCCTGACACTGTAACAAAGTTATCTCGGGTCATCTTAGTCACAAGACCTTTAAGACGGCTGTTGTGGGACCGCTCACACCGCACCATGTGGGACAGACTACTGGGAGCAACGACAGGAGATATCACCACAATTCTTTGACGACAATCATCTTTCATATGCGACAGCTCAAAATTATGCAGTGCATACCAAGCATGAAAGGAGCATAACACCAAAGTTTAGGTTTGCCATGTTGCACCATAACAAACCACAAAACTTCGGGGAAAGACGTTCTTTAGAAAGACAAACCATTGGAGATGTTTGCCCATAAATCACAGTGCCACTTTTGGCAAAAGCCAAATGCAGTATGTCAGAGCAAACATCTCATACAAACTGCAAAGCACAGTGGTAGAGGCGTGATGATCTGAGCTTGTTTTGCAGCTACAAGACTTCTGCAAGTATGCTACAGTCAAATATCACTCAATCAATCAATCAGTCAGTCAATGCTTGACTGAAATACTCTGGTGTGACATTAAGAGACCTATACCACAAACATCAATGGCTGTATCCAAAAATCACATCCTAGTTGCTATATGGTGCACTGGTCCATAGTCACTATGTAAGGACTCGAATGTAGAGAACTATGGAGTGAGCTCATTCGGTTACATCTATTTCTTTAACTAAACATCCTTGAAGTGGAGGGGCATTATCACAAAAAACACAAAAGTGTAGTATCGTGCAGAATTACCTGAGGTTGAGATGGCGATGCAGTGAAGCTGAATTTCTTGTCTGTCCTGCAATCAAGTTGAACATAAAATGTCAGGCATAAAAGCATATCATTGTTTGGCGACTACAAGAACCACCCAGATGTCAAACGCATTAAGCTGTGTAATCAGACAGCTCACAATCACTGTGTGTTTTTGTGTTATCATATCACTCACTGCAGGGTGAAACTTTCAACACGGCTGACTCTGAGTTGATAGTTTGTACCCTGGCTGGACAAGGTTGACACGTCAACAAAGAAGAACTGGGTCTCAGAGGCGGCTCGGGTTGGAGGCTGGCACAATGTCCGGGCTACGTGTTTGTAAGGGTACTTTCTCTGGTAGCTAATGAGACACACACACAGCCACACAAAAGTTCACAAACTGAGAGGGAAAAAGTAAGGAAGTTTAACTCAAAATATACAAGCTTTGCATGTAAGCAAATAAGTATTTCTTTCATAACTGTGATAACTCTTTCCATCTTACAGACACATTGTATCTTATAGACATTGAATGAAGAAAGAAATCAAAGCAAAAGGTCTGATCTCTTATGTAAGAGTGTTTTTCTTTTTTACTAAATGAATATTACAGGACTACAGTGAATCACATATACTGCAGAGTTTGAAGATATGATGATCTAAGCAAATGAATAGGCATACCAAGAAGTTGTTTGTCTTTCACTAGGAAACTTCACTGAGACAATTTTGAGGCAGTTCATTTACAGTAACAGGGCTCTCTCAAATGTGAACTGGTGGATCCCAGAGGAGGAAGTGAAAGTCCAAAGTTCTTTAGTGATCAGCTAAAACATGCCTGGCCATGAGACAAAGCACAGCGAGGACATGCTGGAGTTGCACAACCCAGAAACTACCAAAAAGTGTGAGAAAAAGATCACATGGAAAACAAGCCAGTGGCTGTAAAACTCCTGAACTCCAAACCTGGAACAAACTTCAACCCAATTTCAAGAACTGTGTCCACTAACCGCAAAGGTTCAATCCAGACCTCACTGAAGACCATGAATTTTACAGGTTACCTCATACAAAATATACCAACGGACCTCACCACAACTGAAAATAAATGATCGTCATGTTCACTCAGTTGTTCAAAACTAAATGTCATCCACAAAAATTATGACAAAGGCCGCCTTTACAACACTCTGCCACATGACCTTAAGTCATGGTTTTTTTTTTTTTAAATTCACTTTATATGGAAAAACAGTCTCACAAGAGGGATTGTTTATTTATGTACACTCAGAGCATTTGCAGGTAGATAAACTAATTTGGTCAATATGTCATGACATACACTTAATTTTGTCTGCAAGTAATGTGTTTCTTTTACTGTTCTTTTGTTTCAAAGGAAGAGTGTAGAGTTGGGCTGGATTGGGAGAAGCTGATTTAAAAAAATTAAGAGGTTAAATGACCAAAATGTAAATGTTTCTCTATTTTTGTTGATGAACAAAGCAACATCAAGCTTCCTATTTCTAAGTGGTGTGTTTGAATTGGGGGCTACTCACAGGCCTCTTAGAATGAGAGGGACTTGAAAGGACATGACAGCTTGTTTCTGCCGTACTACAAACAGAATCGGGCTCTCCAAACGCTGCTGCAACACGTCCACGGACACACGTACCCCCTCCGTCTGGAAGCCAAATGAAAGAAACAAGTGACAAATCAGCAAACCTCGAAACCACCGAGTGGTCATCAAGTTTTCTGTTCTCAAACTCACCTTATTCCTCGAGACAGTGTGATTGAAAGCGTACATGGTTTGGTTTTCACTTGTAACTGTGCCGTTGTAGGTCACGTCAAACTCTGCATCTTTTTGGACAACATATTTGGTATCCCCCTCCATCTCACTGCCGCAAGCTAACTGTGTCACACAGAACCAGAGCAAAGCTGCCAAGCCTGTACGTATCCAGCGAGCAGCAGGTCCGCGGCTGTTTTTATGCCGAGATTTCCAACAGCTCCTTAGCACCATTTTGTCCGACAGTCTCGTCACTCGACCGAGAACTGGTCCTTAACGCTATTCTTGCCTGTACGGCAATACTAATAAAAAACTCCACCCCATTAAGCAACAGTTACGCGGAGAGAAGGTTTGCTAGCTTCACTGAGCCACTTCCACGTTAATCAACAACAAACAGCAGCTGCGAACTGACGAGACTAAAACGATAAAAATAACATATGTTTATATTCGATACAGGCTTAACGGCATCTGTCACAAAGTCGGAGCTTGCATTTATTCCGACTTTAAGACACGTTTCACCGAAAGGACAATAATACACAACAATAACACTGGGTTGCAGTGTGCACCGTTGAAGTCTGGTCGTGCTAGCAGCTCAGGACGCTCGTACAGCAGCTCCGCGTCTGTTGGAATTCTGGTCCAGCTTCGCTGACAGTGTGCTGATTTAGTTCCTGTCCGGTGCTAAGGCTTGTTTAGATGTACTGGAGATCCCACCTAACCGTGAAGACTTTCCTTCATTCGAAGGACGTTTGCAGTCTAGAATATATTTGCCGTTCGAGCCCCCCAATCCCTTTCCACGATCATACAGTAAACAAAACGTTACTCGACGTCATGACGTCACTGCTGGAACTGAAAACTGATTAGCGGTACTAAAGTTTTTTTTAAATATCCTCTTGTTTGTTAGATCCTGTTTTTTTTTTCTTAAATCTTTTTGTGTTTATGTTTTGGTCTTCATGCACCTTAATGCATTGATATCTGTAATGCACATGTGTCATTGTAATTTATTAATTTATTTGTCGTTTGGACATATATGAGCTATACAGTCCTTTTCATAATAATATGAATAATTATGCGATAATATATCAAACAGATTTATCAGAAAAGAAAAAAGAAAAAACTTTAATGAATACAGGCAGTAATAGCCGGACGTTTTGTATGTTTTATAACGTTGAGATTTTTTTTTATGTTCAAAAAAAGTAGTAGAGGGAAGCTTAAGTTTATGAAATCCCTAGCCCATTTCATTTACATGTTTAACATGGTCATCAATTTTGCTTAATAATATAATATAATATAATATAATATAATATAATATAATATAATATAATATAATATAATATAATATAATATAAATAATATATAATAATGAATTGGAATTACTAACAATGTAGAATTTGTTAAAAAAAAAGAAAAAAGTAATATGCCAGTAATAGTACACAAGAAAACAAATCAAAACACAAAGAGTAACATCACATTAAATATGCCGTATACTTGACATTGTATGGTATATGGTAGTTGATTTGACTGAAATATTTGATAGTATAATATTTATACTGAGAAAAGTTAAATCAAAACATAAAGTTTTAGTTTGGCTACTTTGCCCAAGTTGCACATGTTGTATCTTTTTTTTAAAGACAATTTCTTAAGGGGTTTTTTGGAAATATGTTTTGCATATGTTTTAATCCTGTGTGCTGTGTGGTATTGTTTTTGCTTCTATTCTATTTTGTAAACAGCTGCAGGTACACACATTTCACTGTACACTGTTCTTATCTTAAGTGAAATGGGCAGATTCACACATACACATACAAATAGATAGGCAATACTTTTTCTTTTTCTAGAAATGTACCACGATTGTATAATGAAACCACAACGACATTTTGGTAGCTCTTTCCTTCCCACTTCACCCACCTGTCTGTCTGTCTCCAGCAGTCGAGCCAGATGGAGAGACTGAACCAGAAGATCTCTGTGAAGATCTCTCCACATACACATTCAGCATTAGCTTGAGCCAGGAGAAGGTTGTTCTGATGCACAAAATATCCTGCATTGTTGTGTTACCTAAACAGTCTCATTGGCTGGCTGTAGCTCAGTTGGTAGAGTGGGTCATCCAGTCACTGCAAGGTTGTCAAAGTGTCCCTGGGCAAGACACTGAACCCTAACTTGCCCTGGCAGTGCCTTGCATGGCAGCAGGCGCCCACTGGTGTATGAGTGAGTGAATGAGCGGCCATTGTAAAGTGCTTTTGGGGGCACCGTGATGGTGTCTAGAAAGCAGTTTGCTTATAGTCCTGAGGTTTGACTTAAAAAAGTCAACATTTGCAAGCTACATCTGGACAAACTGAGGATCATGACTGGATAAATAACTACCTAAAAGATCACATTTTGTAGGACTGAATGGTTGAGTATGTGGGTGGGTGGTCAGCACCACAGGAGCACTGTTGTGAAGAAGATGGTTGTGGATTTTAGGATAGCATTACTTGAACACTATTCCCATCCTGGAAGTTACAGATAACAGTTAATGTACCAAAACTAAAATTACAGTAAATAAAATTATCTCATACTGACTCATACAAAATAAGCCTGTTTCTTCCTGGGATCTGGTAATCTGACCAATGTGATGTGATTAAATTGGATGCAGGGACTCTCCTCTACCATTAGATGGTACTGTTTACAATCTGATGAAAAAGACACGGACTAGAACAGGTTAAAACTGCAACATATGAAATGAATGTTTGAATTATGCTCGAGTGTGTATTATCTCATTATTATTATTTTTTTGTTTTAAAGTAACCAGCAACCGAGGAGCCCAATCACACTGACTGAGTTCACTCACCTCAGGAACAAGTCTTATATTGTTTTTGCTCAGCTGTCATAACAATAGGAATAACAATAACACTCTCTTTGCGAAAATTCATCTCATGTAACTGTTTATTTAGGGAGAAATATTATTATAAGAACCTGTTAAAAGACTCCCAGGCCCCCTCAGATTGCCAAGGCCTTTTCACCACACAACAGTCGCTTTAGCCTATGCAACAAATAGACTATAGACTATACTTAGCACGAGTATATGGACATAAAGTTGTTTTAAATCAATACAGAAAACTGCATGCAAACACCAAAATGGACCAGATTTAACCTGGATCTCTATCTGTGGCGTGACAGAGTCGGTCGCAATACACTGTGAACGTTACTTAGTGAAAAATATTTATAGTGTTACTTATTCCGTGTTTTCCTACGCTCTGTGGTTTAACAGGTATTGTGCTGTTACACCTTTAAAGTCGATGCACCTGCATCATACACAGCGCAGCAGTTTTAGTGAGGAATCACTGAATCATGGGAACCAGAGTGATAATGCGCACTTCTCTGTCTCCATGGCAACCACAATACGTTTCTGTGGATGAAGTCATTTGTTACGCTGATCGTTACCATGGTTACAACCTAGAGAGGGCGCTGCGGAGGAGCGTTGCACGTAAAATGACGCAGGGGGGGGGCGTGCCCGCGCTGCGAGCTGCGCAAGGCTGCTTGTTGTTCCCGCAGAGAGGCGAGAAGATGGCGGCCGTGTCTAGCGGAGGTGTAGCTGGGTCCGCTGCGGCCGGGATAGCGCTCCCTGCCCGTCCGACCCACGCAGCTATGGGCTCCCAGAACCGAGCCCAGCCACCCTCCGGGATTAGCCACTCCAGTCGTACCGCCACGGGCAGCATCACCAATCCTGTCCACACTTCGGCCACCAGGCCCCCCCCAGCCCGAGTGGGCCACTACGAAATCGAACGGACCATCGGAAAGGGAAATTTCGCGGTTGTTAAACTAGCCACGCACGTCATTACTAAAGCAAAGGTGAGACTACCGGTGTCCAGATGTTAGAAGTGAACTGTTAGAAGTTGTCACTGAGTTATGTTTAGCTTTTCCGACCATGTTCTTAAGATTACGCTGGGGCCTCCAAGATGAGAACACACAACGGCCAGTCCGCTTTGCTGGCACCGCTTCTCGCTGCACTGGGGGTTCCTTCAATAAGGTGCATTACCTTCAGATGTGGGATAGAAAAGTGCTCCTCACGTGATCAGTTGTACATCTTATAGATTTGCTCGTTGCATGTGTAGAAAGCTACCAAGGCCCGAAGTGTAAGTGTGGCAGAGTACAGAGGACAGAGAGAAGGGTATTGACGAAGATGAAAAGGGGGAGAAAGCAATCTTGTTGTAGCTAGCCTAGCTCATTGGCTAATTAGCAACTTGCCAGTACCTAAATACTGACAGATGACAAGGCGTCCGGTGACTAGTTCCGAAGAACTTTGAGTTGACAAATATCTTCCAAAGTTGACGTGTGGATTTACGAAATGTTGATAGCCATCTTTGAAACTCATAAACAAAATACCAGCTAAAAGCCCAAATTACACGATGGGAGCTGAACACCGCAGAGGTTTATTTTAGCTATCTCAACAGGAAACATTTTTCTTTGAGGGGTTTTGCCATTTGAAATTATTTTACGTCTTGTTAGACTTGTATTTCACTTGTGTCGACCTTTACGATACTTTGATTTAAACTGTTGCTATTCTTGGCCAGGTCTCTCTTGAAAAAGATATTTTAATCTCAATGAGACTCTTACCTGGTTAAATAAAGGATATAAAAAAAAAAAATCTTGTTATTAACTTGATATTTTAATGAGTTTTATAGGACATTAAAACATTGACACGGCAACATCTGTGGTGTCAGAGCTGCTACAACACATTCTGAGTGTATAAAGATGTCTTTGCATAAGGCTCCTGATAGCCTAATGCTGGATGACTGGCACATTGACAGCCACGTATTGTAAGCAAATAATGATCATGCAAAATAAAGTATTCTTTTGGAGCAGATGCCTTACAACGTGATTTACTGCAAGTCACTGCTGTGCTTTTTAAATAGGTCTGTTGTAGATTTTGGCAAAGACAAAGTATTAGTCTTAGACTGCAACTGGGATGTTGCTAGAGGCAGAAAACGTCCAAATATGATATTCTGAAGCTTCATTGCTTACAAGCAGTGTTGTGAATAGGTCATTGGTTAGTCTGGTGACAGTTGGCCCAAAACAAATTTATTAGAAATTCCTAAGCTGCTGCGTTGGACAAGGGAAGAATCGTCAAGATTTCTAGTTGTTGACGTTTTTATTTACAGTTTGTTTGAGAATCAGTGTCGTGGTACTCAGACTACCCATCTCACTATACTTTGTCTGATTACATAACGGTTGCGATCAGTCTGCATATCCTTTATGATGTCTGTGTTTTTGCACTCTGAGCCAATAGGATTAACTGATGTCTACAGTTAGGAGGAGATATCTGCATTTCTTTTTTTGTGCGTGTGTCTTTCATTCATTTATTTTTAGCTGATGTGGAAGTTTAATTCAGATGGCATAATCACAAGAGTGTCAGTGCTGCTGGGTGTATAGCTATACCTCCATGCTCTTGTTGACATGTACACAAACAAGCAGACATGGGACTTTTGGATGCTTTGCACCACATATCAGAGTTTCGATTTAGTTTCTTGAGGACAAAATAAACATGGATCGGTGAAGAATGGAGGTGTATTCAGCACTTTTGCTTGAGAGACTAAAACTTTTGTGATGACTATATTATCATTTAAAGACTCATATGTTTGCGAAGGGTTCTCAATCTCTTATAAGAGCTGTACAGAGGCTGTAACAATTTATATTCTTTATACTTGCTTGGATTTGTGCTGCTGTATGTCTGCCTGTGACTGAGAGACAGGGCAGAATGAATAAGAGGCATTGTTTGTTGATGGTAGTTACAGAGTCAGCTCATGAATTACATGAACATGCACAGGGGTTTCAGCGTCCCCAGTTGCTCATGAATATCAGAAGAATAAGAGTGTGTTTTTACATGCCTGTGGATATCATGAATATGGATATGATGATCAGTCATTGGATGAAATGTGCTCTGGAGCCTTATTTTATGGTCAAGGTTTTATAATGATCCAATGAGAAATGCTGACTTGTCAAAAATAGCCCAACAGCTCTCTCCGTTGTTAGATGGAGGTGGATGATATCCTGCAGTGCAGTCGCACAGAAGAGAACCTGGTCTTTATGCACGATGGCCTAGTAGCTCACGAAAGGAGGGTGCCCTTCAGTGCCCAGTTGAACCCGTTTGTTGTTTTGTTAAGCATAAACTGTTCAACAGGTAATGCTTATTTCCCTACTACACACAATCATTTCAGCTGTGGTTTTTTTTTTTTTTCATTCCTGGCAAACATGGGGCTGTTAGTGTTTGCATGCTTGCTTACTGACTGAAAGGCAATCACACAACACAGCTCTTCAGTGGTTTATGATGAGTGCATTTCACCTGCCTGTTGTGATAGTGAAAGTTCCTCTCGCCCAGACAGAACAGTTAGTGAAGTGGAAGTCAGAACAAGAGGGTAGATACTGTCATGGCACTATGATTGTTTTGCACTTTGTTACTATCTCTGTAGAAGCTGGTTTTCATTTTCAAGTTATCTGTTAAGATCATTGATGGTCATGACCTTTCAACAAAGGTCATGAGTCTTTTAAGGGCACTCTGTTGTTGATGTGATGATTTTATTTTTTTCAATTACTGTTACAGTAACCAAAATAAATACCAAATAAATATCAGTTTTTAATAAATAAATTAGTAGTATAGATCAACCTGTTTATCTCCTTACACTGACAAATTTTAACCAATGAACATTTAAACTAATGGGAATGATACACAGTCAAAAAAATGCTTATAAATTGTTCTAGGTAAAGTAAAGGCTTTTGAAATTTCCTCAATTCTAAGATACGTCTTGATGCAGACATTAATCTGCTTTGTTTCAATAAGTGGCAGAAGATAAAAGAGAGTTCGTAGTCTGCCTTAAATTATAGTATGCAGTACTTAATTTGTTTTTCTCTGGCCTGAGCAAAGCAGTGATTTGCCCAGTTACGTCAGTTGTCTTGTTCATCTGCTGTAAAACACTGGAGTGGTTGCATTAAGTTTTTTTTCTCTTGCTGGGGGAGTTTTTTTTTACTTGCCATTTTTCTTGGATTAGGATTTAATATTATAATTTTAGTTAATGATATTTGGCCTCTGGGTCTCTGTAAAGCACCTTGTGACAACTTGCGTTGTAATAAACGCTACACAAATAAAACTGAATTGAACTGAAGTTTTAGTAGTTGATTCTGCAGCAGTTTCTTAGGGAATCATTTAGATTTGAGTTCCATTTTGTTACACTTAAACTCAAATTATTTTTAACATCACTTCAAACGACAAATTTGGACATTGTTTTGCATACTTTGAAAGCTGTTGTTAGGTTTTTTATGCATTGTTAAGTTCCATCAAACTCAGTGAAACCTTTCATCTTTGATCTTTCCGCCTATGATTTGTATGCAAGTTATTTCCTGTTGGCTAGTCATGCAACATATCTGCACCTGGTAAGTATTTAAAAGGTCAGTGGTTATAAACACTGATGACAGTGATGCAATGACCTGTGATGCAACTGAAGTGTGGTAGAGTTCTCTTTACAACACATACTCATAATAGTGTTTTATCTCCACGGCATCAGTGAGTGCACAAATATAATGAATGTGTTGGATTTCTGTTAAGTTTGCATATGTTTATACAGATGTGTAGAATTTTGACCAAAGATAAATGGTCAATGCTCTTGTATGAAGTTGAAGATGCTCATTTGAGAAAAAAAAACGAAATTGTATTTTGTTCCAAGCAAAGCGAGATGTAACTATTATTAAATAATACAACACTTTAGCAACATCATCCAGTGACAACATCATTCCTGTTGCCAAGGCTCCTAGTTGGAGAAATGTCCCTCCATTGAAGTCTTATTGGTTGCCATGGTTTCAGTCATGATGGTGGTAGAGCCAGATCCAACCAGCATTTTTAATGGAAACCACTTGCCATTGGCTGAGCTCATATTTTTGTTAGGTGGTTTCCCCACCTCAGTTTGTCAGTCAGGTTTAGACCTGTGCTTATCCTTGCTGACTAATGATTGCTGACTGTCATGAATGGCAGATGGCACTTTTGTCTGTTGATAGGAAAGAAAACATTTCTCCCTGTTGTTCTGCCCTTCCTCTTTCTGTAGTCTCCCTTTTCCTCTCATGATTTTTTATGAAAAGGGGCTAGGAAAAGGAAGAAAGCTGTCTCGATTGGCAGGCGTTGGGTAACGTGCCTAATGCACTGAGTAATAGTTTCACTCACTCACTCAGATACTTTCACACGCAGCTCCTAGACATACAACAGCGCCTCCTCTGTTTCACAAAGCCACACATACACAAGGCCAAATGTGGTTTCATTTGGGTGAGTAATATGGCAAATGCTGTGTTTCTGCTTGACAGATCTTCCTGCCCTGTAGTTGTCTTCTGCTGCATGTCAGTGTTTTGAATGTACAACCCCCTGGCTTCAAAAGGGGAGGAGTATGTCTCTGTGGGTCTGGGTACATGGCTTGACGGAGCGCAGTGTAGGCTTTTTCAAGATAATCACATTGCGTTCTTCATGAACCATATCAGCACATTGGTTTCACCTGCTAGACTGATGCCAGCAGATGTTTGCGTGTGAGCTTTCTATCCCTTTTTTCATATACAAACATTGCATTACAGTCTGTTGTATTTATAAACCATAACAGTGCCATCAGCTCACAGTGGTGTTGGTTGTTTCTTGTGCCACTCTCTGATTGAGATTTTCCATGGAAGTTGTTTTTTTGTGTCCACTATTTCAGAATGGAACACAGTGTTGATTATTAGGTTTTTCATTAATATTGTAACTTTATCAAAACTGATTTTACATCTGGTTCTTTCTCACATCATTGTCACAGGGAACGAGCTGCACTTTCAAAATACCTGGAAACTGATTAGAAGTCTGTAACAGGTTAATTGGTTTATTAAAATAAAAGTTTGGTGTATTTATTAGTTCATCTTTTATGAAAAATATACTATCCTGTTGCTTCAAGACTTATAAGCCTCTTTAAAAGATCAAATTGTTTCGTCATGTTGCTTGTTAGAGCTTAACACTATACAATGCTGATTAGATTAATAAAGAAAAATCTGTTTTAGTCCATATTTAATAATTCCATGTTGAAATCAAATAGTTTCAGTTGTATTAATTACTAAAAGTAAAAAAAAAAGTGTTGTGTGGGGCATAAATGATCTCAGATACAGGTCATTATTGCAGCAAAGTTGAAGAAGTCTCCAGCTGAATTATGTAGACAATAATAGTAATAATTAGTGCTGGGCAATATGGAAAAAATCATATATCACGATATGGACTATTTTATATCACGATAACGATATATATCACGATATACCATAATAAAGTATGTTTTCAGTTATTCTCTGAAAAGTTTGACAAAAATTTCATTGCTTACTTTTCAACTTTATTTTGAAAGGACATTTAGCTGAACTGTCACAAACATACATTTTAGTGCAGCAACAACAGGTAGGCACAAAGGTACAGTAGCTTTCACATTTTTTTTAAAGTGCACAACAGTTTCTGAGAGGAAAAACATATTTTTGCACTGAAGTTCAGCTATAAAAAATAAACAAATTATTTTTCAACTTTCTGAAATCTGTAACCTTGTAGTGCAAAGTCTGGAAACCTATATAAAGTGTCTAAAGTAAACATCAGGGTTGAAGAGAACTCTGTTTAAGGCATTAACCATGAATAAAAGTGCAAACATAAAAGGCTACTTTGTAGAAGTAGATATCATTCTATCAAATTTATCGTTGCAGGTTATTTAATTACATATTTGCTGTAATAATTGATAAAATTAGGTTAGAAACGATAGAAACGATAGAAGAAAAATGGCACGATACACACTTTTATATCGTCCCCACGATATGTATCGTCATATTGCCCAGCACTAGTAATAATAGTAACAATAATAGTATTAGTAATAGTAGTAATAGTAATAATAGTTGTATTGCAGGTGTACAGTATTGTCCATAATGTTTAGTTGTGCAGCATTATCTGTTCCAGGGGGCTCCAGAGCAGTCCTTTCTAAAGAGCCGTCTCCGTTTATCTGTTTGTTTGTTTGTTACTGTTTCTGATGCTGCTACCCTAAAAGATGACTACTAAGAAAATTGCACTCTACTCCTAAGACCTATAGAAGATATCAAGTATCTTTCTGCAAACACTGAAGGATCTCGGCTTTTTCAAGGATTAGAGTCAGTGGCTTCTTATAGACACCCTCCATGTTGCATCTCCAAACTAGTCTGTTCAGATAAGCACATGTGTACCTGTAGTCTTCACCCACCTCTTTTTCCTGGATGGAAATGGTTTTTAACTTATTCCTGGTCCTCCTGAAATCGACAACCATCTCCTTTGTCTTGATTAGGGTAAATATCCCCCAAACCGCGCCTTGATATTAAGCCTTTTTTCTCATCGCTGACACCCCGTAACAGGAAAATCAATCAAGTATTTCTGAAGATGACAGTGTTTCGAGTTGTTCTCGAAGTCTGGAGTGTACAGAGTGAGGTGAAAGTCCCTGCAGTGACCACCCACTCAGACACATACAACCTTTCAGTCTCACACTGTGGTCTGTTTGTCCAGCTAGTCAAAAATCCAGGTGACTGTGGAGATATCTACCTGTGTTTTCTCAGGTTTTTCCATGTAGCAGTGCAGGCTTGAGAAATCAAAGAACAAGATCTTCACAGTGCTACCTGCTTTGTTCAGATGCTTTGTCCTGTTGAGGGCATCTTACTGTGTAACCATGTTGCAGAAGGCAAACTGAATTGTGTTCTGAAAGGTGTTTGTTTGCTTAAATAAGAGGGAAATAACATTTTCCAGAACTTTAATAATGTAGGATGTAAAGGTTTATAGTCCTTAAGGGCAGATAGGTGAAATCTTTTAAATACTGGTCTGAAACAAGGCACAGGGTGTCTTCTACAGCACCATTAGAACCATAGAACCATTTACTGGCTGTGTCGAACAGGTCTGAATGGAATATGAACATAACATCTTTTTTGATACTAATTGAAATTTTGCCCAACAATTTTATTATTCCAGGCATAAAGTTTAGCAAGCAAATGGATCTGGTTTCTTTGCTGTCCTCCACACGTCTGGGCTGGGGATGAGAGAGGAGAGTCCACAGAGCACACAAAGACTGGTTGGGCAAACTCTCACAGACCATCCAGTATGCTTGTGAGCGGTGCTTCCCTCAGTATTTCACATTAAACATGGTGGTCTCCGGGGCATGTCATTAGTATTGTTGAGCTGAGGAATGGCAGGATAGCACACTTTTTTTCCCCTTTTCTTTGTATGTTGGTAGGTGTAATAGGCAATGGTGCCCTGCCAAGTAATTGGTAGGCGAAATATCACAGAAAGGCGGAACTTTTTGGCATAGACTTTCTAAGTTGGGCTGAAAAATGTGTTTTCCAGTATTTGGAATACATTATCTGTTCATTCTTTAATAAAAAGGGACACCGCCACCCTGGTCTGTCAGTGAAGATACTCCTGGACTTCTTTATTGGACATTATAAAACATAAGAGGCAGAAATTGTAACGGAGCTCACCACCTCCTCAGGCCAAGGAGGAGCAGGAGTTCCACGGTAAAACTTGGAGGCTGGAATTGTAACAGGGCCTACCGAGTCAGCATTGGACCATAGGCATTTTATGCAGAGTCTGATGTTTCATTTTTTGTGCCAATATCATTGTGCATCCCCAATAATAAGTAAAGCTGTGATGATTGCTTTGTTGTTCTTTGCTGTTTGCATGCACAGCTGTGGTGGTGGTGATAAATGAGAAGAAACATTGTTATTGAAGAGTACATTGAGGTGGCCTCCTATCTTTAGCATATCTAAAGGTATGAGATAACACTGCTGCGTGTCAGTGTACAGTAGTCTTTCACTCTATTCTTTAGAGTTTTGTTTAGGTTTTTAAAGGTTAACAACATAAGGAACTGTTCTTTATATAGATGTTTTAAGGTTATGGCAGGTTCTGATTTGTTGCGTTTGTTAGTTTAAACAGTCATTGTACTCTTACATTGTATGGAGCAATCACTGGTATGTTGTTTCATCTCATCACTGTACAACTGCGTCACATATGGTTTCCCCTCACACCAGGAAATATGCTACTTTGAAGTAGGAGCTAGAAAAGCAGTTCTATGAACTGCAATTGGCCATAGTGCAGACAGTATACAAATCTAAAGTAGAGGTAGGCCAGTTGGTTGGCTGGGTTGATTGAGTTGATTTTTGTCCACTTTTTAATTATTGTCTTCGGTCAGTGCCTTAGAACAGTGGTCCCCAACCTTTTTTGTATCACATACCGGTTTAATGTCAAGCAATATTTTCACGGACCGGTCTGTAAAATGTGCCGCAGATAAATACAACAAAATAAAATGATAGGACTGGCATAAAAATTGTGGTATTTTCTATATATTTAAAAAAAACGCAAATCCGCTGTGTATTCACGTGCAACTTTATTAGTTGTGTCCTTGTAACATCGCACCAACAACAGAACATCGGTAACATTTTTCGGAAAGACACTCTGAAGACGTTTGTTCTTTTACTCATTTTGCCACGTGACCGAGACACTGGTGTCATGTGTCCAGAGTCAGTCATTGATGGATGTAATGGAGAGAATCTGGTCATTTTTCAAAAATAAAACATCATTTAGAATCAGCTAATAAATCAAACGGTAATAGTGGAAGTGATTTATTTTTCCTCTGCGGCACGGTACCAAAAGACCCATGGACCAGTACTGGGTCGGGGACTGGGGGTTGGGGACTGCTGCCATAAAATATCTAGCTGATTAACAAGCAGGTGAATCTGTGTTATTACACACTTGACAATGTTCCTCGTTTCATTTGATACATTTCATTTTTAATTATATTCAATAAA
Organism: Hirundichthys speculiger; assembly: GCA_018398805.1. Classification (NCBI taxonomy): domain Eukaryota; kingdom Metazoa; phylum Chordata; class Actinopteri; order Beloniformes; family Exocoetidae; genus Hirundichthys; species Hirundichthys speculiger. The sequence goes on from JAGFBZ010001224.1 coordinate 4,521,067, forward strand.
TGCTTATTTATGCTAAGAAAATGTGTCCATCATTTGTTATTTTTAAATTGATATATCATATTGTACAGAGAGCAATAAAGGATAACATCTTGGTCAACATCATAAATCAGCTGCTCATAATTTGGTGATAGAACACATATTGGTCGACCTAAATGAGTCAGTGAGTTCCTAGAGCTCTGCACTAAAACTTCATATTGTCATCTATGGCTGGTTTTGACAGTTGTTGTAGACAATGCAGTAATTGATTTTTAAATGTATAATATGAATAGAAATAAAACCATGGCATCAAATGGTACTGTATAATTATCATAATAGCACAAATAAAACTCTCACATAAGCTGAGCTTGAAGTTTTATTTGTTTAATCACAATGTCTAGCTCAATTGTATTGAAAGTGTCTGTACCTCTCTCTAAAAGTTTATCATCATAAAGTGTGTGGGCTATGTTCTGTACAAGAAGAGGGTGGGGGACATGGCCCTTTCTTCTACTTCAGCTTAAAAAACCCAACTGAGTCATATCCACCGTGTACAGCACAGAAGTAGAAGATCTTTAAAGGCATTGTTGCTGACTCAAGCAGATGCTGACCTGGCATGACCTTGTCATGTGTTTGCATTGTGTGATGTTTTCTCTAACTGTATACAAATGAAGTTCATGTTAGTGTCATAGCTAGATTCTTTCGGTTTGAAAACACTCCATCTTTAACCATAGATGGTGGAGGTGTTTGTGAGCATATGTGTATGAGTCACACCCTGTCACGTGCTGATGTGGGTTAAAGCCTTAGCATTAGACTTTCTGAGGGTGTTGTAATCTGTGCCTCCTGCAGATGAAGGTTAACCTCATGTATTAAATCATCTCACCACCATGTGTAAACATAGATGAGCATGCAAGATGCACTTTCCCAGCTTCCCACTGTAAATGTAACTCCATAGGCTGAGCTCTTGATTTAGAATAAATGAGTCATAGATGGACGTTCTCAGTCCTAGAGGAAGGCTCTTGATGACAAATAAAGCCTTATTTAACAACCATATAATTCTCCTTACTGTATAGTTGCCCGTTTGCTTAACTTGAACTAAGGTTGCATCACATTAATTTATTTTTCTGTTGTTTTTACATACAGCCGAGGAACACATTTTGTGTTGAATGTGTAGTTCAGTATCTTTCTCAATAACACATTTTCATTCAGGGAGGAAAGAAATTCCATCACAGACCTTCAAATTTGTGGATGACCAGTCTATTCCCCGGGCCAAAGAAGCCCTTAGTCTCCTACAATTGAGTGGTCAAACAAAAGCTTTAGGCTTTTATCTGATATATTTCACTTTCCATTTCCAACCTTAATGATTACTGTGATTTAATTGAATCAGAGGATGGCATGATACTCTTCTGCATTGTCTGTTACTTTTAAAATATTTTAATCTACTAGCCTACGAATGATTTTTCTTTTTTGGACTTGAAAATTTAATCGATTGAATTTGTATCAGTGGTATCAGGGCAGTCTATCTTTTTTCATTGTAATGAAATCCAGAGTCAACTGAATGAATGTAAATGTAGATTCATGACTATGAACTTTAGCTTTTTTTTTCCGTTATAAGTAAAAACTAGGAACAACATTCAGCATGTAAAATGTTTCAGTAATACTATTACAGCACAATACAATTTTAAAAGTTTAAAAGATGCACCAGGGATAATATCTGCTTAATTTTGAACACTGTCACAACAATTTATCTCCTCTTACAGTTAAAAATTTCTTCAAAAAAAAAAATCCCAAACAACCAGCAATTGGCTACTTCAATGTGCAACAAAACAAAAGTACAATAAAGGCATTTAATAAAGCTTAAGGTTTCTGTTGAATTAAATTGATGCTTACACTCAAAAAAAATCCTATCTACTGTAAATTTAAGTTACTGAAGCTTTTCTTCCATTGGTGACACAGTGGGATGACGTTGTTTCATATGTGTCAACATGCTAAATGTGTTTTTTTGTGTGTAGCAGTGTCAACATACCATGACCGTTTTGTCCACCATGTTTAAGTAAGGCCTAAATCGCATATTACGTTACTTATGTTTCATTGATCACCTATAAGGTAAATAATTCTCCCAAGCTGAACCAGTGGCCCATGTCTGCTGTAGCCGTGGCTCACGCAGGAGCACTTAACGATGCAGCCTGAAGTGAACCTTCTCAGAAATGTAACAATGTGCTGCTTCAATGCAGGTCATCCCAGTGGGGAAATAAGTGCTCTCATACTGGCGACTTAACAATGGTTCAGGTTTTTTTTTTCTTCCTTTTAATTAGTCAGGAAAATCCACAGCTGACGTAGGGGGGTGATCGATCCAGGGCATGGAATACCTGTGATCCGTTATAGCCCTGCTCTCCAGGTTGATGTTGATAGTGTTGCATTGTGCAAGTTAAATGTGTCTCATAAAGATGTTGAGTGTTTTTGCTGAATTGTCAGTTTCAATAAGGGTAAGAAAGGATACTGGATATCCAACATCAGAATAGAGTAGTGGAGAGAGTTGTAAACTTTTGCACCTCAAGACATGAAGTTCACACCAGGTGTAGATTTGGCTGGGAACATTTAATTTCGGAGATATTGTTTATCAGACGACAAACTACTAACATGAATAAAACTGGTGTTGTATTACTTCTAAAATGAAAGGTCTGTGCTTGGGTATTTTTGTTAGAAATAAGTGGTAGGACTTAGGACACAACTACAGATAAGCATTTCAAGTGCAATTATCATTTAAAATCAAACAGTTTCACACTGCAGTTAAAAATGACGTAAAACATAACATGATTGTGATCACACAAGTATCCTAAACTAGCGTAGTGGTGACAGTGGCCAGTTGTTTTGTCTGAGCTGCAACTGTCCCTTCCACATCAGCAGAGCAGCATAAGAGGAGGTCACATGCTTTTCTGTCCAGCTAGATGAAGTTTTGTCACTTTTGAATTTCACATGTTTGTGCCTGAGACCCAGGAAGGATGTGATGTATGCAACCTTGCAGACATCTGAGGCTTCTCTGAAATTACTGTGATTGGTAGACTCGGCTGACCAGTTTTGTTTTTTCTAACCTACTTATAGTTTTCTAAGAACTAGAACCTGAACTTTTGGTTGATTATTTTCTCTGTAAAAACTTTGACACTGGCCAGCCAAAGCTGCAAGAAGTTACAGGGCTTTTTTTTTTCTTTTTTTTTTTTTTTTTTTTGTTTCCCCCTACAAACCTTGAACAGCTGGAAAGTGGATGCATCAGGTATTGGAAAATGGAGCTCTCTTTTAACGCTGATTGATGCTTTGGGAATAGTTTTCAACAGGTTATATATTAGTGTGTATGAAACACGATTCAGAATTTATTGTCATACAACTTCCTGGGTGTATCACATGCTTGGTTATATGTATAATTGGCTCAGGTGTTGCACAAAATTTGTAAAATTGTTGCCATTGAGAACAAAAAATTTTATGATTTCCCTCAGAGCGACCGCTTAGTGTTTCCCATAGTGTGACACACATTTTTATTTGCATTGTAACAGGATTCCTTAGTTTCTTTTTCCTCATAGTCATGTCCTTGTAAGATGTCATGGCCAAAGACAAAAGGAATCATGATGTTCATGTGTTTCTTATGACAGCAGTCTATATCACAACTGTTTAATTAACTGTACATTGAAGTAAACTTTACAACATTTCTTTTCATGACATTTCTTTCTGGGCTTCTGGAAGAACCTTTGCAGGGGCCTCTTTCAGAAAGTGGGTTTTGTCCAATTCTGACTATGTTGAACCTGAACCCAGGCTGAGTTTTTTTTTTTTTTAAACAAGGTGAGATAATCTAACCCTGAGTCTTTTACCGCGGTAACTGACTCTGTGAACTAAACCCGAATGAGAGCAGTTGTACTTCCCACATACACTAAGTTTCTCTTTATCTCCTCCCCTCCTTAACACTGAAGTGGACTCAATTTTATCAGACAATTGATCATATATCATGCATGTTTGAGACATCTGAATGATGGCATGTCACATTTGTGTCAGGAATGTATATTGAGGATCTAAATAGATATTTTTGCTGTGATCAAGCCAGCTGTCATTCATATTTGGGATGCCCTGATGAATGTTGTAATATTCTTGCAGTTACATAGTCCTATATTAGAGGTGAACGATATCTGTTTTATAAAACCAATACTGATAACCGATAACTTTCAGCTCCTAAAGGATCATTACATCAATACTATGAACAAAACCAAAAATAGTTTTGACTCTTTAAATGAGCAGATATTTATTTTTTCCAATGAAAAATGACTGGGAAACCTCTCCAACATTTTCGTAAAGCTATCAAACAAACCTATTTGATATCTCACATCAACATAAATAAGGTGCATCACTTACTGATATAAAAATATAAAGGCTCCTTGAACTGATGGAAATACATGCATCAGAATTACAAACTGAAAAAGTGCATTCCAGAAGTTTACAAAAAATAAATATGCATAGAAAATTAATGCACTGACACAAGTTAGATTCAAACATTTCTACCTTCTACCCATTTCACCTTTGCTTGCATGTCGTCTTTGGCTAATTTCTTGGATTTTTCAAAAGCCTCACCGATGTGTGTAAGTCCCAGTGAATTCTCTGCTCCTGGTTTGCTCACGTTTGCTCATGTTAGCATGATTTCAAAAACTTTCATAAGCGATGGTTGTGTTTCAGATGGCTGATTGGGTTTGACGTATTAAAGCTTGTGCTGTTTTTCCCTTCTCGTGGAATTCGCTTGGAGCAATTGTCGCAAATAACCAGCAAACTATCTTCTTCAAAACTTTAAAGAAGTTCCATACAATTGCCGCCATGTTGTTTGTTTTCATCAGCACGCTGTGTCACATGCTGCGTTCAAGGTGTAACGTAAATTCCTCCATTCCTTTGTTTGGTAGTCGTTCTTTCAGCCTTTTTCTGTTTTTCTAATTTCATGTGTAACATGTGGGAAAATACTGCGAATATCAAATGAAGTCAGCAACTACCAAAATTATGACTTAGTTAACGAGTTGTTTTCTGCCATGAGGGGATATTCTTGATTTTCCTTTTTGAGAAATCGTTTTTCTGATTATGCCGACTTCACTTGAATGTAACATTCACTGCCTGTTATTCAGGTCTCAGTGGAAGCGAGGCACTGCTGTGTTGACAAAAATATATATTTGTTATCTGGGCTATTTGTCATGATATCGGACTTATCGGAATGAGATCATAATTTCCTGTTATCGGGCTGATTTTGGTTGATGCAACGACTTTGGCCAATCCTATATACGCGATCTTATCCTCTGCATCATAAATATCAACCATTATATGCCAGTACTCCACATATAAATGCTTTGTGTTGTTTTTCTTTATGTTACTGTGAGCTGCAGAGAAATTTTTGCCAAATTTCGCTGATAAAGCAACAATATAGCAACAATAAAGCAACTCAATACAGTTGATTTAAAAGATTTGCCTTCACCATTTCCATTTTTTTTTTTTTTTGTGAAATTGATTCTGCATATTTCCTGTCAGAGAAGAATGTTTGAATGACACCAGCAAGCTATAGACTTGATGTAGATTAAATTATTTTCTTCTTAGTAACGGCACAGGTTCTGGATCCAATCTGCTCAATAGGGGCTGGACTTTGTTCCATTCTGGAGTTGCCCAGGGTGAGAGGTGCCGAGTAGATTACTTATTTTCGCCCCAGCTGGGAGCCTGTAAGTCGGGGTTTTACCCATTGGATCAGAGGGTAGCTTTCCTGTGCCTTTGGGTCAGGGGAATAGGCTCTGACTGTTGTTTGCTCTTATGCACCAAACAGCAATTCAGAGTACCCAACCTTCTTGGAGTCCCTGGCCGGGGTACTGGAAAGCGCCCCAGGGCTCCATTGGAGGCTCCATTGGAGGCTCCATTGGAGACTCCATTGGAGACTCCATTGGGGGCCCCATTGGGGGCTCCATTGGGGGCTCCATTGGGGGCTCCATTGGGGGCTCCATTGGGGGCTCCATTGGGGACTCCATTGGGGGCTCCATTGGGGACTCCATTGGGGACTCCATTGTTCTGCTGGGGGACTTCAGTGCTTATGTGGGTAATGACACTGTTACCTGGAAGGGTGTGACTGGGAGGAACAGCCTCTCTGATCTGAACCCAAGCGGTGTTTTGTTGTTAGACTTCTGTGCTAGTCTCGGTTTGTCCATAACACACACAGGGCCTGATTTACTAAGATCCTAAATAAAGAGTACTAAATTGCGTGTGCACTGAAAAAGTTTGCGCGTGCTGTTGTTGTGTGTTTTGCGGGTGATCAACTAAGAATGCTCGCGCAATTGATAACGGGTGCAAACCGCAGTATTTAAATGAGGTGTTGCGTGTCTTACGGTTTGCGCCATGGAGAGTCTGGATGGAAAGCAGGATAGACGCAAGCGCAAAATGAAATTTGACGAGTTGGAGTTAGAGATATTAGTGGAAGAGGCAAATAAACACATTCGTGAACTACAGCAAAGAAATTTAAACATTACCAAAAGAAACGCAATATGGGAGAAAATCTGCGATAGAATAAATGCAGTTGGTAAGACAAAAAGAACGGCAGATGAGGTTAAAAGAATGTGGCAAGATATAAGGCAAAGAACTAAAGAAAAAGTGGCCTTTAATAAAATAAAATAAAAAGCCTCCATAACCGCGGAGCGCTGTCATTACGGAGATGCGTCTCTGCGCGCAGCTGTGGCATCAATGAGTGGAGCTGTGGCTGGAGCCGACTCGTCCTCACACACTACTCATTCGTAAAAAAAGTATATGTTTTTTCATAAAATCCATCCATCCATCCATCCATCCATCCATTAGCTTCCGCTAATGGATGGATGGATGGACCCGAAGTCGGGTCGCTGGGGCAGCAGCTTCAGCAGAGAGATCCAGACCTCCCTCCCCCCGGCCGCTTCCACCAGCTCCTCTGGGAGAATCCCGAGGCGTTTTTCACAAAATGATGTGGAAATAACCCATTTTATTACAACTGAAATTGTGCTTGGGAGGAGTATTTTCACCGGACATTTTGACCGGAGAGATTATAAAATCCCGGACTCCCGCATATTTTACCAGACGAAGTCCGGCAATTACCAGACAACGGAAACCCTGGTGCCTCCTGTGGCAACCTTTTTCTGAATAATACTCGATTTAACATTCAAATAAAATATTTCTCCTTTTGCATGTGCAAACAAATTTACACGAGTCCGAAAGACTCTCTCTCTGCGTATTCTTTGATTTTGGCGATGTCGCCTCCTTGCCACAATAACAGCAGCCATCGGTGCGTAATGCTGGACAGAATAGCACCTTCCTTTCGAACGTACTAAATACAGACGCAATCACAATCCCCGCAATTACTTTCAGGGTTGGTAAATCTCATTGCGTGTGGTAAATGGACCTATTTACATTTTCCCCTCCCAGTATTTTGCGCTTTCTGGCGGGTACGCCCCATATTGTTTATTCATCAGGGCAAAAGTGCTAAATGAACAGCGTGTGCTATTTTGCTCAGTTGAGAGGCGCAGTCCTGTTTGCACGCGGTTAGTAGATCAGCTTGCACATTGGTTTGCGGGTGGTGTCAAGTTTGCACACGTTTTTACGCACGCAAACCTTTAGTAAATCAGGCCCACAGTGTTCAAACATAAGAGTAAGTGCATATGGCACCAGGACACCCTGGGTCACAGTTTGATGGTCAACTGTGCACAGTTTGATGGTCAAGTCATGCCATACGTTGTGGACACCGGACAGGGTGAAGAGAGGAGCTGATCTGTCGACTGATTGCTATCTGGTGGTGAGTTGGATCAGATGGCAAGGGAGGATGCTGGGGAGACCTAGTAGACCCAAATGTGTAGTTGGGGTTTGCTGGAAATGTCTGGCAGAGGAATCTGTCAAACATATCTTTAACTCCCACCTCCGGCAGAGCTTCAACCGCATCCCAAAGGAGTTAGGGGACATTGAGTTTGAGGCCTCCATTGTGGCTGACTGGAGCTGTGGCTGAAAAGTCGTTGGTGCCTGTTGCAGTGGCAACCTAGTGGTGGACACCTTGTTTGAGAGAAGCTGTCAGGCTGAAGAAGTCCTACAGGGCTTCGTTAGCCTGTCGGTAGTCATGCTTTCGCCTACCAAGCGGGAGGTCTGGGTTCAAATCTCGGCATAAATCCTGTGCCAAATCAATCATGCGGCTCACTCTGCACATATGTAAGCATATATAACAAGGGGGGAGCAGCCAAAAGGAGAGTTTTTTTAATGCTTATATACTTCATCTTCAGCTGCTGCAAAGTTTTGTTTTGTTTTTGTTTTTTTCTTCATCAGGCAGGATTTTACCTGCCATTAAATATTTAAATTACACATTCACTCCCTCTGCAGTTTATCCCTCATCAACAAAAGCTCTCATTCAACCATACGGTCTATAGATTTAACAAAGAAAAGTAGGAGGTTCTTTTCCATTTACCTGCCATTGCTATGGTGAAGGACAGTAACAGAGCTCCAGTGATGATATCTTTGTATAGTTACAGTAACTGAGTCAACAAACTCAGAACCAGCTGTGTATGGTGCAGCAAGGAAACCCCTGAAAATATCAGTGAAAAATTATCCACTTGACTACTTTTAGAGGCTGCCTTACTTGCCCCCCTCCCCATATTCCATATTCTGCATCCACAGTGAAAGACATCCTCACCAACCACACTTACTGAGCTGTTCCATGGCGGGTTTACTGACCAGATTTTTCATCGCTTGATTGGCTGGTCACCAGTAAAAGCCGGTCACACGAAAAATCAAAACAATTGCAGTCACAAGCTGATCACTTGGTGCTTTCTTCATCATGATCCTGTCTGGCACGAAGTGATGCACATGAAAGACAGTGCTGTTTTCAGTCAAAATGCTATGCTGAAAATCCAGATGATTGTTTTATCAGTGTGCACATATTGAATTGTTATGAATAATGTGCTGCGGTGTGTAGATACAGCAGTGTCTATGTAAGCCAGTCTATTTGTTGACCAGGTACATGCAGCAGGACATTTAAGCGTTGCTGTGTCATTAACTTGTGTATAAGCTGATGACAAGCTTCCAGTAATCCTTGTCCTGCAGTCTCCGTGTGGCAGTTGAATTATAGCTGTACACTTATGTATTTTTTTTAAAATAAAGAACTGTTCCACTAATTAAATAATTAGTGATTATACGGTGTTTTTGTGATCTGTATTATAAATATTCTTGGGGATTAAACTGAGCATTGCTTTTTTTTTCTCTCCCTCCCCTTAAGGGTAACATGCAGTCATGGGTCTTGGAATCCCAGTTTGTTTCAAAGTGATTTGGCTCATTTGGACTTACAATTATTTTGCTTCCATTTTCTATTTATAAAACACTGAAAGCAATGAACAGCATTTAACAGGTGAAATGTTTGAATAATCTTAAAATGGTGACATTTTTCATACATTAAATCAGACGTTTTAAAAACTGCAGTCAAGATAGTGTCCTAGGTTTATCTTCCATTAGTGGAACAGTTTGCCTTGGTTGACATGCCCATACTTGACCTTTTCATATTGCTTGAATCGCAATGCCACCAACATAATGTGACAGTTTCGTCCATCATACCTAAATAAAGCATAAGTCACACAGAAGTTGATTTATGCTTTTATGTTGAATCAACCCTGTATGTTTGTCCCATCAGTGGACCCACAGCATAACCTCTGATGCAACCTGAGGGTTAGGGTTGTACCTGTTCAGAAATGTAAATGTGCGTTGTGTCGATGTGAACCGTCATTGACAGGGAGCCAAAGTCGTTGCATACTAATGACTTAAAAAGTGGAAGAGGCTTTCCAACAACCTGCTTCACGTGTTGACCACGACTGCTTGCTTATAATCCACAGCCCAGCACCAATTTTATTTTTTCCGTCAAAAATCAATCCGCGGCTTGCTTGTTATGTAGCGGATTGGGGCGTGATATAGGTGGACATTACAGCCATAAAGTAAACAATATAGATATAATGTTGGATTTCTGTTTAAATAAGAGTGCTACCACACTCCCCTTTCAGCAGGAAAGAAGTTACTAGGCTTAATTATTTATGGTTAAAACGCTATTCTTCACCATGGGATAAATGCACTGTTACACTAAAGTGAAATATTATAAATGTACATTATATAAGTCATTGTGAATAATGAAATAAGCATATGCATAAGTGCTGCAGCATTTGCACAGATGTTTAGCTTGTCTTCTTGAGGAATAAAAGTCAGTCTTTTAATCAACCTAGTTTTTAATCAACAGGGAAAAATGTCCGCTTTGAGCAAACTGCTGGCACTTCAGTGTTCCAGATAGTGAGATCGAGTCTGTGGTAGGAGAAGCCCAGCAGTTGATTGTCAGATTTATGCAGTCTGAAATCACTGCGATTCATTTTTCTGTCCAACTGCTCTTGCTTTTTCTTAGTCTTTTTCTTGCCACTGTGAGTTTATCATTTCTTTTCATTCACAGACCAATATTAAACATCTGCGTAATCAGAATTGTGGCCCCATTTTCACATGGTCTCATAACTCCCAAAATGAGCACAATGTGTGTGTGAAGATGTTGGCCTTCTTTTCAGTGCGAGAGTGTTGGTGTGATCCAGATGTCCTGTTGTTACCTTCCAGACGACGCCAAAGGGAGCCAAAGGGAGCCAAAGAGAGCAGTTGCGTCAACAAAACTGGATGATTGCCGTTTCCAAGAATAGATTTCTAGAGCTTAAAATACCTCTGATACACATTCCAATCACATGTACACAGTGGAACATAAGTGCTGGGGACTGGCTTTTTTCGAAGTTTTGTAGTCAGTTGTGGTTCTTTATAACACATACTGTTCAGTTGGCTCAAACATGTTAGCTTCTCAAAGGAAGCTTCTCAACTGATCACAGGTTTTTTTCACCACAGCAGTGTGCAAGTTGTAAGAAAACACATTCCCTGTTAAAAACAAAAAACAAAACGAAAAGTTACTTGATGTTCTGCCCAGTGTAGAGTACATGAGAAACTTCAAATCCGTATTGCAGATCTTTCCATCACCATCATGGTAATGTCAGACTGAACATTCAGAGATTATTAAATGTGACCTACAGCACTGGTCAAAGATTTAGAGACATCTGCAGATTCATTTTAAATGAGTGTGCCCAAACTATTAATTGATTATGGATATCTAAACGCTTGAATGGCTTTGTTTTAAAAGAAAAGATGAAACCATTATTGTTCTCCTAAGACCTTAGTTATGTTGGTGGACTAGCAACATTCAGGTTGGTGACACATGTACAGAAAAACACATTTAATTGATAAAGTAATTACCAGGATGCATTGTTACTTACAAAAAGGCATGTTCTCCACTGGGGCACATGTTTTTCACAAGCTGTACAATACCCTGGAAGGAAAACTCGCACAATGAGCTGAGTTAATGTCACTGTTACTGTTTTGTGCTTTCTCATGAGACCCCTGTTTGCTCTTCCTCATTTCCCCTTCCTTCTTCCAAGAGGAAGCTGGCCTTGACACGCTTCAAATGGCCTCATCTTCTTCATGTCTTTTTTCAGGAAAGGGAAAGCTCAGTATGGCATTGCACAGAATTTGACAGATGAAATATTGTTTTTGTGTGCGTGATGAGTGCTTGGAAGTTTTTTGTCCTTGATCATCTATTTTTGGCAGAACTTGTGTTTTGGGGCATGTACATTAGCCTTGCTTGATTAAGTCATTAAAGTTGTCTACTCTTTCCTAAGTGGCGAAGCAAAGCTTCTGTCACACATTATCACAGTCTGCACTGCTGGAGCCATTGTCCAAGGCTCAGCAGTTATGCAACAGTTGTGTTCATAGTCATGGCATAGGTCAGGTTACCCAAACACTCTGGAACACAGAGAAAATGCTCTGTTTGACAACGCATAGTTTGGCTAATCATCTCCTCAAGTCCCATCGTGTCGTCCTCTGCCTTCTTTTGTTTAATCCGGCCAATTGCAGATAATTGTTTTTATTTCTTATTTTTGCGTTACTGGAAAACCCATTAGACCTATCATATTTCCACATTGAGCATTTCTGTGTACTTATTGTAATTTAACAGTGTAATCAAGCATTTGTCAGATTTGTCATTTGATTCATTCGTTAGGGCAGTTGTGTCTACCGCTGAATATGAAATGGTATTCATGTATATCTTTCACAATAAGATTGCTCTTTGAAAACCACTATAAAAGCTAACATTTTTCAATGTGTTCAGGTCAATATGAGTATCGTGGAATATCACCTGTAAGGGGGCAGAATTTTACATTCATCCAGGACTTTGCAGACACGTGTCTTTCTCTCCGCTATGGCTTCTTGCAGTTATTCCAAGCAAAATAGGCAGGAATAGCCACTCGTCTCGCAGTCCGTGCTGATTTGTTCTTTGCTGAATTGATAGGAACATAACCTGGACTTTCTTGAGTGGTTCAGCACATTGACGTTCTTCCCATTTTTGTCCCTACAACCGCACTAAATCGGCATCTTCCGAGTCAGCGGGAGTTCACATAGTCGGAAGTTTACATGACACACACAAGCCCCAAATGCAGCAGTAACCACTGCTTACAACCGGTACTACCACCCACTGGATACAATTTTAAGTCCTCAGATTTCCCCTATTCTGGAAGGGAATTAGAACAGATCGTGGTGTTATGTAGCTATGGGTGGTATAAACGGTATACGGTAGAAACAATATAAATGTAGCTAATGGTCGAGATTTTTACAATACCGGCCTACTGCAATTTCGCAAGTTGATAATGTAAAGCTGCACCTACTTTGATCGAAAGTGAATGTGAAAACAAGGCAGCGGTTGCAAACGTGGAGCGAGGTGAGGAGGAAGTGCTAATAAAACAAACCGGTGCAATTTCGGGTACTTCGTACAACAAAAAGAATCAGAGGTGGATTTATATTACAAATGCCATTAGTGAATACTTGTGTAAGGTAATGGCGTCATTTCTTAAAGTGGAGAAAAGCAGCTTTAGGAACATGATAAAGACATGTGATGGACAGGTTTCCTAGCTGCAAGAATTTTAGCCCAGCAATTCCCAAACTGTGGGTCGCAGTTAAAATATGTTTTAAATCCTTGATTTTTTTTTAAAATGTTTTTAAATTACTATAAAATATTTATTTCATGATTTAAAAAATCTTTTAATAAAACAAACCAAGTGAGTGTTATTCTATTGTCATCTTAACTTAATGTGACAAGTGTCACCTTTTTTGTTGACCCCTTACATTAATATTGCAATGTAGCTTTTAGTCTTGTATGTTGATCAAAGTGGTGTTTAAAGGTTTGCATGGGCCGCAGAGATTTTTTTCACATTTTAAATTGGGCCTTGGTATTCTGAAGTTTGGGAATGGCTGCTTTAGCCAAACTGAAATGTACGACCAAGTTCACCATCAAGTAGAGAAAGATATCGCGAGCATGAAACACTATGCTACTACTGCGGACTTGTGGTCGAGTCGCTCTATGCCTACAGACAGCCTATTTTCCTGAGGATCATACGAGTGAACTTGCGTGTTTATGTGTATGTATATGGATGGATGGATGGTAGGGCTGCACGATTATGGAAAAAATGATAATCACGATTATTTGGATCAAAATCACAATTATGATTATTAATCAAGATTATTCAACAATAAAAATATTTTTTGTTCAGAATGTTATTTAAAATCACGATATGAAATGTAACCAAGAAAGTATTGCATAAGGGATGGACAAATTATATAAAAGGCAATAGCATGAAACTTAGGCAGGCGGTCCTAGAGATTTTTGGCCATAAACACCAGCCTGTAAACATGTCTTAGCTTCAAGAATGCCCAAAAGCAGGTCACTACATTGTCCCCTACACTACATTGTACATGGTCACGATTAATCACGATTTTCAAAATTTTAATCGTGGCAACCAAAAATCATGATTTCGATTATTTTTCGATTAATTGTGCAGCCCTAATGGATGGTAATCCCTCACAATTCGCGGTCTCAGTACATTGTGGAGGTTTCAAAAATATTCATCGAAAAAAAATATTCGAAAAAAAAAAAATTCAAACGAAGCGCGTGAGGGTGAAGCGAAACACATCACATCAAGAACAAGTCTCGGGAAGCAACAAGAGCCTACACGGGAGGCCCCATGAACGAAAATCGAGGCCTCTGATTGTGTGCTACGACAGGCATTACTGTGCCGTCGGTTGTCTGTACGCTGATTGGCTGACACGTGTCCCCGCATCTCCCATCTCTTGCTCTCGTCAGCTACGCACAGAGGAGAGATCGTCAAAGTGAGTGTACGTTCCATAGATTTTGTGTACACACGGACATGTATACTGTATATACATATACATGTACATGCACATCAGAGATTGCGTTTTCAAGCATGTGAAAAGACCCTCAAGTGATTTGGTTTAGAATCAATTCAATACCAAAGAGCTTAGCTCTATAAAAAATGGTACCTTGATCAGTATCATAAATTTATTGAAACTGACCTTTGGTCAACCTGTCTGGGCTCCATAAAATGTATTCTAAATGAAGTGAAATGCATGGACGTTTGGTGTGTAAAAGCGTCCTGGCTTCAGGGCCGTTAAGATGTACTGACGTGAACATGGCATCTGTCCCGACCTTTTCACATCAACTTACATTCGTTGAAGCAACGCTGTGGAAGAATTGTATGTCTTTTGTTTTATGGGGTGCTGCAGACAGTTCCAGCACTGTTTGTTAAAATCAGTATAAATGTAGCAGTACATATGGATTTTCCTTTACCAACTGAAGCCCAGTACATCCTGCGAAGAAAGTAACGCCTGCAGAGCCTATTACTGAAAAAGCATTTTAGTTCAGCACTATCAGCAAAATTTACGTTTCCAAACTCACACCTGACACAAAGTGCTTTGCATGCTAAAACCTACACAGCTTGAAGGAGCTAGTTTCGCCATAACATATCTCACTAGGTCATCAGTGTGCACCATCAGTCCAAGCTGATCATTCGAATAAAGACAAGCGATCTAACTCACTCTTTCCCCTAACCTTTTTTTTTTTTTTTTTAATTAATATTTTCCTTCCAACAAGATTGCTGAGGTCATGGGAATGTGGCCCCAATTTGTTGTCTGTTTTTTTTTTTTTTAAAAAAGACATTTATTTATTTATTAACTTGACTCAAATTTCTGAGGGATGAAATTAAATGTCTGTGACATGTTTCGGTCAAAATACATCAGGGAAACAGTTTCAGTCACGTCCTTTCGGATTGTTCATAGGAGCTGCTTTAAGGGGTGCAGTCAGCCGCCTGACTCAATACTCTCTCCTTCTTTTGTGTGTCTGTCTCTTTTCAAACTGGTGTTGCAGCTTTGTGCCACCCACTTCAGAGGTACAGCAAATGCTGCATGATTTGAAATGATTAAAGATGAAGATGTAGAAGTGAGATTAATTCTGCCCTGGTTTGGGTTTGTCATAAAAGTTTCAGATCGCCCAAATAAGCTGACAAGGTTGTGTTATCTCACATAAAATGATAAAAATGATATTTAAAAATGACATATAAAATGATATATTAAAAATGACATATAAAATAAAAAAGATGATATATTTAAAGCGATAGTCATCATTTTATATCTTCTTTAAGTTGAATATCATGGATGTCTATATATATATTGTATGCATATTGTAAAGCTGGTAAACATTAAGGGGTAAACTTTTTTTTTGTTGTCTATTTTGTCACCCATACTCACGACCATCTCTTCTCTTGTCATTTTTTTTTTTTTTCAAATCCTTGTCTCCATGTTTCTAGGTGGCTATAAAAATCGTGGATAAGACCCAACTGGATGATGAGAACCTGAAAAAGATATTCAGAGAAGTGCAAATTATGAAGATGCTGAAGCACCCACACATCATCCGCCTCTACCAGGTACGCACTCATCCTTAAAGCCGACAAAACACCCTGCTTACACCTGCTTATACCCAAAACCCTTTTGGCCAGAACATCAAATAGGGATTGTTGCTGTAATGGAATTGTATTACCAGGCTGCCTTACCTGAAACTGTACAAAACGCTTTTCAGTCGTGTTTCTGCAAAACGTAGATGTTGACATCCATGCACACAGATTGAGCTCTACCCTGAAGTGCATAGCAGTTTTAGTTCTATTTAAATCTCTCTTGTTTATATGCCAAACGGTGCTTACTCATGCTGTTGTGTAACTGGTGAATCGCCCATCACTGCTGATGGCCTGTCAGAGGGTCTTTAAGTCTTGGTTGTTATAATGTGTTTGTGTTTAGGTGATGGAGACGGAGAGGATGATCTATCTGGTAACGGAGTTCGCTAGTGGAGGAGAGATATTTGGTAAGGGAGTTTCCCACTGTTAAACTTCACTGATACATAAAGTATTTTGGACATATTTTTAATGTTAATTCTCATACTGCAGTACAGTAATTTTATCTGTGAATTTTATGTCTGCTCATGATTAGTCCACTTAGTGATTTGTCAGGGAAATCCAAATAAAATTAACATATGTGGTCACTTATTTCCTGGTCACTTTTACTGTCTTATTAAGACAGAGTAAGAACTTATATCTGGGCATTCTTATCTGGGCGCCTTAAATCTTTGAATTGTCACTTGTGCGTTCAGACCACCTAGTGGCCCATGGACGCATGGCGGAGAAGGACGCCAGGAAGAAGTTCAAGCAGATCGTGGCAGCAGTCCACTTCTGTCACTGCCGCAACATCGTCCACAGAGACTTAAAGGCTGAGAATCTGTTACTAGACCACAACCTCAACATCAAAATCGCAGGTGTGCTTGTGTCCGTGTGTGAACGTTTGTCTTTGTGAGCGGATGTTAACATTTTGTTATGGAGCATATTCCTGGATTGGATGAGTTTCCTCTGTCCAGTGGAATGATATGATTTCTCTGTCTCTGTTGTCAGATTTTGGCTTCAGCAACATGTTTTCTCGGGGCCAGTTGTTGAAGACCTGGTGTGGCAGTCCTCCCTATGCTGCTCCAGAGCTTTTTGAGGGTAAAGAATATGACGGGCCTAAAGTAGATATATGGGTAAGTAGAGTGACTGGCTTCAACTTTCCTAGGAACACAACGCCATATGCTTAAAGCTTATTTGTCTTTCCTCTTTCCAGAGCTTAGGTGTGGTGTTGTATGTGCTTGTGTGTGGGGCCTTACCCTTTGATGGAAGCACTCTACAAAATTTGCGAGCACGTGTTCTCAGTGGAAAGTTCCGCATCCCTTTCTTCATGTCCACAGGTAGGACCTTTTTTTTTTCCTATCCAGGGGCTAAACAGATTTGCAGGACATCAAGAGTTTTATAATTCATGCTCATCCAGTGAAAACAGGAATAAACCTTATCAGTTAATATTCAAGTTCATAAAGGATGAACATTAAATACTAAAAAGACACAGGGGCCTTTAAGTTTTAACATATCAAAAGAAATTTTTCCTTACACTTAGAATCACAGTAAGTTGTTAATTATTACCAGAACAGTTTTAACCGGCAACAGCTGTCAGCCAAGTACTCATCAAACATCATCCACCATCTGCACCATGTGGTGGAAAAAACCAAAAGTCGACCTTCATCAAATTGACATCACTGCTCAGAGTACCTGATGATGTTAAGTACCATAATCTTTCCAAAACTTGCAGATATCACAGATTATCACAGGTTATTTAGTAGCCTCATTGAACGCGTCTGTGTCCCTCTGCCAATCTTCTTTTAAAAAAAAAAATGAAATTTAAAGACTCAGCTGTTAATAATCTCTTTATGTAGAGCATATTACAGTTTTGAATATATTTAAATAACATCACAAATATGTGAATTACTTTGGATCTTACTAATAACTCTTGGATTGGTTGCCTGGAAGATGGTCGTGTTACACTGTTGTTATAAAGAATAGAAGGTGACTGCACACATGGGAAATATCTGTCTTTTATAGTCCATGGAGTTACTTGTTGTTTCTCACTGTTGCTTGGATATGTTAGCTAAAAATTGTCAGATCAAGCTTTATTATTTGATTGTTGTACTGTTGTGAACTGATACAGTGTATATTTTAGTTTCATTTCTACTGTCTTATATTAAGAGTGCACTCGTATGTTTGTGTGTGTTACCGCAGACTGTGAGTACCTAATAAGACACATGTTGGTTCTGGAGCCCAGCAGACGGTTGACCATGGAGCAGATCTGTAAGAACAAGTGGATGAGACAAGGAGATCCAGATCCGGAATTTGACA
Organism: Hirundichthys speculiger; assembly: GCA_018398805.1. Classification (NCBI taxonomy): domain Eukaryota; kingdom Metazoa; phylum Chordata; class Actinopteri; order Beloniformes; family Exocoetidae; genus Hirundichthys; species Hirundichthys speculiger. The sequence continues at coordinate 4,539,243 of JAGFBZ010001224.1, forward strand.
GGGTTAGACCTTTCTCAAGGTTTTCAACAACAGCTTGCATTCAACGCTAGTTTTTTTTCACTGTCCATTGTGTGTCTTTTTGTTCCAATAGAGGTGTTGTAAGGTTATGCCTTAGAAAAATAAAGTGTTGTTCTTAAAAAATAATTTATTCACTAGTGATGCAAAAGATTTTTTTTGTAAGTAATTATGAAACCAAACTCTGAGGTTGCAGCCAGGTACCAATTAACTTTGCATTAGAAAATTCTAACCTTGCTTTATTCTAACCTTGTTCTTTTAACAATGATAGAAATTGCAATTTTCAAGAACTAGTTCTCATAACATTACTCTTAATCATTAGAAATCATTAGAAATCCAATAACTGCATCCTCAAATCTTCCCGATCAATCCTTGAACAGTCATTTTTCCCCTGTCTCTCCGTCGTTCCAGTTGATAGCGGAGTGTGAGCAGGTGAAGACGGAGAGAGAGGTGGAGCTCATCAACGAGCAGGTGCTGATGGCCATGTCTGAGATGGGTTTGGACCGAGAGCGCACGCTTCAGGTTGGACACAAATGTGCAGCACGTTTCTGTTGGTGCACTGCAGTCACTGTCCAACATCGTCAACGCAATTCATGTTTACTCTTCTTTCTCCCCTCCAGTCCCTACAAACAGATGCGTATGATCACTACAGTGCCATTTACAGTCTGTTGGCTGAACGCCTCAAGAAACACAAGTCCCTGCGTGTTGCCCCACCCACGCCGCGACCTATCAGCTATCCTCTAAACCCTATTCAGGTGATCTGTCTTTTGGTGTTTTCATGATAAATGAAAACCTTTATACCCAGTATTGAATTAATTTCAATTCACTTCACTTTACTTGTGCTGTGCCAATTTACGACAAAGTCATCTTAAGGGAATTGAAAGTTTAACACAGTCTAATGAATGCACTCCAATTGGTCCAAACTGTTCCCCTATCCTGTGGTAGGTTTTATGAACCGTATAAATGGTTTGAGTTACTGCGCCACAACATGAGCTTAAAGGGATATTCAGGTTTTTATTTTATTGTATTTTTTTTTTTTTATAGTAGGGTTTTGTGAAATACTTGAGCACTGTCTCATGTACAGTAGACATCAGTCACAGCATTACCAGTTTGGTGAGCCAGGGTGGAATTCTGATGTGGAGCTATGCCAGTAGTCACTCAGAAGGAAGGACATAGAAAAGTGAATTATCACCATCTATTACTGCAATTATAAGTTTATTATTACTGCCTTTATAAGTTTAGTTCCATTTACGCCAAATGCTTGATCATATATTGTTGGACCATTCTTGCACCAGATATTTATTCTCTTTGTCCATGTTGCAAGATGGTTTATGGTCTTAATAACTGTGGAAGTGATGAGGTATAAATTCCACTATATAGCGTTCTCTGAGTCATTGTTAGCCTTGCTCCCCACAAGAATTCCTCCCTGATACCCCAAACTGAGTGAGCCGTGACACCTACTGCAGAGAAGACACTGATGTCTCATAGGTACTTCACACATGCTCATATTAAAAAAACAAAACAAAACTAAATGTCTCTTTAAGCAGAGCTGGGCTTTCTTCTGCAATAATATACAGTAGATTTCACGGGACTTTCTGAAATATAGATGCAGTAATCATGTCTGCCCACTGCTTGCAGTCGATTGGTTTTAACCCACATCTGTCGACCCCACTGCACTAAGAAGATTGCTTTGAAAGTAGTGCAATCCTCACATAACCTCTTTGTGTATCCATGCCCAGCAGACAGACCAACAAGGTAATCCTGTTAGCATGACCGTCCCCCACGTCCAGCTCATCAACCCAGAGAACCAAATTGTTGAGGTGAGTGAGCGACGGACTCAGATTGGTTGTTTCAGCCCGGATCATTACACTCGATAAGGAAGCCATCATGGTTTATTAGTACTGCATACAGAGATGCACCAATTTTAATTTTCTTGGCTCAAAATGAGTTTTATTAACTTTCAAAGAAGTATGAACAGCATTTAAAAATCTTAAATTGGGATTTAATAAAAAAATATTTAATTTATTTATTTATTGTTTTTTTAAAAGAGCATCCAAAACTGCAGCAGGTTACAGGCCTGTTCTCTGGTTGAAAAGTTCACCAGGTTACTGGGCAGAGGTTTGTTTCATAATCCAACAGTTTATCCCCCTTCATGTACTAGATTATAAATTCTTAACCTTTTATTTAAATAAATCTCAAAATTAAAAAAAGTGCTTTAGACAACAGCACAAACATTTCTTTCCATACACCTTGAACTTAAGGTAGGTCACTGTATTTGGACTTTTACAAATAGAAATAAAAACTGAGCAGCCGGAAACTCGAGCTGATTTTCCATTTCTAAATGGCTAATGTGAACTGTAACTCTGCATTGGGACATTGGGGATTGGGCATTGGGACTTTTATCTTTGGTGGTTTCCCACAGAAATTAAATAATGTTTACAGTCACTTACCGTCAGATTTGCTTTCTGTGCTTGAACCTGAGTGGAACAAAGCGAGTGACTCGTTCCAGAAGTGATCACGGTTTGTCTGAAAACAAGTTGCTAACCCACTGAAAAACTTTCACATTGAATTTTATCTGTTTGCTGACTGTGCCAGAACAGCGTTCCTCTGGTGCACAACTGTGTATTGATGAGTTTTGTGTATATTCTTAAGGGATGGGCCCGTGTGACTTTGTGTAAGAGAGACAGAGAAGGAGCAAGAGGATGAACTGAAGCTCTGTGGGCAGTTCTGGCTGCAGTCATTTTACTTTGTATTGTATAAAATAAAAAATTGTTACTGGGTAGCCAAATATGTTCTGACAGCCACTAATATTGTTAGGGGTCCAACGGAAGTATTAAAACTCTATAAGGGCAACCAGTAAATAAAAAAGAGAGTGCAGGGTTGTGTGCTTTGCTATCTTTAATTTTAGTCTTTAAGCCTTGTGGTAGAATGATAACTTTGAGGATGTGTAGCAGGGTGATGCTGCCTCGTATTGTTGGATTAAGTTTGTCACCTCAACATTTCAGCTGTTCTTCCTTTGTGGCTTTTTTTTCTTGCCTCGTTTCAGATATCTATCTCTGTTCTCACAGTTTAAAACTTCCAGATCAAACACATGTTGACTCAGACTGCTGTGCCATTACGTATAGACTCATTTTTTAAAAAAAAAAAAGTATATCACAGTGCCTGATCAGCTGGTCTGTGTTCACAGGCAATCAAGCTTTAAAGAAATGGAAAAAAATATAGGCCCATTCTGGCTATCAGCTGATAAAATGTTGCACCCCTAACTGTATACTAAACTGATGCAGCCTGTGCATAAGTGTTAGGAAAATTAACAAAAACTCGTGAGCAATTCAGATTATAAAATAGGATTTTTTTTTTTTTCTGGCGAGAAGGAGCAGTTTACAAATCTGTGTCTGACGATGCAAAGGCTCAAACTTGGTCTGTCAAGCATCCTTCTTATAGGAAACATGACTGTTTTATGGTCATTGTCTCCACTGGATGGTCAAGTGATTGAGACATTCAAGAAACAAAGTGAACAAGTCATTTCCACATTTACCACAAGACTATGAGACCTACAGAAATTGGGGAAGACAGAGACTTGGGTCACAAAAAGTTCAACGATATAGCTAAACAACAGACAATTTACGACGGCATGATAATCGTAACAGCCACACAACCTTAACTCAGACAATATTCTCAATAGTCTGATTTTTCCATCAAAAAGCAACATACATACATACTCTGTATTACAGCATAAATTTAACTGAAGACTTGAAGCTAAAAGCATGATAATTTAAACTAAAATATATATTTAAAATGTGTTTTTTCTTTGGATGTTATTTCTATTTTACATGAGTAAAATACATGTGTCTACTGTTTAGCCTGATGGCAGCATGGCTCTGGACAGTGATGAAGGGGAGGAGCCTTCTCCTGAGGCCATGGCTCGCTACCTGTCAATGAGGCGACACACTGTGGGGGTACCAGACCAAAGGTAACGCAGTAACATCTCTTCAATCCTCTGAAGCAACAAATCATCATATTTGCAGCAAGATACTGACTGTATATATATGTATGTATATATCTGACTGTACATTTATTGCCATGATAGATTAAAAAAAAAAAAAAAGGCGGAAACATAAATACATTTATTAAATTTTTTTAAAAAAGCGGCTACCAAATTTCTATTTCTCATAATGAAAAAAAAAAAAGGATTTTGGATTTTATAAATGTCAGCTGACTCCGGTATGACAATATACCTTCTTAAAACCACAGGACAGAGATGCAGGAAGGATCTCCAGAAGCTTCCACCGGGCTTCCCTCGTGGTGCGTTGCCCCAGCCCCCCTTCCCCCAGCTCACCCCCCCAACATGGGCCAGATGCACAGTCTCATGCCAACACAGAGCCTACAGCCAACACAGCAGCTAGAGTATAAGGTACAGTCAGTTGGGTTCGACTGGATTTGTACCTCCTGGCCAACTTTTTCTACTGCATGCTCATTACCTGTGGCTTTTCACCTCGCAGGAACAATCGCTGCTGCAGCCACCCACCCTGCAGCTACTGAATGGTATGGGACCCTTGGGTCGAAGAGCCTCCGATGGCGGGGCCAACATTCAGCTACATGCTCAGCTCCTGAAGAGACCGCGAGGGCCATCCCCACTTGTCGCCAGCCCGGTGAGGATCTGGATATCTGAATGTTGTACACCTTTTCTGTTCTCCAGTTGTGTGCTTAAGAAGCTTTGACCAGTAAACTCTTTGCCTCTCTCAGCATCCTATCCCTGCAGTAGCTCCAGTGGATGAGGAGGGTTCAGATGGAGAGCCAGATCAAGAGGCAGTGCAGAGGTAACCCATGGCGACGGTTTTGATGACTGGGTATACATTACAGAGTTGCTGTCCGAACCAGCGAAAATCCCATAACTTTCGACACTGTCACCAACCCAAATGGTCATTTAGGGATTTGGATAAGTTGAAAAAAAAAATCTCAAAAGCAATTTTACTGGTCCTTTTTATATGATACTTTTTTTTTTTAATCATATAAAAAATATGCAATACACTTTATCATATAAAGTGGATCATATGAAAATATATGGAACATGTCCAGGTTTGGGATTTTTCAGCTGGCCTTCTTCAGACAGCACTTTCTGTAGACTCCGCCGGTGTCCTGGGTTGCTGGGAGTGAGTGCCTTTAGGCTGCTCTGCTTTTTTCCCCCCTCGGGAGGTGGCCACTGTGCTGTGGTGCTTATCCCATCTTTTCTCCTCTCTCCATCGCGCAAGTGCCTTCCACCACCGTTTCAAACAGATTGTGCCATCAATTACAGCATTTCTACCTCTTAAACTCTTTGACCCAGAACTTCTTTATCTCTCTCATTTCAATAAGTGCCAAATTATTCTGTGGACCTTTTCCCTCTTTCTCACACAGCTTTGCTAACTCTGAAGCTTGCAAATCCAGCGACTACAAAAAAAAAGCAACCAGCCCAATCCTATAACTGGAAACTGGGGGCTTGTTGGATACTCATAAGCTCTAGCATCCATCTGTGGTGTAACTTTGATGTTTTCTGATTGGCTAAGATGATATGAATGATGGCACCTATTGGCAGAGGTGGGAAGGGGGTGGGCCTTCCCCCCCATCTACATTGGCCAATGAGGACAGAGAGCTGACCAGCGCTGCTTCCTGTCTCCCACCCTCACCCCCATCCTCCCCCTCCCTGCGGCCCAGGTACCTGTTGAACCGCTCCAAGCGGCACACGACGCACGCGCTCATGAGCACACCGCATGGCGAGTCCTCGACAGAGTCACAGAGGCCCCAGGGCCCCCGCCAGAGGGGGGGCTGGGCCCCCGACACACACACCCGGTGAGGGGACACGCCCACTCTGAGCTGTATATGCACAAACACAAACTCTGAGATTCACCTGTTAAAATAAGGGCTTATTAAGCCTATTTGTAAATTTCTCACCCACACACTCTCATACACACAGTGCTGTTGAAGTACTTGCCCCAGTTGAAGGTTGTATACCATCCAATTAGGCGTGGTATTTTCGTTATTACTGAATACGGAGATCCAGGTATTTCTCTTCATCACCATTAAACAAAGAGTCAAAATAATCCACAAACTCGGACAGGACAAGTGACGGGTTCACAATCAGAATTTGGTCGAACATCCGTATACTGTAAGAGCAAAGCTGTACAATTAAGGGCTTTTCAGATAGGACGGGGTACGCACTGTGCTCACTGCAAGGTTAGGGTGCAGCACATGAAGGACACATGTAGAAACCGCATTCATAGCACACCAGTTGCTTGATGACCAAACAGCCTTCCAAGACATGGTTAGCACATAGTTATGAGTTCTTTGGGCTGTGGACTTGGGTGCACGCTGTATCTTTCTGCCTGTCATAAGAAAAAATAAAATAATCTCACTTCAGATGTATCAATGGTAAGGAGGACACAAGCTGCAGCAAAGACAGCGAGGCTGTGGGTCCATGATACCCTCAACCACAGACGATTTACGCGGGTTTAGGTTCGTCCAGGAGCTGCAGCTGTACACTGATTGTTTTCAGGTGTACTTTATACACCAACATTTTTTCGTTATGTCACAGTATGTCCTCATACTTTCATTGTACAGCTTGGTGAAACATTGCCAAAATCAGCTTCTCTTCCATTATATTTGTGGTTTGTCAGGTTATCTACAATTGGAGGAAGGTATTGTCGCAGAGGGCTGCACCCGAACTAAGCATCTTCTAACGTCAGCGCAGAATGCAGAGGCAGCACTGCGCTGCACTCAGCTCAGCACAGACATACTTGTGTTGTGCCAACACATAGAAAGAAATGCATTCTAGATCGGAGAGCATTGCTAATCACGTCCTACCTGAAAGGCCCTTTAAATGGTTACCTTTGTGTCTTTTCTTCCCCGTAGGGCATATATTTTTGTCATTTTGGTTTTGTAATCGTTAATTATTGTAAATGTACAGTATTTTTTCCCTCCACTTCAGCCAAGAAAATCTTTTTTGAAGGACCATCGTGTGTTTTCTTGTTTGTCATTGTTTGTATTTGAATTGAAAGTTGCGGTTTAAATCAGGGCTTAATTTCTGTCTCCCCACTTTGTCCTTTTTCATCATCACCCCATCCAGTAAAATACAGTTTAAAAATTATAAATAAAATTATAAACTCTTTTCAGGCATGTAGACACAACTGCTTGTGTACCGTTTTCTAATCAGTAAAAATTAGCCCATCTCCTTATCTTTGCACTCAGAAGCATCAAGCATCAATGGTAAGTAGTGGAAGGAGCTCAGCTGTTGGAAAAAATAACATCTCTCCAGGATCCAATCCTTAGTGTCATATGTTTGTGCACTTAGATGAACATCTATTTATGTGGTGTGTACCAGAGATACTGTAACTATCTTTGCACAGGCATGTTGTGAATGAAATCATTTACATGAAAGCTGTTACTGGATTTGTCTGATATCCCACTTGTAAGAAATTCTAAGTCCTTCATACATATTTATTATATCACTGTCAAGACAGTTTCAACAGTTTGTGTCAGTTTGAAGAGCTCATGTGTCTTTTTTTTTTGTTTGTTTCTCTCATCTGTGTCCCCACGCCCTAACTTATATGTGTGCATGCTTGTGTATGTGTGTGTGTGTGTGTGCTTCACACCTGTTTGTGTCTGCTCCTTGTGATCCCCTTTTCAGATCCAGCTATAAGGACTGTAACACCCTTCATCTCCCAATGGAGCGCTTCTCTCCTGTCAGACGATTCTCTGACGGCGCCGCCTCTATTCAGGCCTTCAAGGCTCATCTAGAGAACAACAGCCTCATTAAGCAACTCAAACAGGTGCATCTCTTGATTTTAATGAGATCTGATATCAGGGATGATACATGCAACTGTAAAAAAGTGAAAAGTAACTGAATTCATGTCACTTACCAGGCAAAGCGAGTTTATTTGTATAGCACATTTCATCAACAAGGCAATTCAAAGTGCTTTACACAACTTCAGGACATTCAAATACAATGAAAAGATAAAATTGGCAAATACATTTTAAAGGAAAATATAAAAACTGATAAAAACAGAACCAGACCTCTACAGAGTTCAAAGAGGTTCCTGGGACTCTAACCCCTGTTCAGATCAGACCACCAAGGTCAAAGGCAGCAGTGAACAGGTGAGTCTTTAACCTTGATTTAAAAGAACGTAGACTGTCAGCAGACCTGATGTTTTCTGGGAGTTTGTTCCAGATCTGCGGAGCATAGAACGCTCCATGTTTAGTTCTGATTCTGGGGACACAGAGCAGACCTGCACCAGAAGACCTGAGTGGTCTGGATGGTTCCAAGAGAGAGAGCCAGGCTTTATGTTTTATCGCATTACCGACTGTGTATTTGGGGTGTACAGAATTGGATGTAACTATGAAAGTAATTAAAACCAAAGCAGTGATAAAATGTGAAATCCATATTTTTGGTAGCTAGCATATATTCTTTTTTCTTTCCAGTGTCTTTGGCCTGCGTTATCACTCAGCATCGCTCTGATATGATAGCTGGAAGGTAGCAAAAATTAAATAATAAAAATAACCGTGAGGACAATGCTTGTTAATTAAAACATGTAGCCTTAAAAATGGATGTAAATTGGGGAAGAAAAAAATCAAAGTAATTTTATTAATTTAAAGCAAATTTGCATATGTTTAGGATAATTCACCTAGTGTCATTTACAACACAAATCTGCCATTTGTTGTTCAAGAAAAAGGCCAAATTGACTTTAGAAAATATGCTTACAAACTAAACATGGAAATTGTAAAATATAGGTAAATTGGGGGGATAAATTATTAGTACCCAATGGACATTTATCATTTAGATTTAGGAATTATTAGTGAATAAAAAAAAAGAAAAAAACACTGTCATGTGGGATCCAAAGGTGATCAACTTTAATGTTATTTACGTATTTTTCACTTTTGCATGCTTTACAACATTCTTTTACTTTTGGAGAATAAAGGATATTTGTGACAAACACGTCCCTTAAATGATGAATGTCAAATTTTATGGCTCATTAAAGGATTAAACAATTTCCTGTTTTTTTTTTTTTTTAATTCACATGCATTTTTATTACTTCCCTTTCCATATATCATTTTTGGTACTTCCAGCCTTGTACTCTGGAGGGTTGATGCTGATCTGAACCCACGACTCAGTCACTACTTTACCATGTGTCGAGATCTCAGAAATCCCTCTGTTCTCAGTTATTCTTTGTCGTCTTTCACCGCCACCCCACCGCAACTCTTAAAGTTTCACATTGCTCATAGAATCGTTACAAAACTTGACTCTCATGGGAGGGCAAACAGACCTTTGGCACAGCAAATCTGTGCTTTAACAGGCTGAATAAACTGTGATGCAACAGACAGCTGAGGAGTGTAGAGTGGGTTTTAACGCTGATGTCCTCTGCTGAACTACCCTTGCATGACAAACGCATCGAAACTGTAGAGACGTGAAAGTGATGATCAGCATTGGTGAATCTCATGTTTAAACTCTTTGCTTACCAGTGCAAGATGTGTAAACCTCTCTTTGTTTTGTTCTTGTTCACAGCATTTTAAAGAGAAAACTCCAGTTGTTCTGGGGTAGCTCGTTATTTACGTGGTCTTGTTAAGCCAACAGAAGCTTTGGTTTTAGTCATGATTTGCTCAGGCTAAAGTGGCGTGAAACATTAAATATGGTCAGAATGGGTCAGTGAACAAGAAGAAAAAATTTCACCAAAGAGAGATTTCCAAAAGCAGCAAAGAAGAAGAAAAAAAAAAAAGAAAAATGTAGTGAAAATAAACAAATACATAATAATTATGTTTCATTAGTTTTGTGACCATTATCCCAAGTTATTTTTGTGCTTTTCTTTACCACGCGCACAATTTAGGCTCATTGTTGTGCTAACATAGTTTTTAAGGTTACATTTGACCAAACATAGACGCCTGAGAAAACCACAAGCTGCCTCTTGAGACATAGCATCATCTTTAGTGAGCCTGCAATGAGGTTACTTCACTTCAGGAGGCTTAGATATGGAAAGGGATAATCATCATGTATGCAGCAGGGGCTGCATCTTAGGCCTGCATTAATGTTCTGGGATTATCGTCACAAAAGGGTTAACAAGGTTAAAGGATGAGCATGTGTTCACATCTTCTCTTAACATGACCTATGGTTAAGAAAGGATCCCCAAAAGGAAGAAAGAAAAAAGCACTTTAGAAGAATACCAAAAAGATTAAGAATCATTTCAGGAAAATATGTTTTGGCTAAAGGACACATGCAGTATGTTGTGATGGCTGCTGTTTTCATGAGTTTGGACGTAGAAAGATTTACATCATTTTAAAACTTGGAGTTAGTTTTATGAAGTGCATTTTTGGTATCACTAAGCAAAAGTGTTAGCTATATGCTCACATCTGTGTTGCTTGTGCCATTTAACCAGCTTGAAGCCTAGTTCAAGAATGTAGAGCACAATATTTACTTAATATTGGAGATGGCTGATAAATGACCAGAGGAAGTGTGAACCCGCTGGGACGTCAAAATTCTCAGTCACAAGACAAGTCAACTGTGCTGAAAATGGTGATGTCTGAGCTTGGCTTTAGGTTAGCAGTCTGACATACACAGTTCAATGTTTTGTTCCACTGGGAAATATACCTAAATATATATATTTGGTGAAAGTGAACACTTAACACCATGAAATAATTACACAAAGCTCAATTATTGTGGGAACCATTTGTTTTAGTTTTAACTATTAAAAATATGATGATCTATTACATACATTAGTAGTGACTTTTGTAGAATTGCTTTAAATACAGTTACCCTTGTCTTTTTCATCTACATTAAATATTTCTATCTCTTTAAAAAAAAATAATAGGAGTGTGAACAGCTCCAGAAAATGTATGCAGTCCAGCAGGATGAGCGCTTCCTGGAGCACACTCAGCAGCAGCATATCCTGTACCAGCAAGAGCAACAAATCCTCCACCAGCAAATCCAGGTAGTTGAAGTTGTCAGATACCTCCTATAAATGTGTCCGTGAATTTTCAGAAATCAAGTTAAAAGTTGGCTTCTGTTTTATGTGACACTTTAAAGAATTGCAATGATGGCAGCGTTGTATCAGAACTCTTTATGGTCACGCTAACCATTACATAAAAATATACAGGTAAAAGAAGACAATGTCGTAGTCATTTTTGACTAAATCCTGGCGCTTGGTCAGAATTTGAACAAGAGTGTCCACTCAAAACATTTTTTTCCATTCTGAAGAAGTGGGGGATAATGTATTGTCTGTTATTGCAATGTGCTATGTATTTAACTACTAGTACTCTCCTGAGATTGACTCGTATATACCTCTGCTTCAAAGCGAGGCCTTACCTACACAATAGGGGTGAACCCCTCCTACTCCGGACCCCCACGTGCACTTCTCTTTAAATGTAACTGAACATTACATTGACAGCAGACCGCAAGAAATGTGGCTGAATCTGCTAGGTAGATTTACTTTTTCATCTTCGTGTTTCCCACTTCTACCTCTGGTTTGTCGTTTTTCAAGTCTGGTAAAACGATGATTTGCTGCAAATACCTGTAGCAGTGACTAATGTTCAACATTTATCAGTGTCAACTCACATAAGATGTACTTTATTTTCTCTGTTGCTTTGTTTTCATCCCATCCATCTATCCATTAACTTACGCTTATCCAAATTCGGGTCGCTGGGGCAGCAACCTAAGAAGACCAGACCTCCCTCTCCCCAGCAGGCTCCTCCAGCCTTCTCTGGAGAAACACCGAAGGTGTTCCCAAGCCAGCCAAGAGATAAAGCTCTCCAACCGGTCCGTGGTCTGCCCTGAGGCCTCTTCCCGGTTGGACATGCCTAAACACACCCCTCAAGGGAGGCGTTCAGGGTGCATCCTCACCAGGACCACCTCAACTGGCTCCTCTGTGTGGAGGAGCAGCAAACTATACGATTCCCTCCCGGATGTCTGAACTTCTCACCCTTTCTCTAAGAGAGTGTCCAGCTACCCTGCGGAAAAAACTCATTTCGTATCTGCGATTTCACTCTTTCAGTCACTGCCCACAGTTCGTTTGGTAGGTTAGGGCAGGAACAAAGATGATCTGGTAAACTGAGAGCCTTGCCTTTTGGCTGAACTCTCTATTCATCACAACAGACCGGTACAAAGTCTGCATGACTGTAGACGTTGCACCAATCCACCTGTTGATCTCCTGCTCCATTCTCCACTCACTCGTGAACAAGATCCTGAGATACTTAAACTCCCCCACTTGAGGTAGAATCCTCACTCCCAACCCAGAGAAGGCATTCTACCCTTTTCCAACTGAGAACCATGGTTTCAGATTTGGAGGTGTTGATTCTCATTCCTACTGCTTCACACTCAGCTGCAAACCGCTCCAGTGAGAGCTGAAGGTTCCAGGTTAATGAAGTAAACAGGGCCACGTCATCTGCAAAAAGCAGAGAGGCAGTCCAGTTTGTCCATCCAGAGAGGCTGTTCCTCCCAATCACATCCTTCCAGGTAACACTGTCGTTACCTATGTAACGACACTCCCCCAGCAGGACAGCGCACTTTCCAATATCCCCCAGGGACTCCAAGAAGGTAGGGCAATCCGAACTGCTGTTTGCCGCTTAAGTGCAAACAGTCGGGACCCATTCCCTGACCCAAAGGCGCAGGACAGCTACCCTCACCTCCACTGGGAAAATCTCCAATGTAAAGGCTCCCAGCCATGGAGAAAAAAGTAATCCCACCCTAGTTCCACACCTCTCACCATGAGCAACTTTAGAGTGAAAAGAAGGTCTAGCTCCAGAATCCGTGCTGTGTTGAGGTGATCACATCTAGCCGGTATCTCTCACACGCACAAGCTCAGGCTCCTTCCTCACCAGAGTGGTGACATTTCAGGTCCCGACAGCCATTTTTGATAACCAAGGGCTGGGACTCGTAGGCCCCTGCCTGTCCCACATGGCACGTACTGGAGGGGTTTTTGCTAAACTTTGCTATTGCTAAGTTTGATCTATATAAAGGAAGTGGGAAAAAATGAAAATTCAGCACAGTGAGCTGCAGTAAAGATCACAGACTTCCCTCTAGCAGCTGGTGGTGTAATTAGTGTACTACTGGCTTTCCACTAGTTGTTCCAGGCAAAGTAAACAGGATCACAACTCGTGCAGCCATTGGTTCTTATCTGTTACTTGTTGAATAGCCAGAACATATCCTGGAATTCCTTGTGACATTCATCACATCAACATTTTTTCCTGTCTTTCATTCCCCTCATGCCAAATCAGTGCCTTCCATCTTCTCTGCACAGAGAGCGCTTTCAGCCACTTTACCCGTGTCATGCCAGCCTTTAAGGGATAGATATGTAGTTTGTTTGCTTTGGAGCTGTGTGATGTACATTCCACATCACCGCAGTAGTACACCATAGTTGTTTGAGGGTAGAAAATGATGTAAATTAATGATATGTATCACTTGTTGGTTTCTTTACCGGAAGTGGTCATGTCTGCAAAAGCCCCAAATGGAACACATTACATCTGGTGCTTCCACCTAGAGGATAAAAATAGCACCATTTTTGCAGTGCTTTGGTGGCCTTTATTATAATGTATTATGTTTGTGCTTGCGCTGTCCTGGATGTTTTTTTTTTACTTATGAATAATCTTTCTCACTCTAGAATAATGGAATCCAGATTGTTATAAAATAGCCCTATATCCAGATTGATCGGAGGGAGCAGTTGTTTTCTAAACATGATGGTCGATGTCTCTCCTCTGTAGTATTGTGTTAATATGCAGTTTAAAACTCCAGACCAGCAAACTGCCAAAACCTCTACTTTTATGGAGATATACACACTTGCTGATGATTGATTAACTAATCAAGTCAATTTGCTTATAATCATAACACACTACTGGATTTGGGCTTCGTTTTTGTTAAATAAATAATACCATGATGCAATATGTCATGGGTTGTTACTAATCTGAGATTGTAATTTTATGATTTCATTAAGACCAGATGAGCGTATTTCTCAATTATTATGTTTGGATATTTAAAACCTTGGAATGGAAAAAGACTGTACTTCTTTTCTCAAATGTTTTCAATCTTCAGTATTAGCACTTAAATCATCTCATGTTGCCATAATTATAATTGTGCTTTGAGTCAAATGTTCCTTTTTGCTGGCAGGGTCTGTCTTTAGGCCATGGAGAGAGCCAGCCCAGTCACTTAACCCACCAGCTTCCAGAGGTGAACAAAACACACACGCATGCACACGCATTACTCATCAGCTATTGAGCGGTGAACAATGAACCCGATACCGTGGTGCAGCAATATCGACTGAAGTGTTACATCACTGACGTATCTCTCTTCTCCTCTCCTACTCTGTACCCGTTTTCCCTCAGGTTGCGCATCCAGCCCTCCAGCCCTCCGCCAACACATCCCAGCAACCACCTCTTCAGACAGCCCAATCAGAGCCCTCCGCCTGGATCTGCAGGCACAATGCAAGGGCATGGTTCGTAATGCCATATCTAAAGTGCTTTATCCGTTCAGACATTAAATGAGTGTAGGACTAGAACTGCAGTGATTAAATGGCTGCTGATTATAATCAGTTGATGAAGATGATGCACAACTGATCCTTTCACAGCTCTTCTTTGACTGTTTTTTTTACATTTCTGTCCTGCATCTATTATTCATGCGTAATTACCCTTAGCTAATTGTGTTCTGTTGTTTTTTTCTCAAATATTAATTAAGATTGGAATTAAGGTTAGTTGTGCATGCATCAAGGGTTAAAAGTGCTTGACTAACAGTATAAACCTGATTTTCATTATAATAACACAAACACAACAAAGCGTCATTTTTTTATACTGTAATACACAAGTAGGTATAACTATGCAGACTGAAGTAAAATGTTTTCATGTTCATTGAGGAGAAATGTGAATAAACCTGCCAAATAAGACCACAATAAACATGTTGAGATATTTACCAACTTTATACAAAAACTTAAAAAAAAAAAAATTTGAAAAATGTCATTGTACAAAAGGTTTGGATGGATGAAAGAAAATGTCCATATTAGTTTTGCACAGACCAGTGGGTTTTACTTAATCAGTACTTTTGTCTTTTAGGGGGTCCAGTCATCAGTACAGTACCAGCATGGTGCGATGTACCAAGGACAGAGTGGCAGCCCACCCCCCACAGGCCTGCCGAGGGTCGCTCTGCCAGCTAATCCACAAACGGCATCTGGGCGACCCACTGTCCCATTAGCACAGGGTGTACCTCAACAACAGCAGGTGAAGACTGTTTTGTTTTTTTGTTTTTTTTTTTTTTTTTTTTTTTTAATCTCTCTTAAATTAGACTGAAAATTAAACCCAAATATGTTTTGACATTTTATTTCTATTCTGTTGTGTGGTGACATATGTGTTGACAGGTGACCATTCAGGTGCAGGAAGTGGAGCTGGGAGGTGGGGTACAGAGGCAGGGCAACTTTTTGTCCACGCTAGGGACGCACAGAGTCCTCGGGAAGCAGCTCAGCGCAGACAACGCTGAGACGCACAGGTGACCCCAGCTGCATTAAGCCATCACCACACCCCCTGGTGGCTGCCAACATTACTAATGGACTGTTGCCGTTGTTTCTCCTTCTGCCTTAAAGTTTTATTGGAATTTTGTTATTCCATGTCCACATCAGTCTGTGCAGACACATTTATATGAACTGCTGTTTTGTGTTTGTGATTCTATGCTTCCCATTATCTTACATTGTTTTGTTTCAGATTTCTGCCATATTTACTCCATTCCCAAAAATTGTATTTTGACACTTCAGACATTAATATTGATTGTCAGAGAGATTTTATTTTCTGTGGAACAGACATGAGAATAGTTCACTGTTCATTACCAGTTTTGTAAATTAAGATTAAATCCCTCACCGTCTTTGCTGAGATGGCATCCTCAACAAATACTCTGCTTCAGTGTATCTTGGTGAGTGTGATGGAGGTGCAAGTGTCCCAGCAGCTGGAGTAGAAGATCAGTCTTTTTGTGTCTGTTTTTAGTCAGGACTGCCTTCACTGTGGGAATGTGGAACACCCTTAAGACAAAAGCACAATTAAAATGTATTTTGTTTTTACACCTCTCAGTGAACGCTTGGTGCTTGGTTAGACTCAAGTGTTTGGTA
The DNA here is from genome assembly GCA_018398805.1 of Hirundichthys speculiger. Taxonomy (NCBI): domain Eukaryota; kingdom Metazoa; phylum Chordata; class Actinopteri; order Beloniformes; family Exocoetidae; genus Hirundichthys; species Hirundichthys speculiger. The sequence goes on from JAGFBZ010001224.1 coordinate 4,555,349, forward strand.
GATTGTGTGTGTGTTGGTCTTTTGTAGATTGCTGAAAGCTAGTTAAAGTTTTTGCACTCCATGGAAGATTGGGGGATTGCTGCTGCTTTTATTAACTGTTTGTCTTCTTCCTTCCCTCCTATTCAGTCGTAGCCTTGGCCGGTTCACATCGGGCTATGACCAGGCCCAGTTCAATCCCCTCCTCTTTTCTGGTGATGCTGCTTCCCGGGGCGCCTCTGGAGTCGTCGGCACCTACAGCCCCTACCTGCAGGGAGCTTCCCTTAAAGTCCCTGGCCTGGAGGGCTATCCAAGCGGGCCGGTGGGAACCAGCGGCTACGGGGCCCCCTCCACTCTACAGCAGGCCCTACTCTCCCCCACACCTTTGGACTACTGCCCCCCACAACAGCATGTCACACCCACCTTGCAGGGCCTCCTGTCTCCTCGCCATTCTCTAACGGGCCACGCCGACCCCAGGCTGCCTCCCCAAGACCTGGCTGCCCTGTTGAAGAGACAGAGTCCCCGGCCTTGTCCGACACCTGCAACACCACCCAGTGGTGCAGCACAAGAGTTTGGAGAAATGCTGCTTATCCGCCAGCTGAACAAAGGAGACAATATGGAGCCTCCTGCGCCTCAGGGCACCTCTGGAGGGCAACACTACCACCTGTTACAGATCCGATCCCCGGAGGTTCAGCCACCTCAGCAGCACCCACCTCAGGCGCCTTGTCCCAGCTTACCTCACTCAGAGAGCATGGAGGAGGACGATGTGCCTGCTGGATACCACCACCACCCACATGAGGGTCTGCTGGTCAAAGCAGGAGAAGGACATGAGCTCCTGGGACCTCCTCGTGGAGGAACTCCACCCTACAGCTCTCCCACGCACAGGCATGGTGCCTACATAAGGAAATGCTCCAGCTACTAGAGGTGAGGCCTATTTATGTGACCGTTTCAAATCTTCCAAAGTGATCTTGATTCCCATTCCTCTCCTCACCTTTGTATTGTGAGATGTAATTTATCTTTTTGTCTTTTCTTATAAATTATATGCAGTCAAATATTTATTTCACTCTGATTTCTATGTATACAAAAACCTTTTCTTTCAGAATCTGAGCATGTAGAGTGCCGGCCCCCAGAACAGGCCATGGAAGTACCTGATCACAACGGTGTGGGCTATTCGCGAGGTCCCCAGGGTGATGTCTATAGATCCAGAGGACAGCTACAGCGCCACCACACCATCCAGACCTGTGATGACGCCTACGTAAGTGAAAGTCTGCTACTAGTTTAGGTGGACTACATTTATCACTTGGCTTGTTATGTTCCCTGGCCAACAAGTCCCTTCTTAAATCTTTATTTAATTAGTCCCTTGTGCTTCTCTCCGGGACGGCAAAGATTGGCAGAGAAAAATAGATTCACCAGGCTATAACTGTAGTAATGTGCAAAAGAGTTGGCAGGAGCGGTCTCCCTGTAGTAACGTGTGGAATTTTACTGTTTGTTGGTTGAACTGTGGGGAGTATGCTGTATCAATTCATGTCCCTCATCACTGCAGTGCAGCAAAGAGCCCACTCAATAGGATGATAACTGAAGGAAGAAGACAAATGTGCAAATTAACAGAAATAATTCTTAAATATGTAGCTCTTGTAAACAGTTAGCGTATAAAATCATCCAAAGTTATAACTCATTGTGGCCACTGGAATATGTTTATTATGTATAATTTCTTTCTCTTTTTTCTTCTTCTTCAATGTTTTCCCTCTGCTTCTAAAACTACTATTTCTTCTGGCTGCCCAGGATCAGGCAGAGCTCATGTCAGGCATGAGCCTCTTGGCTGGTAAGGCACTCAGCTCTGCTCGAATGTCGGATATTCACAGCACGACGTCGCTGACAGGAAGCCAGCAACTGCACCAGCGGGAAGAGTCGGGTAAATATGGGACATGCAAAATCCGCATACATCCGTGTTGACTTTTCTCCCTTGCCATCTCAAGTACAACATGTGTTTTGCATGTAGTGTGCAATGTCGAAGGGGATCTCCATGCAGCAGCCTGCTACCACTCCTCCTGCACCAGTGATGTGCTCCACAGCTACAAGCCCCCTGACCTGCAATACAGCATGGAGCAGGCTGGGGTCTAGCACAGGTGTGTATATGAACACGCACAGAAACATCTTTGGAGCAAGAGTTTTTGAGAATTTTCCCTTGTTGGAAGGAAAGATGCAACTTAAAGATCTATACCAATTTTGGCCATTTTTGAGTTTTTTTCTGTGCTTCGTTAGCAGCCTCTTCAGTTACACAATCAATGAGTGAGAGATAATAGAAGCTGCAGGCTGTGAGCTTTATGATTATTTTTAGCCTCTTAACCAGTGTAAGCTTCGTAGCATTGGACCTGCTCAGCAGGATGATGCTCTTTTAAATGTTTCATTTTGTTGTCCCAGTTGTTTCTTCACACCTCACTTCTTTCTTTCAGGCTAAACAAGTTGCTGTCTTTGAGTATTCCATATTTACTTTGAAAAACCTCCGCGTACAACCAGTGATTCTGGAAGTGTTCCTGGACCCATGCTGTTATTTACTGTGACGGCCTGCTTGTGTTTAAGTATCTGCATGTTCCATTTCTGCGCTGCAGCATCTTGGCAGACCTTAGGAGTGACTGGAACACCTGGGTCCAATGCTCCTTCCCCCATTTAGCTCCACCCCTCCCACGGTGGACTGGAGCTCTTGTCTCCCACGTACCTTTGTTTTCTGTTATGCCATACAACATTCTCACCTCTACTGTTCACTCATCCATACATGTTCACCTTCACCACTGATTCTACTGATTGTCACGTTTTGCAGGTTGCCTTTGTTTTTCGTTGCGTTAACATTTGGTTAAAATAAATATTGGCCTACAATCTGCGTTGTAGCTCGTGACAGAGTGGGGCTTCGTTTGTGGGTTTACGTTTTGGGTGTATGTCGTTCTGGATGCTCGTTGGCGGACACTCTACGTTGTTGTTTGGGATACAGTTGCGTTGTCCAGTTGTTGTCGTTCTGGTTAGGTTGATGGGTTCTGCTTGTTGTGTGTGGGACTCGAGGTAAGGTAGCTGTCTGACTCGTGCACGTTACGTTGTTTTCTAACTGTAGTCCCTGTGGGGCTCAGTGACATTACCCCTTTAGGTTAAGTCAGGTTTGTTGTTTTGGTCGTGTTGTTGTAGCTTGGTGTAAGCGTCTTGGCTCGGGAGCACATCGTGGTTTGGGCGGAGTCGCCAGTTTCTGGTTTCTTTGCCTCGCATCTTTACTGCTTAGAATTCCCACCGCTGGTCGCTGCATGAAGGCCAGGGGTGAGTTTAGCTGGGTAGGATTTGGTTAGGCAGTCAGCTAGACAGCTAGAAATCTGCTTGATTTCTGTTTGGTGGGTTCACATCAGTCAGCGCTTTGCCTCAGGTGGAAAGTTTTGTTGATTGGGTGGATTCCCTGAAATTTGTGTACCTCCAACCTTGTGGAGGGGTGCTGGAAATTCCCTTTGTCCCCATATGCTTGAAATGGTTACTTTTTTGTTGGTGATGAATTTGGATTGGAAGCCCTGTTTTTTAAATTCTAGAACAGTGGTTCTCAAACTTTTAATGCTGCGTAAGCACCTGAGAAACTCTTCAGCTCTCTGAGTACCACCATGATGACCAATTTTAGAATATAGCCATATATGCCTTCTCAATTAGCTTTAAACACACAGAGATGTCACGTTAGCGAGATAGCTCATGTTAGCGTGATTTCAAACCTTTCAAAAGCAATGGTTACGTTTCAGATGGCTGAATAGGTTTGATGTATTAAAGCTTGTGCTATTTTTCCCCCCTCATGGAATTTGCTTGGAGCATTTGTCACAAATAACCAGCGAACTATCTTCTTTGGAAACTTTAACGAAGTTCCATACAATCGCCGCCACGTTTGTTTTCATCAGCACGCTGTGCTGCAGGCTGCATTCAAGGTGTAATGTAAATTCCTCTGTTCCCTCAATTGCTAGTCGTTTTTTCTGCCTTTCTATTTTTTCTATTTTTATATGTAATGTGGGAAAATACTGAAAATATCAATTCAAGTCAGCAACCACCAAAATTATGACCGAGTTAACAAGTTTTTTTTCTGCCATTAAGGGGGTATTCTTGATTTTCCTTTTTGAGAAACCCTTTTTCTGACTATGCCAACGTCACTTGAACATAACATTCACTCCTGGTTATTTGGGTCTCAGTGGGAGCGAGGCACTGCCATGTTGACAGAAATATATACCTTAGCGGGGCTATTCGTCATGATATCGGACTTATCGGAATGATGTCATAATTTCCTGTTATCGGCCCGATAATTGTCGCGCACCCCTATCTTAAACACTTCCTCTGGTGTACCGGTTGCTGAGGTGGACGTGTTGAAGGGCTGCTTGTCAGCTGGGCTGGAGCTGCCACAGTTAATGTGACCAGTTTTGAGGACAATGGAAACATCCAGCCATATTTGTATTGTGAGGAGTGCATATGGTAATTAGTCAATTTTCTTTTTTTCCCAGTCTTGTCCCATTCACACATTTCTCCAGATTTTCTGAGTGTATTAATGTTATGTACTGTAGTAATAACATATCCAGTCTCCACAGATTTACGTCGAGGACTGTTATTTTTGAAATGCATACATTACATTGAAGCAGTCTTTTTGCAGATTGATGAACCTCTTCCCATCTTTATGCCTGAGAGACTCTGCCTCTCTGAAACTTTCTCTTTATACCCAATCACATCACTGCCCTGTCGCCAATTAACCTAATTAGTTAGATGTTCCTCTAGGTGTTACTTTTCCAGTCCTCAGTTGCCCAGGTCCCATCTTATTTTTCAGGAGTCTTCCTGCTGTGAGACTCGAATTGAGATGTTTTTCATGAAACTGTCTCTTTTTCTTTTTGTCATGTTATATTTCTCTGTGCTCTATTGCAAATAAATAATTGATTTCTCAGTATTCTAAACTGATACATTCACCCTTACTACACCTCTACCATTATTTTCAGGTTATTTATTCATCAGTATTATTTTGTTGGTGTTTGTAAAAGTAAGGCAGAAGAGTGTACTCAGAGTATTCAGTCCTTTTCTAGTAGTGCCACAGCACTTTCCACTAGAGAGATTTTTTTTTTTTTTAACAAATAGTCTCTACCGCACGAGATAAGTAATAATGTTATTAAAGGAATATTTTTCTCCAGGTTTTATGGGAATAATGGAAGTGAAATATTGTCTTGTTTGCCTCTGTCTTCCTGCAGGGAGGACTGTATCCTGTGTGTGTCGATCCATATCAGCCCCCCTGAGTTGTGTTGACTTGAGTTGAGCAGCATCACGCCAAACCACCATCGTCTGCCCAAGTGGGGGCGCTGTGTGTCCATCTATTGGTCTTCATTTTTCCCTTCAGGGGGCAGCTGTGTGAGAGGGAGAGGGGAGTGTGGGTGGGTGTATACTTTTTTTTTTTTTTTTTTTTTTTTGGGGGGGGGGGGGGGGGTGTGCATCATGGTTGAAATGTCAAAGTGCCAGCATTTTCTTTTGCACAGACGTCAGCAACTTTCTTTGCTGCATTTTTCTCTTTTTTTTCACCTCATTGCATGAAGGCCAGGGGGAGTTTTTGGGGCAGTTAGACAGGTTGGATTTTGTTCCTCCTCAGGTGGAAAGTTTGGGTGAAATTTGGCCTTGAGGTTCTCCCACCCTCACCCCCAATTTTAGACCCACCACCACCCAATGTTTAGCTCACCCCCAGTGTTTCACCTGCTAAACTGTTGCCTTTTTTTGCACCCTAGTGTGTGCCATCATATGTTTTCATATGCACATCTCTCTGGCCAATGCATTTGCAGCAACAGAAGCATCAAAGAACTGCAACAACACAAAGAAGCTGTAAACACAAACACAAAGGTTAAACCCTAAAGGAGCATGGGTGCAGGTTGTGCAAGTGCAGGGAACTGATGTTGTGTTGACTTGAGTGAGCATGGCCAATGGGGGGGCTGTGTGAGGGGGAAGTGGGGGGGGGGGGGGGTGGGGGGGGGGGGGTGCATCATGGTTGAAATGTCAAAGTGCCAGCATTTTCTGCACAGACGTCCAACATTCTTTGCTGCATTTTTCTCTTCTTTTCACCTCATATTTTGGGTAGGTTGGGGTTCCACTCCACCCTCAGTCTCCACCCTGGCCCACCCCTCCACCCCACACCCACCTGCAGCCCTGACTTAAACCTCCCCTTTGCACCCTAACTGTTGGCATACTTTCATCATGTGCCTCTCTGGCCAATGCATCGATGCAGCAAAGCTTTCAAGAACATGGACGCCAACAACACAAAGAAACGTACACACTGCTGCAAACCCAAAGTATTTGCATTAGGCTTGAGTGAGTGCCTGTGCAAGCATGATTTGACCAGAAGGGGTGAGGTGAGGGGATCAGTGTCCTGCCTCTCTCTGCACTCTCGCTGTCCTGCAGCAGATGTTTCCGGAGCAGGCTGAAGCCTCAGCAGGGCTGGCCCCCTTTTGGTTGGGTGGTGGGCATTTTGGGTCAGGCTCCAACTGGGCACCAAAATTGATTTATCCAAAGATGGAGCTCAGTAACATCGCACAGGACAAACCAGCTCTTTGGTTGTTGTTGTTTTTTTTGTTTTTTTTTCTTTTTTTTTTCTTCCATTCATTGTTACATTTTTTGTTTTAAAATTCATTTTTACTGTTGATGTCATTGTAGGCATTATGGTCAAAATGGTTACTCTTATTGTTATTACTGTTTTCTGTTAAAAAAAGTTCTATTATAATGAACATTATTATTATTATATTATTATTATTATTGTTATTAAAAAAAAACAGTTCTGCGTTGCAAGGAAGACAATAATGTTCTTTGATTACTTAAGTAATTCTGCACTTTCGGTTCAAGCTATCCTCAGCCGGTTTCCACTGCTCCTCAGTTCCTTGCTCCTTTTCATATTTTCACCTTGCTTTTCTATTCCACCCTCCCCATCTACAGCCCTAAAATCTTCCACCCTGTGCTCTCCCATCCTCTTCTCCTATGTCAGTGACAGTGTAATGCATTGTGGGTAGTTTTACCAGACGTTTCCTCCTTTCCTTGTACAGTGATGCCATGTATAGAACGCTATTGCAATTTCTGTATCATGTTTTTTTTTTATTTTGTTTTTTAATTTCTCTTTCTTGGTCAGATGTTTTTAGATGTTGTTGGGGAGGCTTTTTTTTAAAAAAAATTGATACTGTTTATCTTTTTTTTTTTTGTGCTTTATTAATCTTGAGATTTCTAGCCAAAAGAGGACAGAGAAGAGAGATGGTGCTCTTTCTGTCGTAAAAACAATTATTTTAATATTATTATATTGACACACTTGAATAAGAGAAGAGTAATTATTTTGTGTTGCTTTTTAAAGTATCATTTCAATTGATGTCGTGACTGTCATTCTTGTTGATGTTGGGCCTGTTTTCTGTTAATGGTGTAGTTGTGGCAGGCTATACAGGGTCAGGTTTGGGGCTTTGTCTGGGTTGGTTCGGGTGCTACAGAGACTAGACATTCTTTTAAAAAAAAATGACAAAAAACAAGGGAAAACTTGTAAAATAGCTGACATATCATCCTAAACATCACAAGCGTGGAGACGGACAAACCCCACTCCTCTTCCTCCCTTTATCTGTCTGCTGTGATCCTCCAAATATCCTTCACTACATCAGCTTCTGACCAGACGGCGCCTTACGGACATGGCCGCTCCTCCCGAGCTCATTTTGCTAACTTTGACAACCATGGAGGAAACCACAGCTTCGCCCCCACCCCCCATTTTTAGTTTGACCCTAAACCCCAAAGTGCAGGATGGGAGGAGGTGACTTCTGCATTTTATGAACAGTTTATGGCTCCTGTCGTTGTTGGATACATTTGTACACACCTCCAAACTGTTAAAGGGAAACATTTCAGGAGGTGACCGTTGGAATCGATGCAACTTCTTCGACACACAAGGGAACATAAGTTTGCATTCAGAGCTGGGCAGGATGTGCACACCGGAGTTTGTCTCCCCAGGTCTGTGCCCTCTGCTGAAGCACATGGAGGCTGCAGGACCACAGCAGAGGACTAAACCCCCCTCCCTGTTCTCCCTTTTTTCTTTTTCCTTTCTTTTTTTAACTTTAATGTTTTAGCTCTGCCTATCCTACAGCTTACAGTACTCCTGGATGTTGAATCAATATCTGGCCATCAAGGGACTGTGGTGCGAAGAATAAAGCTCCACTTCTGTGTTTGTACAGGCTACGTACCACGACACCTGGCTGCACGGTTGATATACTGTTTGCTATGTACACCTGAGAGCTGTAGATGGTGTCATGCAGTGCTAGTGCTTTCCATTTGCATCATGGCACTTCCTTTTTACCAGCCGTACTCAGACTCAACGTACTGTAAAACAGGAGTGGCCGTGAAGTCCGACTTGATCTGATGTGTTATCTGTTGCTTCACAAACTCAGCCATCAGTGTCTCATCGGGCTTTCCGTTGCATGCCGGTGTTCCCCTCTGCTCTCATTCGTTTCTCTTTCAGATCTTTCCTCTTGTTTTCACTCATTGTTTACACCAAAACCAAAAGAGATTTGAAAGAGAGAGGACTGAGTCAGCTGTGCAGGAGGGAAAGGAAGTGGAATGGAAGGCATAACCAGTCTTATCCCATGGAAGGATAGGAACTTAAACCTGCAACCGGAGGCTCTGTAAGTCTAATGTAATGTTGCGACCCGTCTCAGAGCTGTTGTTGGACATGTGTGTCTGTGGAGGGACGAGCAGCTGCATAGAGAAAGGGACTGCTTAAGGGAATGGAAAGCACTGCACGGTGCAGAAGTGATGGAGTGAGCTGCTTTGCACAAAACTTCAGCCTTATCAGGCTGACCATTCCCCTTTTTTCCTGCCCTGACTTCTCCATCCCTGACCTTTCTCTTTCTCTCCATCCCAGCAAGCCAGCTCTCTGCTCCAACGCCATTTCTTAGGTTCTTATTGGTTTTATCAATTATTTTTTTCTCCTGTTTTTTTTTTCTGTTTTTTTTTTTCTTTTCATTTCTGTTGAGTACAAAATACTAAAGTGCAACAACAATGATTAAAAAGAATATCAACCAAACTGAGATGAATAAATATATATAAATAAATAATTTAAAAAAGTTAACTTGTGTCTTTGTGTCTCCTGCTGCAGTCATTTCAGAATGTTTTCAGACTCCTTTATTTTCACAAATATAAAATGCATTAATTTATTTTTCCCATATCAATCTAAAACAAACTGTGTCCAGTCTCCTTATTCTTTGATCATTATCAAGTTTGGATCCTCCACCAGAGACATGAGAGCTTGTGGGTTTTGCGTGGTATTTTTTGCTGCTCCTGGTACTGGTCTCAGAGGTTTCTGATGTTTCTCCCGTGATCTGCCGGAGCCACTTTCCAAGCTTGGAGGACACGGCTGTGAATAATCCGGTCCCCACTGGCACCACTGTTGTCTTCTTATTCCAAATCTAAAATTTCTTCCTCCAACTCTTGGTTTTTTTTTTCCATCTTCTGTTCCTCATTTGGTGATTCCTACCACCGTGTCTGGCTGGTTGGATGTCACCAGTTTATCCGTCTGGATTTGGAAGTCTCACAAATTTTTTTTTTTTTTTTTTAATTCTCTAGCACTGTGGATTGTTTCAGGGTCTACTCCTGGGGTCTTGTCTGGTGTGGTAGGCTCTGGTTCTGGCCTCCATCATTCCTGTGCTGCTATAATTATTCCCTCGGTCCTGTCCATCAGGGCCAACCTTTTCTAGCTCCTGGCCGGACTTCTCAGTGTCAACCACTCCTTCAGTCTCAGTGGTGCAGGCTGTGCATGGGCTTCTCTATCCATGATGGTTTCTGCTACTTGAAACATTCACTTAGTTAATTATCACAAACTTCTGGATGCATTTCTGGATCTCTGTTTCATCCTGAGCGGGGGCTTTGATGCTCAGTAATCTCCAGTCTCCCCCCTCCTGCGTCATGGCACTGTACTTGGAGTGAAAACCCTCCATCCATTCAGAGGAATTGTCTTGACGTCAGAGGCCTCCATGTCCAGCAGGGTGTCTGGTTGCTCGGAGGGCATATGTTTTATTTCACTTGGGTTCTGTTCTTTCCACTCAGCTGGCTCTTCAGGAACTGCCTTACACTTTCCAGGTACTTGGCTGTGGCTGACCTTCCTGCAGCTTCTCTTTGTTGCTGTTTGCCTGCAAGGATCCCAACGTGTAAAAATGGTTGCTCTGAAAATTGGATATGTTGCCTACATGTGTTGATATGCTGCAGGGAGAAAAAAAACTTTTTCACGCCTTTGAACACTGAGCAAAGTACTGGAAGAAAATGTTCACATTTCTTTCTTAAAGGTAGAGTAAGCCATTCTTACTCCAACCTTAAACTCAAACTTTTTGTCTCATTCAGTGAATGTCTCCTCACTTTCCAATAGCTGCACGAGATTTAAAAGGGGAGGCTCGACTATTTTACTTGATCTAGGTCTGTGACATAATACAAATCTAAATGCCTCTGAATTACATCATAAGTTAAAGCATTTTATTCTTCACATAATATATATCTGAATTAATTGATTTTATTTTAGAATCAAAATTCTCATGCAGCTTCCTTTGCACAATGTCAACCTCAATTTAAAGTCAAATTGCATGTTTGTTTTTTGTTTCAAACTATTGGCATTATGATTAAGATGGTTAAGTTTGAGATAAGAGTATCACAAGCAAATGCAATATATGTGTCAGGTAAAATTAGCGGTTATAGCTAATTGTGCTTTCTTCCCAGAGGAACTTGGCATCAAGATTTCTCATGGCAATTTTTCCTCAAAGACACCAAAAATATGTATGAGTAATTGGTAATTAATATGAGTGATTAGGGTTACCACTCAAATGACAATACGCAGCAACTCTGTGTTATTTGAGCAGTTTGGCCTCAAATGTCATACTGTTGTTATTGATACTGTGATTTGAGAGCCTGGAGGAACCCATTTTCCTCTGTGGGTCTATGAGGTGATGCTCTGGTGTCTGCTGAGGCTCCTCTGGCTGCAGCGAGGCGCTCTGCATGCTGCTGCTCTGGCCTGTACAGCTGCACTGCAGAGGCTTTTCAGTCTAAAGCAGCTGAGCTCAGACACTGTGAACCCTGGTTCTGTTTCTGTGGATATTTTTGCAGTTGCTATGAGAATTAAGGTTGGAAGTGATGGATGACAGGAAAATGATGTGGTTATCCCTCTGAATTACCTCATCAAACACTAGAGCATATTAAAGACTGACATTCTGCAGGGAGCTCTGACTCTTTTCATCTAGTCTAAATAATCACCTCTTTTCTTTTCTACGCCAGCTGTTTTTCTTCCCTCACAACTCTGAGCCCTCTCTCCACTCCCCTCATGTTCCTCTCTGTGCTCTTTTCTTTGGCTTCGCTCTTCTCTCCCTGCTCCTTTAACCTCCCTCTCCCCCCCCCTCCCTTCCCGCTCTCTGCCCCTCAGAGTGGCTACACCACGACTGTTTGCGTCAGCCGGTCAGTGGAAGCTGCTACTGGAGGTTGCCGTATCCTGCAGAGGGCCAAATGTTTGTGTGTGGAAGTGTATGAGTGTACGCAGATGGGAGATCAAGTGAGTCAGGGAAGGCTGCCTCTCATCTCCCCGCTGTCATCACCCTCCTCTGCTCTCCCTCCTCTCCTTCCCCGCTGCCATGGAGCTCCAAATGGCTGAATCACAACAGCATCTGCAGAAAGGGCTGAGGTAAAGCTGTGTTTGTGTCATAGTGGGCATCTTTCCCTGTGTTTACGCATCAGCATGCAGTCTAACAAAGCACATACAGTGTGTATGTGTGTGTGTGTGTAGAGCTTCACTGCTTGTCAAATTTCCTTTGTCTGCAAAGAGCTGTCAGCCCCTTTAGTATAAATGTTTTAGAAGATCTTTCTTGATCACCTCCTTATTGATGATGTAAGGTTACGTCTGCTGCATTGATGGCTCGGCTCCTGCTCTCTACCAAGGTGCTCACACAAATCACATGACCCACACAGCCAGCAGGCTCCAGCATTACCTTTCATCTCCCTCGGCTTTGTGTGCATGCAAATCGATACGAGCAGACCTGCGAATGTTTTGAAGTGATGAAGATGAGCCTGCAGATCACAGCTAGACAGATGGTGAATTACTGAGGAGTGAGAGTTACTGTGAAGCATTTTAAAGGACTTTGCAATGCAATGGCATAAAAGCAAAAACAATCTTCCTTTTACGAGCCCTGTCTGCTTCTTTGGGTTTTTTGGTGCCAAACTATCAAACCAATGTTGATTTATTACAGATTATTCCATTTCCAACAATGGTCCTCTCAAGCCATGTTTCACTGATGGCAAACAAGTTGCAGTCTGATTAAAGCCTAATACAGTCCAGTTACATTCAAATTCAATCCAATTCCCTGTAATCCATTTATAACCCAGTTCATCCCAGCTGAGTCCAAATTCAACCTAATAGAAAAACATCCCAGCAGATTGCTTCAAACCTTTACTCCAATGCATTCCCATCCTGAACATGCATAAGGTGACAATGGAGAGGTACAGACCAGCAGAACCAGACCCGTGAGAGCAGTTGGAGGTCAGACGTGAAAGAGACCAACAAACTTCAGGGAAATATCTGAGACACAAAATAGAAACACAATGTTACCTGCAAAAACAATGACATATACAGAGAACAGAGTGAGGAAAAAACTCAGTGTGCTAAAACTAAAAGGATGATTCAGGGTCTTTATGAAAAGAAAGAAAACAGAGGGTTTAATGTGAGCTTAAAGGCAGAAAGGGTGTCTGTGTCCCCAAACACAAAATGGGAGCTGGTTCCACGAGAGGGGGGCCCGATAACTGAAGGCTCTGCCTCCCATTCAACTTCTGGAAACTTAAGGATTCCACAAGTAGGATAATATGGAACTATGAACTCTTTAGCGTGAGAAAGAGCCATGATCTGAAGGGCTTCACATGTGAGAAGAAGTTTCAATTCTTCCCAGATTTCACACAAAGCTAAGATTGGAAAAATAGTCACAATTGTTATTCAACACATTCCTCTAAATCTATTAGCTCACAACACAACTTCACCACCAACAGTGTTTATACAATTCGGTGTAAAATTTAATAAAAAAAAAAAAAATCTCTCCTTCAAGAGACAAAATATCTGCAACCGAACTTTTCTCATCAATTGAGCTAAAATCTATCTCTGTTCTCAGGTGTTGGGATTAAGGTGGGCTTCACATTTACTGCTGTGCTACCATACAGTAAGGTGTATGAAGCGTTGTCTTGATTAAACCAGTCATGTCATTTCTTGTCCAAGCAGGTAGATGCATGTGTGTGTGAGGTGCTCGGGCCAGTATGGAGAGTGTGTGTCTGAGGATGTGGACATCGGGCTCCGCTGTTGTGTTCTTCAACACGCTGGCTTTGTCCTGGACAGGTAAAACACATGTCAAAGCTTACCTTATTATTAGGGCTGGGCATGTTGCTCACATGCTTTTGTTTTGAAAAGTCTGTTACTGGCTGCTGCGAAACCGGAAAACAGTAAACATAAGGAAAAGCTAAAACAGACATGGAGAACGGTAAAAATGCGTGAACTTTACAGTTCGGCTAGCACCTCAGATAGCAATATTAACAATTCTGTCTAAAAAAAAAAAAAAAATTCTGGACTGCAACTAAACTTTCGCGTCATTCCTCCATGTTACATCAGATCTGCTCCATGTGTTCACTGTCGTGCTGTTCTCTAGCTGGTTACTTCAGTGCGGCTCCATCTAGTGGCACAGATGTGTAATAACAACAGAAAGTCCAGTCCTCGATTATAAAACAAATTCAGTTCTGTGGCCCGGTTTTTAATTTCGTATTTTTGATCCAAGTCTAAAATTGAAATATTAAAAAAACAGGCATTTCTTTAGATTTTTTGTGTTAGATTAAAAAACAAAAAACATAATAAAATGTCACCTTTTAATTTTCACATTTTTTGATTGACAATTGAAAATGGAAAGAGTGAATGATACACAGATTGGTAAAGTTACTGAACTTTAACATGGACATTTTCATTTTCATTTTTAAACTGCCAAGTTGAACTCCCGGTTAAAAGTTTCTGCTGTTACCTCAGAAATGACCTGTTTTAATGTTCTGATTGTGCTGAGCCACAATCATTTTGTTGGATTTTGTTTGTAGACTTTTTACATTTTTTTTTTATAAAAACAAGATGACATTAATGCCCTGGCAGTGGCAATAAGCTTTATTTTATTTTACATTTTTTAAGATGAGATTTACACTAAACGTGTGTTACTGACAAGTGCTGATGTTAAAAGTGTTAAACAACAAATGTTATGACACTTTAGTTCATATGGCAGCAGAACATTTCAATAACAGTGACCTTTACACTACTTTTGAATTCATTATTTGATTTTGCATTAACAATGCGATTAATCGTGATTAATCAGGGAAATAATGCGATTAATCGCAATTAAAAATTTTAATCGTTGCCCAGCCCTACTTATTATACAACACAACACATCACATCACATTTTTTTTTTTTTTTGTATTCATTAAACAATAGAAAGACAGTTTGTATGGGGCTGTGGAAAATCAAACTTGTTTGAGGTGATGAAAAGAGAAAAGATGCAAAGCCAGGAAAGCAGTTTTCCACTTTTTTTTTTAAAATTTTTTTATTTAGTGATAATGGGTGTTATGGATCTTCTCACTTTTTTTCACACGGTTAATTTTTACATCTTTTCACCTTGGCTACACACTGCAGGTTTCTAAACTTCCCCGTTTGCCCACACAGTCCTGTTCCATGATTTACCACCCCTGTACCCGCAGGTGGAATCGAACCCACCCCTAAAATCGATGGATGGCACCAGGCAGCTGTGACGCTGCGGGAAAATATGACACACAAGTTCCGCTGCCAGTCGGATGCCTGGGACCCCCACGCTCCTCCACTGCTCACCTGGTACCTGAACGGCGAGCAGCAGAGAGACCCATCACCGAGTCACGGCCGTCTGGTGGTGACGCCAAAACAAGGTCATGAGGTCATGAAAGCGGGGACCAAACACAACAGCACCTTCTCTCTGCGGGCCAGAAAGTGGGACCGGGAGCTGGCGTGTGTTGCATCAAATCCCAGGACTGGAGAGAGCTACAACGCAACGATCACACTCAACGTCCAGTGTAAGTCGTCCAAGTGAAATGTTGAAAGTAGCCCCGTCTGCTTTCAGCTGACACGGTGAAATAAGCTGCTCCTGTGTTCGGTGTCCCAGTTCAGCCAGAGATCCTCAGGGTAAACGCCCACTACAGTGAAACCTCAGACCCAGGCCTCTCCCTGGTCCTCTTCGCCTTGGTACGGTCCAACCCAGCGGCCACCATCACCTTTGCCGACCAGTCGGGTCAGCTGGTGGCCAACGCTTCTGACTTCCTCATCCTGGACTCACAGAGTTACCCCTGGCTGACCAACCACACGCTGAGGGTCGCGCTGAACAGCCTGTCGGGGAACGTCTCGCTGAATGCCAGCAACAGTGTGGGAACAGTGCAGAGCAACCTCACACTGGCAGGTTGGTGATAATGAATGAGGAAGTACACTTATCCAGATGGGAAGAATTCATCACTGATGTTTACTAAATGCTAAGACAACTGGGAAGCTAAGAATGAAGACTATAATGAGGGTGGAGGAGGAAGACGGTTTACATGGGGCCTGTTGAATCTTTACAAGAAGCTTCACTGTCACAAGGCAGAAGGCAAGGCAAGGCAAGTTTATTTGTATAGCACATTTCATGTAAAAAAAACAATTCAAAGTGCTTTACATAAAACATTAAAAGCATAGCAGAAAAGGTAAAAGAATAAAAGCATAAAAACAAAGGAAGACAAAAAATGCAAAAATGAAGCCAACTGAAAATGAACACGTGGACTAGTTTTTCCAGACTTTGCTGAGACATCAGATCCTTTATCCTCGAGATGATCTTCAGGTGATAGTAGGCTGATTTAGTGATTGCCTGAAAGTTTAGGTCCAAGGCCCAAGAGAGCAAATTTTTAAGTGAAGGCAGCTACAAGTTAGTGAGATGTCAGCTACGTGGCTTTGACTCGTTTAGTATTTTCTGAAAGGCATAGAGTACTTCAGTTCAAATCCCTAAATTAACCTTACACAGACTTTAAGGATAAAACATTGCACACTATATTTCCACAACGTTTGCGAAAACTATGTGAAACTTGGAGCTATGTGGAATGTAGAGGTATTTATCATCCAGAAAGAAGAATGTGTTTCCCAAAGTGTGGGGTGAGTCCATAAAATCTCTCTCCTCCTCTTTGCAGAGTTCCTCCAGTCTCGCGTGGAGGTGCCCATGCTGGGAATAGTGACCGGAGGAACCATGGCCTTCATGGCGCTCCTCATCCTCAGTCTCATAGTTCTCTGCCTCATGCAAAAAAACAAGAGCAAGACCTTCGGTGAGGCCTGTGTGTGTTGGTCTGCAGCAGGAGCTGAAGTGTTTGTGTCAGCACACTAACACACTGTGTTGTATTATGTTACAGATGAGCCAGTAGAGATACTAATGACCAAAAAAAGGTAAATAATCTCACCTGGATATTTGGGAGCAAGTAATGCAGTCAAACAAAAGTCCAGTTTATTCTCTTAACTCTTAATGGCAATAACTTAATGAGTTCTTCTACAAATACATTTGTATCTCTTTGGTATACACAGTAAATATGTAGTCAGTCACTGGATTTTGTTAATGTTGGAGGGACTCACGTTAGTAGTTTCTTCCTTTTTAGTTCTCTCACAACTGTCCTTCACTTTTTCATCCGGACACAGAGAACTGTGGTCTCCAGTAATATGCGTGTAATCCTGCATCATGAGTAATAAATGTGTCAAATGTAGAGAAGCAAAACTACTTCCATGTTGGCTGTAATGTATCACAAAGCAGATACTGGTTTCTGCAAAAAGCAATGATTTTTGATAAGGTCGCTGATCCTTTTAAAGGTAGGGTAAGTGATTTCTGGATTTCACCCAGTCTATCTGAAACAAAACATCAACCAAACATGAAGAGGAGAGCGAGCTCCTCCCTTCCAAGACAATTTGATCAAAGCATTTTTCTGTTCCTGATAAAAGTTCATCCAGCAGACAAACAACGCCTTTGATCTAAGCTTGAAATCTCTTGATTATCCTCACAGTGAGTCTGCAAATCTGAAGACAGAGAAAGCTGATAAGACCCACATCCCCAGAGAGAACATGTCTCTGCCCTCCAACATGCAGCTCAACGACCTCAGCACTTTGAGAAAAGGTGAGTTTGCCCCAAGACAGATGGTTGACAGTAGGAGACTATGCTGTCCTTTGTGTCTTCAGTATGAAAGGTATTTAAATAGATTTTTTTTTCATGGTCTGTTTTTTTTTTTTTTTTAAATTTGATCTGGACCTTGAATCTTCTTTAAAAAAAAAGTGATGATGATGATTGTGTACACTGATGAACTCCTGAGATGGTAAACTAAACTAAATAAAGTACTGAGTTAAATAGTGGCTCATAAGGAAACTGCCTCGCGCCTGTGCTCAATTATTAGCTCTTTCTTGCCCCCTAGTGGTTTGATTCAGGAAGACATCCTCACTGACGGACCTTTTTCTTCACATTTTCCAACTCATGTTCATTTGTGATCTGTGTTCTTCACATCACATGGTGTGTGCTTTCACAAATACTCTCATTTTACCGTAAATCCAACATTTAGAGTGTATTTCATAATTAAGTTAATATGCAGATCTTTGTTTGTGTGTCTACATCTTTTAGTTAATGTTCTTTCTCGGCTATACTGCAAACAAGCCTCTACATCTCAGTGAATTCAAGTTTAAATAAAAGCTAAAGACGAAACAGACTAGATATGAAACAAAAGAGGCCCCAAACTGTTGAGAAGCTCATTCCTGGTAACAAGCAGCAGTGGGAAACATTTCACCTTTCAGAGCTGCTGACAGTTGGTGTCCTCATTCCCCAAACACTGACAGCGTTCTTGTAAAATGAGATGACGCAACGCAGATTAGCCAGTGCTACTGTCCCAACTTTTCTGAAAAATATTCCTGGCATCAAGTTCAAACTGAGCTTATACTGTAACAAACAAAACACTGAAGTCTCTTTGTTTCAGCATTTTGTCAATTAAAGATAATTTAAATATTTTATTTGAACTTTTTTAAAATCATGACGCTGTTTTTGAAAGACAATTCTTTTTTCATGCTATCAGAATAATAAAAAATAAATTATTAGAGCACCATAGAGTGAACGTCTTCATATATTATTCCTCTAAATTTATACACTCCCCCCCGTTGTTCTTTTAATTACTATCAAATTACAAAGCTTATACTGCATTTTGTAATTAAACTAATTTGTAATTATGGATTTGTAAATATTATAATGAAATATCATGCACTTCTAATTGTCATGGGCTATATTAGTTCTAATTCCTACTAGCTCTTGGACACAGAGTTATTATCATCTAATAATATTCGCCAAAACTATACCCAGTGAAATGCATCATTCTGCCTCTCTGCTTTGTCCTGTCTTCTGTCTTTCTTGCATGACTTCATGTAGCAAAAGAAGCTGCCCAGCAGAGGAGTGTAGGAGAAGAAAAGAAAGAAGAAGAGGAGGAAGATCTGTCTTTAGCCTACGCAGCAAGAGGTCAGGCAAATATAGTCTGATTCTCATGCATTTTATTTATGTGCTTGCTGTTTAAGGGCAGAGGTGCAGCAGGGTGTATTTATGCTTCTGTTCGTCTTCCTGATTCCCTTACAGGGTTTGCCAGATATCCCATGGTGGGCTACATCTACAAGGTGAGCAGCACAAGCAGCGAGGAGATCTGGCTCTGACTGACCCCAGTGTAACACACATATACTGTATGTGCATGCATAACTCCTTCCTAACGATGCAGCTGTAGAAGAAGAAACCCAGAACAACTTCCACCCACGGTTCAGCCCACCATCAGTCCCTTTCCAGCTGAAACCAGGGACCAGAGAGCCACCTGGTCTTGGAAGACTTTATCCATTCCTGGACACATGAACATCAATTTCATGTCCACAAAACAAAGCTGCAGATGTTTATGACATGAAGAAAATCAGGTGCTCAGGTGTTTTGATGCTGTCTCAACAATGCAATGTCTGACGTGATTTCCCAGTAACCACACGCTCGTGTCAAGTCCCTTGTTGCATTTGTTGTTCTGTGCTAAAACCAGAATGTTACATGTTACATGAATAAGATGGTGCATAACTATAGAATATATGATTACTTATGGACAGACGACGTGTCACGTACTGTATATTTTTATGCATATGTATATGTGTATAAAAGAGGATATCTAATAAAGATAATTCCGAGATAATATGCAAGTAAATGCTGAAAATGCTGTGCTTTTATCTGACTCTCACCAGGGGGCGCTCTCCAGAGAGCCGAAGCTGCTAAATGCAGAGTGTCTGTGTCATGAGGGTGGTGCGCACTTTTAACATCCTATTAGCAATCAGTGTTGGTTGTGTGTTGATGCAAAACACTTTTGCATTGATTTCAATTTTACAAAATCAGTTGCAGAAGAGAAATAATGAATATGTTTGACTAATTGCCGTGCATGCACGTGTGTGTGCGTGCATGTGTGTGCACCAGGTGTGTGCTCTGGGTCACAGGTTCTTGTGGCTTTTCTTTAAGCAGGAAGCAGAGTTGTGTTGTGGGAGTGTCTCTCTGCTCTCTGTTTCTTTCCTCTACTGCTTCTGCTCCAAACAGGGAACCCAGTCTGTCACACACATCAGGGAGGAACATTCACAACAAAATCTGGGGAATTAAAATATTCATCAGCGCAGGCGGTTGTGTCCGCTCCTTTGTTTCAGCAGACGGAGCCGCTCATTGTCAGCTTACATTTATGAGAGCAACACTTTACATCAGGGGTGTCAGACTCATTTTCACTGAGGGCCACATCAGCATCATGGTGGCCCTTGAAGGGCCAGATTGACAGCATGAATGTAACAAAATGCAATTTAAATCAAAATAAATTAAACTACACCTTATCGTAATGTTAAATAGCAGTTTCTGTATTTATTATGTATTCAAGTTTCAAACATTTAAGTCATTATTATATTAAACTCTGGGTTTGTGGTTGTAAGACTATCCATTACCTTGGTTCTTTGTTTTTCTTGCAGGCTAAATTTAGCATACTTAGCTCCGTGTTTGCTGTCAAAATGCCGATGTAGATTAAACTCTTTCACGACTGACACCCGCCTCATAACACAAAAGACATACTGTTGTTTTCCCATCATTCATGAAACTGCAGTCCTTGTGCATCATTTTTTCTTTTCTTGGACATGTTGGGGTTCGTTTGTAAAGGTTTTTCTTAAGTCCATCAGTTCTGTTCTGAAAAATTGTCTTGCTCATAGCATGCAAGTGCATGATGGGAGATGTAGTTTATTTTCAATATGCGCTTTAAAGCAGTTTAACCTTATTTTAAGTCTTAAAATATTGGTTTAAAATTTAAGCCAATGATACCCAAGTTCTCGAGGGCCACATAAAATGACGTGATGGGCCACATTTGGCCCGCGGGCCTTGTGTTTGACACATGTGCTTTAGAGAAACAGCATTTGTTGGTGGAGCGATCAGTCATTTCAGATAAAACAGACTATTTCCATTGTCAGCATAGGTTTCCCCATCTGTTGCTGTCTGAGATGGAAAGGACAAAAGGAATAATACCAAGAGCCTTGGTGATCCTCAGGATATTTTACCTCTAAGTATCTTTGAATTATCCAGAGAACTAACTTCTCATTTTGGTTTGTGCCTTTTTAGTTTAAGAAGACAACATAAGTAGTGACAGGAAATAATAATAAAAAAAAAAACAGTTAAAAGTGATACATTGAAGCATGTCAGACAAAAAACAGAGCTCCTCAGAGATCAACAAAGCCTGGAGAGATTGAGATCAAACCAATCACACAAACTTCCTTTCTCTCAAACACACTCACACA
The DNA here is from genome assembly GCA_018398805.1 of Hirundichthys speculiger. Taxonomy (NCBI): domain Eukaryota; kingdom Metazoa; phylum Chordata; class Actinopteri; order Beloniformes; family Exocoetidae; genus Hirundichthys; species Hirundichthys speculiger. Next base: position 4,576,233 of record JAGFBZ010001224.1, read on the forward strand.
CACAAGCTGAGACACTCAACGGCCAACAGAGACTGGATGTAACAGCTGAAACTCATCAGCGCTTCTTTTTCAGGTTAGTCATTTTGTCTTTAATTGAGTGCAAAAAAGAAAAAACAAAACAACAACAACAACCAAACAACAACAAAACCTAGAAAGTCTATGTCTGCCTCAGCTCAGGCCGTGTGTTTTAAAGATTTAAAAATGTGCATCAAAGTCTATCTCTAGGTGTCAACGTCAAAGTGTCTGCCACAGTCAGAGTTTAATGGTTATTCTGCTAAAATGATGATCTCACAGTAGCATCCAAAATGTAGCATCCTCAGTTTTCTACATAAGTGGAATAAAATGGTTGCCGTGAAGCAGAAAATGGCGCACTTCCTTTCTTCTGGTGCAGTTTACTCGCTCTTGCTGCCAGTGAAGTAAAGTATTTTCTCGCGTCACAGACGGATCTCTGAGGGGAGAACGATGAAACATCAGGTGCTGCTGCTTTGGTCTCTGGCAGGTAGGCCTCCGTTATTGTCTTTGTTCATGATTACGGCTAAATGAAAACTAGAATCATGCTATTCCATCACGGGGAATGTTTTAATCTTTAGAATGATGCCAAATCTGATGCCCTTTTCACAACATTTTTATTATATATTTTCTTCTATCTCTCCTCTCATTGCTCCAGCAACATTTGTCAGCTGTCAGGATAGTAAGTATTTTTTTTTTCCACTGATCTTTACATTTAATCAAGACTTGGGACAAAGTTTACAAATTACTGTGTTATTAACGAGTATCAGTTTCATAAATGCCAAATAGTACGAGCCTATTGTTTAATGTTTCTTTCTCCTACATAGAAAAACCCATACAGGCTGACCTTAAAGTGCAGAGGATCTCAAATGGAATCAAGTTGTCTTGTGGAGAAAACTTTAAAGTGATATCTAAAAATGGCGCAAAGGGAGAAACTTTAGAGCTGTCATACAAAGATGAAAATACAGGGGAGTACGAATGTGTGCCTGACAAAGATGAAGGATATGAAGGTGGTCAAATGATCTACGTGAAGTTTCGAAGTAAGTTCTGCAGTTACCTTCTGTGTGTTGTGTTTGATCTTTTCTGTGTGTACGTTTTTAAATTTACACTTTGTAATGATGTCAGTAGCCCACAGACAGACAGACTTGATAATCATATGTTTAAAAAAAAAAAAAAAAGAAAAAGTGTGTTCCTTAAGACAGTGTCGTGTGTGTTTGTGTGTCCAGCCTGCGACAGCTGCATAGAGCTGGACCTGATGTCACTCGTGAGCATGGCCGTAGGAGAGGTGGTGGCTACGACGGTGATCGGGGTGGCCATCTATTTCATCGTTTCTCAACCCCGGACCGGTCCCGTCGCTTCTAAAAAGAAAAGTAAAATATATATCTGTGTGTCTGTCTATCTATCTAAGGCCACCTCATCAATAACATGTTGTTGTGAAACAGTATCCTGGAGTGGTTGTTTTCAGAGTGGATATTCAAATTAAAATGAATTTGCAAGTACAGTGATCCCTCGCTAATTCGCACTTTAAGTTCCGCGGTTTTAGTTATTTGCGAAATATATAATATAAAAAAAAAAAATCTGGAAAAATTGTGGAAACATCACAGAATGTTGTGCGCGTTCACTCACAGTCAAGAAATGTTGTGAGCCAGTCTGGCTCCTTTAAGAAGGTAGCCTTATGGGTAATAGTGTGGCCTTATGGGTCATGTAGTGAATGTGTTGTGGGACGGCAGAATAAAAACGGGGTTAGATGAAAAGTGGAGTGAGCATAAACAGCAGCCCAGCGTGTATAGATTTACATTCTCTGTTAACCGACAGGAGCCGAATTATACAACCTGTTTTTTTTTTGTTTTTTTTTTAAAAAAAAAAAAAAGAAGATTACAAGTTACAAGTTCCTGCAGTGCCAGAATAAAGTGCTCGTTTCCATGCAGAGGAAAACCGGACTTTTTCTTTTGTTGTTGTTAGGCGTGTTAGCCGCTAATTACGAGCCAAAAATAGCACAATACCAGCGGTTTCTTTACTACGGTTCAGAGACCAGAGGCTGTGAAGGTAACAGAAAGACCACAGTTGAGTCTTTGTCTTGTTTTGCTGTAGTGCCTCGCCACTTTTTTGTGGTTTTTAAACATATTTTTGAACACATTGTTCAGGCTCGGGGGGCTCCGGCTCCAGTTGGCGGATTTTGATTTTCGCGGGGGGATCACTATGTAACTAAACAGATTTTTTTTCCCTTTAGATGATAAACTCACCTGCATTGTTAAATTTTATGTTAGAATGGGTATGCCAATGCTCAATTGCGTGTGAAACGTATTGTGTTCAGGCAGCTGTTTAGCCACAATGATTCGTGCATATTACAGTATAGTTGGTGTTTTCTCATCCAAAGAAGATGTTCATGTGCTGGTTTATCCATGATGGTCCAGCAGCCCTAGAGGCCAGTAATCCTCAGGCTGGGAGGACCATGTTAACCCCAGAAAAACTGCTACTACCACCAACTGTGTTGGAGGTTCACTCGAGAAAATGCTTTTAGTGGAACCAAGACAGTCGCTGAGGCAAATCTGGGACTTTTTGGCAGCTCCGTATGAAAGAGTTGATCTTTTTCCCAGCAACAAGTCCGTGTACCTACATGTCTGATGCTCACTTATTTTGCATGTTACATGTGGTTTGTTCATAAACAAAACAAGTTGATATTTGAAACTTTTGTGACATTTAAGATCCTATTAAGTAATGTAAAAAGCAGTAAACTGAAGAATAACATCATTCTACGGTGTTAAATGTATCAAAAATACTAATAATATAATACAAATTAGAATTAATTTGCACTAAAATAGAAATGAAAACATTAGTTGCCACCGAACTGTTTTTGAATCTGTATTAAATATCTGCCCTTAGGCTCAGATAAACAGCATCTGGTTCCTACTGAAATCAACAGACCTAGCCAATGAGCATTACCAGGTAAGAGGAAAAATGAAAGACATTTGTGGTTTTTTGCAAACAGAATTATGAATAACACTTGCTGTTGTTGTCTTTTGCTCTTTTCATCACCTTTCCTCTCTCAGTCTTTGAGACCCAAAGAGGCCCAGAAGAGAGACGTGTACGATGAAATCGTCCCGAACAAGAAAAAAGAAAAGAAGGCGAACCCCAACTCTGCATAAAATACAGATGCATCTCAGATGCCTATTACCTGGTCTAGGCTCGATATCTTGATTTAGAAAAGAAAAAAAAAAGAAAATGGAAAAACAAAAAACAGTATCTCTTATCAGTTTTTCCAGCCCTGCCTGTAGCTGAACGCTGCCAAGAGCCTAATGAGTGATGTTTTTAACTTGTCGCTGTATATTATAGTGTTTTAGCCATCGTAGTTTCTACATACTATTTCAATTTAAACTTCTGTCTTCTTTGCAATAAATGAACAAATAAGCAAACAGCATTTTTGTCATATTGCAAACGTGTCATGCTGCTGTACGTGGTGAACTGTCCTAGTGTGTGATTTGGGTGCAGCTCTGAGGTATTTCCTGGTACTCTGGGTTCCTTTGCTTCCACTAGAATCTGCCATGTCGAGTTAAAAAGCTGGTCGTCGGAGGAGGAGGAGTGTCCGAGAGTCTGTCCAGGCCCAGTTACACTGTTCTGCATGCGCAGGAAAACTTCTACTAGGCTTGTCTTCTTAGGTGCAGCTGAATAATGCAGTCTTTGTGTAACTTTAAAGTGATTTAGTTCAGCTCTACAGTTAATTGATCAGTCCTGAAGGCCGGACACACCCTCTTCCCATGAATCATCGAAGAAGGGAACCTGTAATTGTTCAGCCCGTGCATTCCTGAGATGACTGGTGTTGGGCCCCTGAAGAAATGTGTCGTAAAGAACGTGGCTCTGTGGCTTATCTGGAAACTGAAGAGACTAAATGAAGAATAAATATGTAAAAAAGTTGATTTTCTTTATTTAATCCGAGAACTCTGAAGAACAGAGTCAAACATTCGTAGGGACTGTGCATACTGGTGAAGAGCAGTGCAGGGAGAGATGTTTCTGGATTCAGTTTTCAGCCCAGGTGGAGAGCTGGACATCATCATCATCATCATCATATATGTAAATAGGTGAGTGCTGTGAGCTGTCCATCCATCATCTATGCCATCTTTAAGGGTCACGAGGGATCTGCTGGAGCCTGTCCCAGCTCTCTAGCAAAAGGCAGGGGTACATCCCTGGACACACTGCCAAACCACAGAGCCACATGTAGACAAAACAACCACACACACTCACATAGGCAGCTCTGACATGTCCACGCAGGCACAGGGAAGATGTGCAAACTCTGCACAGACGACCCCCCCGCTGGGATTCAAACCAGGAATCTGTTTGCTTTGAGGCAACATTGTGAACCACCAAGCCTCCATGTTTCCCTTAGTGTGAATCTGTAAATTAAAAATAATGACAATAAAAACCTAAACCAGTCAACAGTCAATACAGATGACGTTTCTTGTTACCTAGAATCAATTACTAGAAACTGGTTCACTTCAGTGAGACAGTCCAGTGTAGTCACTGTGAGGGAAACTTTATAGAATATGGGGTTTTCCTAATCACTGATATGCTTGTTTCCACAAAATTTTTCCATTCTATTTTGCAATTAGTGTTATTTTTGAAATCTGTGTTCTTCATCTCATGTGTTACGTGCTTTTACAAACACGAGGGGTTTACTTTAAATGCAGCATTGGGATGTTCATGGAACATAAACATTATCTCTCATGTCCTTGTTACTATCCAGCTAAGTGAAGGTTGAGGTTGTGCGTAAAGTTTCCTACGGACTTGCAAAATGTGTCTCCAGTTGTCTCGTATGTTTTGTCTGGTGTATTCTGTCACGTTCTGTCAAAACCATTGTGTGCTGATTGCTCAGTGTTATTCTGCATCGCCTGCTGAGGTGTAAGGTGTGTCTAATTCAAAGACTTCTTTGAATCTACATCTTTAGCTATATTCCATACCTAAGTGCAGTGATTCCCAAAGTGTGGGCCGCGGCCCCCTGGTGGGCCGTCGTGGTACTGCAGGTGGGCCGTGAGAGGTCATTAAAATTAAACAAATGTGTTTTAAATCCTCGATCTTTTTTAAATATGTTTTTAATTACTGTAAAATATTCACGACATGATTAAAAAACATTGAGAAGTAATAAAACAAACCAGTTAAGTGTTATTCTACTGTCATCTTAACTTAATATGACAAGTGTCCTTATTTGTTGACCCCTTACATTAATATCGGATCATGGTTCCTAGTCCTGTATGTTGATCACAGTTGTGATTAGAGGTTTCGGTGGGCCCCGGAGATTTTTCACATTTCAAATTGAGCCTTGGTATTCTGAAGTTTGGGAATGGCTGCCTAAGTGTATTCAAGGTTAAACAGCTAAAGGTGCAGCCAAGTGAAATACATGATAAAAGAGGCTCCAAACTGCCGTTTCACTTTCAAATCCACATGTCCTCAGTTCTGATATACAGTGTTTTGTAACATGTGCTGATGCAGTACAATGGTCAACATCCCTTTCTCCTCATGTTTAACCTGACTTACAGAGGTTTTTTTTTTTGCACTAGCTCAGTTCTTAGAGTCCAGAGGACATGGACTGAAGGAGGAGGGTGGGCAGGCGAGTCCAGTGATGTGTGGTCCTTTCCCAGGAGACGAGCAGGAGAGTACACGGTTTAACTAAGTAGGCAGCAGAAGCAATGAGTGGCGAGGACACCTCTGCAGGTGCACAAGAGCGTCCCACAGGAAGGAGGAGAAAACCTAGACCGTGTTCATGCCCCATCACTCGACCCACACCAACACAACTGAAAGCAGAGGAAGCAGGCCATAGGCCTAAGTCTGAAACCACAGGCTTTTCTCCCCTGCAACCACTGTGGCCACTTTTAGACTTTCATGTGCTGTTCAGACTACATGACTGGTTGTCTCGTAATGAGGGGTCTTCTAGTCACTGTGCTGTGTCAACGAAGAGTCACACATCATCCTGACTGTGACTTGGTCACCAAACAGATCTTTAAACCTTCAACAAAACACACACAGGATATTAAGCAGAACCAATGAAATGGGGAGATAAAAGCTCAGGCTCCATTTTAAATGAGTTATCTTTGATAGACAACCGCACTTTCTTATCTGCTGTGCACGTGGTGGCTTGGGATTGATTGCGGTTGGCCAGCTTCTCACTGCAGTTTTGAACAGTTGACTGTGCGACCCCATTGGATGTGAGTTTACCCAGAAGGCAAAGCATCGTCTCCCTCTCAAGAAGAATCAAAAGGCCTGACAGAAACTTTTCCCAGACTTGGGAGACAAACGGGGTCTGCAGTCAAACTAGGTTACATGTCCACAATGTGCTCTCCATCTTTTTTCATCTTATTTTTACTTCCTCCTGTTTGAATGTACTTTTTAATGCTCTGTAATGCTTCAAATGTTTTATGTAAAGCACCTTGAATTGTCTTGTGCACGAAATGTGCTATACCAGTGGTGCGCAAGCTGTGGTATGTGTACCACCAGTGGTACGCGAGCGCTCTCTGGTGGTACGCGGGGGAACGTCAGGACTTTCCACATTTTCACTTTTTTTTTTTTTTAATTAAATTGGAAACATACGATGCATTATAAATACATTTCAAACGAAATTCAGGTAACAATAAATAACTACAATAAAGAATAAAGATCTCTCCTGTGAATTTAAAACTAATTGAGAAGGCATATATGGCTTTATTTTAAAATTGGTCATCATGGTGGTACTCAGAGAGCTGAACCATTTCTCAGGTGGTACGCAGTATGAAAAGTTTGAGAACTACTGTGCTATACAAGTAAACTTCCCTCGCCTTGCCTATCTTGATTAATTCTCATCCTGTTTTCTTAATGAAACATTTTTTCCTCTCTTTTTCGGCAGCTGCAGGACAGGAAAAATGCATGCATGTTTGACTTATCATGCCTGTGCACAAACACATGAAAGTTCTGCGTATTGATGTGCATGCACGTGTGCGTGCATGTGTGTGCGTGCATGTGTGTGCGGCAGGTGTGTGCTCTGGGTCACAGGTTGTTGTGGCTTTTCTTCAAGCAGGAAGCAGAGTTGTGTTGTGGGAGGGTCTCTCTGCTTTCTGTTTCTTCCCTCTACTGCCTCTGCTCCAAACAGGGAACCCAGTTTGTCACACACATCAGGGAGGAACATTTACAAAATATGAGAAATTAAAATATTAATCTAAACACACGCAGTTATGTTCCTTCCTTTGCTTTACCCAGTGGAGCTGCTCACTGTCAGCACACATTCCCCACAGCAACAGCACTGCAAACTGCAGTTGGTGTTGACTGAGTGAGACGTCATTTCTGATAAAACTGAGACTTTATTTCCATTGTTAATATGAGATTTCCTTACAGATGCCTTCTACTTTAAAAAAAAGAGACAAAATGAATAATACAGTGTAAGGAAACAGTGAGAGCCTTTGTGGCTTTAGGATATTTTTTGAAGAATTAGCACCTAATTTATGTTTTTCTTCACCAAACACGGCCTTTTATAGTTCAAGAAACTTCCGTAGGTAATTATAGCTCAAATATTGCATCAGAAAAACAAGTCCTTCATTACAAGTGTTAACTGTTGTTACACAATAATTGCAACCATAAATACATGTAAGCATGCCACAAATAAAAGACAGAGCTCTTCAGAGATCAACAAAGTCTGGTGACACTGAGAACACACCAATCATGCTAACTTCCTTTCTCTCTCAAATACACACACCACACACACACCAACTGAGACACCTCAACAGCCGATAGAGACTCGATGAACAGCTAAGACGTAGTAAAGCTTCAATTAGGTGAGTGCTTTTATTTTTAATCAGGTGTAAAAATCCTGTTTCATATCTGATTGTGTCCAGGCTGTGAGAATTTGTCATTATCTCTCAAAACATGCGCGTAGGTATCTGCTGAAGTCAGAGTTTAATAGCTGGTTAGTTTAAACAACTCATATATCTTATGCTTGCATCCAAGGGTGTAGATTTAAGAAGTGGATGGTAGCGACAGGGCCCTACCAAGAATTTGGATTGATAGAATTATCCCTACTGATACTGAAGCAAATTTGTTTGCACTATCTTTGAATGAGCACCTTCAGCTCGCTAGATTTTGATTCAAAATTGGAAATGATTCTCTCTAAAGGGGTCTTTTTGACAGGCCTCAGCGGGTGCTGTGCTCTGCTCTGCTCTGGAACCCGTTCATTTAGTGTCAGCACCAGGCTGAGCGCAGCACAAGGACGCGTGTGCCATCCCTGCACCGCGCCATGAAGTCGAATTTCTGGCCCAGCGCTCTGCGACAACACAACATGCGTCAGTGTGTCTAACTTCAGAGAAACTGACACTTAGCCGTTTGTAGTTTAACAGCAAACTGTAGCAAAAATAAAAAATAAAATAAAAAAATCATCGGAAACACGATGAACTGATTTATTTTACAATGTGATTTTCTTGACTTTTACAGTAAAGTGTTATTGTTGGAGTGATCAGCCGCCCTGACAGATCCATGTCACACCCAGTTATGTGAACCTTAGTGCTTCTCTCTCCTTAATACCTGTTTGTTCATTTGTAACCTCTCTGTAACATTGTAAAAGTAGCAGTAATTTCCTAGCAAGCTCTGGTTTTGCTCACCTATAAACCCGAGGGTTGTAGTCAGATTATAATATTAGAAGTAAAATATGCCCATGTATGACTGGTGCTGGTGTAGAGCTGCATAACCAAGAAAAAAATGCTTCAAATTAAGAGGTTTTATCCATGACTGCGTTTGTAGCACATAGGAGAGTCAGAGATCCTGGACAGGTTGGCGAGGAGAAGCAGTCCTGACCTTCAGGGCCTCAGGTGAGGTCTTAAGATGCTGCTGCAGAAATACATAAGTGTGGACTGATAATCAATGATCAACTTATTGCATAACCATAGTCTACCTGGATGAAAGAGGATACTTAGCTATTTTGATAAAAGAGGTTTGTCTTAAGCAGTGTGAGCTGTCATCGGCACTGGCAAACACAAAGGACTTGTTTGTCATCATTATTCATTTAATTTAACTTTTCTGGGTATCTTCAATTTGTTAGGGGAGTAAAGGGGAGGTTGGGGGTCTCTACAACACTAAGACCAAACCCTCAATCTTCTCCGCTTTTCTGTCTTATATGTTTGGTAGGAAAGTAGATTAAAATGGTTGTCGTGAAGCAGACAGCGGCGCACTTCCTTTCTTTTAGCACAGTTTACTCCTCCTGACTTGCAGTGAAGTCGAGTGTTTCCTTGTTGTCACAGACACGTCTCTGAGGGGAAAACAATGCAACATCTACTCCTGCTGCTCTGGAGCCTGACAGGTAGGCCTCTGTCATTGTTTCAGGTCATGATCACATGAAGTTAGAATCAGGGTTCAGTCGGTGGTGATGTTTTAATCACTGAAGCACAACCAAATAAGTCTCATTATATTTTTTATCTCTCTCCTCTCATTTGTCCTGCAGCATTTGTCAGGTGTCAGGAAAGTAAGTAGTTTTTTCCTTTTTTTTAAAATAATCTTTACATGAAGTTGAGGATTGTGCGGGATGATGTAGATGATCTTTTATTCTCTTGTTTCCTACACAGTACAAATAGACGTGATAAAGACTGCAACTGGAATTAAACTGACATGTAAAGAATATCATATACAAAGAAGTGGAATTAGCAGCAGCAGGAATGAGACCATAAAGCTGGAGTACAGAGATGATAACTCAGGGGAGTTTGAATGTGCGGAGCCTAACGGACACCCCAAAACAGAAAAAATCTATGTGAAGTTTCGGAGTAAGTTCTGCAGGAAAACTTTTCTCTATAACATGTGATTTTCTGTGTATTTAAATCTGCATATTCTAATAATGTGAGTATCCTACAGGATGACTTGAGAGTAAACCCTGAAGAAATGTCAGATCCTCCAGACACCTGTGTTTGTGTTTTGTGTGTCCAGCCTGTGAAAACTGCGTGGAGGTCGAGCCGACTTCGCTGACAGTCTTGGTGATTGGAAACGTGGTGGTTACGGTTTTCATCGGAGTGGCTGTCCACTTGTTTGCTGTTGAAGCTCGGACCAGTCCAGTCACGTCTAACAAGAAAAGTAAAAAATATCCATCTGCCTGTCTGTTACAGTTATTTATGTAATACAATGTGGTTTCTATTCTCGTACTTGAAGAATAACTTATTATTAACTCCAGTCTGCTAAAGTTGGTGCTGCCTTTAAGGCCGTCAAGTCTAAGGGTCTCTGAACTACTTTTCTAATATTACTATTAGGGCTGGGCAAGTTTACGCATTATTATCGCGTTAACTCATTAATTTATTAACGCCGACATTTATTTGATCGCACTTTAACGCATGTTGCTCACATGCTTTTATTTAGAAAAGTCTGTTACTGGCTGCTGCAGAACCGGAAGAGAATTGGCAGGTAAACATGCAGAAAAGCTAAAACGGACATGAAGAACGGTAAAAATCTGTGAACTTTACAGTTTGGGTAGTAACTCAGGTAGCATTATTAAAAATTCTACCGTACCGTACCGTCTTCTTCCGCTTATCCGAGGTCGGGTCGCGGGGGCATCAGCCGGAGTAAGGAAGCCCAGACCCCCCTCTCCCCGGCCACTTCTTCCAGCTCCTTTGGGGGGATCCCAAGGCGTTCCCAGGCCAGCCGAGAGACATAGTCCCTCCAGCGTGTCCTGGGTCTTCCCCGGGGTCTCCTCCCAGTGGGACGTGCCCGGAACACCTCACCAGGGAGGCGCCCAGGAGGCATCCTAACCAGATGCCCGAGCCACCTCATCTGGCTCCTCTCGATGCAGAGGAGCAGCGGTTCTACTCTGAGCCCCTCCCGGATGACCGAGCTTCTCACCCTATCTCTAAGGGAGAGCCCGGCCACCCTGCGAAGGAAGCTCATTTCAGCCGCTTGTATTCGCGATCTTGTTCTTTCGATCACTACCCAAAGCTCATGACCATGGGTGAGGGTGGGAACGTAGATCGACCGGTAAATTGAGAGCTTCGCCTTCCGACTCAGCTCCTTCTTCACCACAACAGACCGGCGCAGCACCCGCATCACTGCAGATGCCGCACCGATCCGTCTGTCGATCTCCCGCTCCATCCTTCCCTCACTCGTGAACAAGATCCCGAGATACTTAAACTCCTCCACTTGGGGAAGGACCTCATCCCCAACCCGGAGAGGGCACTCCACCCTTTTCCGGCTGAGGACCATGGTCTCGGATTTGGAGGTGCTGATTCTCATCCCAGCCGCTTCACAACCGGCTGCGAATCGCTCCAGCGAGAGCTGTAGATCACGGCTCGATGAAGCCAACAGAACCACATCATCTGCAAATAGCAGAGACCCAATCCTGAGGCCACCGAACCGGATCCCCTCGACACCTCGACTGCGCCTAGAAATTCTGTCCATAAAAGTAATGAACAGAATCGGTGACAAAGGGCAGCCTTGGCGGAGTCCAACCCTCACTGGAAACGAATCCGACTTACTGCCGGCAATGCGGACCAAACTCTGGCACCGGTCGTACAGGGACCGGACAGCCCGTATAAGGGAGTCTGGCACCCCATACTCCCGAAGCACCCCCCACAGGAATCCCCGGGGAACACGGTCGAACGCCTTCTCCAAGTCCACAAAACACATGTAGACTGGTTGGGCGAACTCCCATGCCCCCTCCAAGACCCTGAAGAGGGTGTAGAGCTGGTCCACCGTTCCACGGCCGGGACGAAAACCACACTGCTCCTCCTCAATCCGAGATTCAACTATCCGACGGACCCTCCTCTCCAGGACCCCTGAATAGACCTTCCCAGGGAGGCTGAGGAGTGTGATCCCCCTGTAGTTGGAACACACCCTCCGGTCCCCCTTTTTAAAGAGGGGGACCACCACCCCAGTCTGCCAATCCAGCGGTACTGTCCCCGACGTCCACGCGATGCTGCAGAGGCGTGTCAACCAAGACAGCCCCTCAGCATCCAGAGCCTTGAGGAACTCCGGGCGGATCTCATCCACACCCGGGGCCCTGCCACCGAGGAGCTTTTTAACCACCTCGGCAACCTCAGCCCCAGAGATAGGAGAGTCCACCCCTGAGTCCCCAGACTCTGCTTCCTCATTGGAAGACGTGTCGGCGGGATTGAGGAGGTCTTCGAAGTATTCCCTCCACCGATCCACAACGTCCCGAGTCGAGGTCAACAGCTCCCCATCCCCACTGTATACAGTGTTGATGGAGCACTGCTTCCCCCTCCTGAGACGCCGGATGGTGGACCAGAATCTCTTCGAAGCCGTTCGGAAGTCGTTCTCCATGGCCTCTCCAAACTCCTCCCATGTCCGAGTTTTTGCCTCAGCATCCGCCAAAGCCTGCCGATACCTGTCAGCTGCCTCCAGAGTCCCACATGCCAAAAAGGCCTTATAGGACTCCTTCTTCAGCTTGACGGCATCCCTCACTGCTGGTGTCCACCAACGAGTTCTGGGATTGCCGCCACAACAGGCACCAACGACCTTACGGCCACAGCTCCGGTCGGCCGCCTCAACAATGGAGGCCCGGAACATAGCCCACTCGGACTCAATGTCCCCTGCCTCCCTCGGAACATGATCGAAGTTCCGCCGGAGGTGTGAGTTAAAGCTCCTTCTGACAGGAGACTCTGCCAGACGTTCCCAGCAGACCCTCACAACACGTTTGGGCCTGCCAGGTCTGACCGGCATCCTCCCCCACCATCTGAGCCAACCCACCACCAGGTGGTGATCAGTTGACAGCTCCGCCCCTCTCTTCGCCCGAGTGTCCAAGACATGCGGCCGCAAGTCCGACAATACGATTATGAAGTCGATCATCGAACTGCGGCCTAGAGTGTCCTGGTGCCAAGTGCACATGTGGACACTCTTATGCTTGAACATGGTGTTCGTTATGGACAGTCCATGACGAGCACAGAAGTCCAACAACGAAACACCACTCTGGTTCAGATCGGGGGGGCCCTGCCTCCCAACCACACCCCTCCAGGTCTCACTGTCGTTGCCCACGTGAGCATTGAAGTCCCCCAGCAGAACGAGGGAGTCCCCAGATGGAACATTCTCCAATACTCCATCCAAGGACTCCAAAAAGGGTGGGTACTCTGAACTGCTATTTGGTGCGTAAGCACAAACAACAGTCAGGACCCGTCCCCCCACCCGGAGGCGGAGAGAGGCTACCCTCTCGTCCACCGGAGTAAACCCCAATGTACAGGCGCCAAGTCGGGGGGCAATAAGTATGCCCACCCCAGCTCGGCGCCTCTCACCCGGAGCAACTCCAGAGTGGAAAAGCGTCCAACCCCTCTCAAGGATACTGGTTCCAGAGCCCAAGCCGTGTGTCGAGGTGAGTCCAACTATATCTAGCTGGAACCGCTCGACCTCACACACCAGCTCAGGCTCCTTCCCCGCCAGAGAGGTGACATTCCACGTCCCTAGAGCTAGCTTCTGCAGCCGGGGATCGGACCGCCAGGGTCACCGCATCCGGCCACCGCCCAGCTCACTGTGCACCCGACCTCTATGGCCCCTCCTGCAGGTGGTGAGTCCACTGGAGTGGGGGCCCATGTTTCCCTTTCGGGCTGAGCCCGACCGGGCCCCATGGGCAAAGGCCCGGCCACCAGGCGCTCGTCTCCGAGCCCCACCTCCAGGCCTGGCTCCAGAGGGGGGCCCCGGTGACCCGCGTCCGGGCAAGGGAAATCTTGGGCCTCGGTTCTTCTCCATCATAAAGGTCTTTATGAGCCACACTTTGTCTGGTCCCTCACCTAGAGACCTGTTTGCCATGGGTGACCCTTCCAGGGGCATAAAGCCCCCGACAACATAGCTCCTAGGATCACTGGGACACGCAAACCCCTCCACCACGATAAGGTGGTGACTCATGGAGGAGTATTATTAAAAATTCTGTCTAAAAAAAAAATTTTGGACTGCAACAAAACTTTCACGTCATTCCTCCATGTTCCATCAGATCTGCTCCATGTGTTCACTGTCCTGCTGTTCTCTTACTGGTTACTTCAGTGCGGCTCCATCTAGTGGCACAGATGTGTAACGACAACAGAAAGTCCAGTCCTTGATTATAAAACAAATTCAGTTCTGCGGCCCGTTTTTTAATTTTGTATTTTTGATTCAAGTCTAAAATTGAAATATTAAAAAAGCAGGCATTTTTTCTTTTTTTTTTTTGTTAGATTAAAAAACAAAAAATGTAATAAAATGTCACTTTTTACTTTTTTGTATTTTTGATTGACAATTGAAAATGGAAAGAATGACTGATACATGGATTGGATTAAAGTTACTGAACTTTAACATGGACATTTTCATTTTAAAGTTCTCCCAGACGGAGGATTCGACAGAAACAAGGTTATTTGTAACAACTGCCAAGTTGAACTCCCCGTTAAAAGTTTCTGCTGTTACCTTAGAAATTACCTGTTTTAATGTTCTGATTGTGCTGAGCCACAATCATTTTGTTGGATTTTGTTTGTAGACTTTTTTTTAATTTTTTTTTTTATAAAAACAGGATGACACTAATGCCCTGGCAGTGGCAATAAGCTTTATTTTATTTTACATTTTTTAAGATGAGATTTACACTAAATATGTGTTACTGACAAGTGCTGATGTTAAACGTGTTTGAACAACAAATGTTATGGCACTTTAGTTCATATGGCAGCAGAACATTTCAATAAAAGTGCATTTTACACTACTTTTGAATTCATCATTTGATTTTGCGTTTACAATGCGATTAATCGTGATTAATCAGGGAAATCACGCGATTAATCGCGATTAAAAATTTTAATTGTTGCCCAGCCCTAATTACTATGAATATGTATGTTGATAGATTTGACAAACGCCATTGTTAAATGTGTGCAAATATTAATTCTTTAAATAATAAAACTCAGATTTTGTATATCCTACAATAGTAATAATAACATTAGACGCTGCTCATTATCGAACTGTTTTTGAATCTGTATCAATACATTTATCCTCAGGGCCTGATAAACAGCGTCATGTTCGTAATGAAGGAAGCGGCGGCGCTTCCAACGATCATTACCAGGTGAGCTGAAAAATGAAAGACGTCCGCGATTCTCACAGTTTTGACAATTAAAATGACTGATAACACTATCTGTCATTGTCTTTATTCCACCTGTCCTCCCTCAGCCGTTAAGACCCAGAACTGCCCAGAAGAGAGATGAGTACGATGACCTCAACCTTAATAGGAGGTAGAAGGAAGTGCCCCCCTCCCCCACCACCACCACCACCCAAACTTTTCTCAAACAGAGGCATCTCAAACAACCACCGGAGCGAGACGTGGATCACCTGACGAGGGTTCTGTCCCCCTCCTGCTGCGTCTTGTACAGGCTTTCTAGTTACTTCACGCTGTTCATATTACAGATGTGTGTTTTCATTTTGTTGATATTTGTGAAAACTAATCAAGTAATTAATATGGATGTAAATTTCAAGTCACCTCTGCCTAAATACATTAACTAAATAAATATTGCACTGTTTAAAGCACAATTTGGAAATTCCTAGAAGAATAACTTTTTTTTTCATGTTTGCTGAAACCAGAGCTATGCCGATAATATCAGAAACAATAGTATTTAAAAAACCACTGGGTTCCTCTGGTTCCTCCGTGTTCCTCTAACTCAGTATGAAAGTATCCAGTGTGTCTGCCGAGTGTCTGCCGAGTGTCTGACAAGTGTCTGCCGAGCAGGGGCGCCGCTAGGGATTTTGGGCCCCATGAAAAGAATCTTTACCGGGCCCCCCAAAACAGCGGCGAAATTCGTTGATGCTATTTTTGATCATCATTAGGGGCCTCTCTGGGCCCCCCTCAATCATGGGCCCCTGTAATCCGTATCCTTTACCCCCCCTTTTCGGCGCCCCAGCTGCCGTGTGTCTGCCGAGTGTCTGCCAGTGCTCCAGAGATGTAACTAAAGTTTGTTACTATCCCCCTGAATGCATGACGGGGTTGGAGGCAGTGCTGAAGCTCAGTGGAGGTGGAAGAATGAGCAAGTTTATTTCCTCCAAAATCAACTTTAAAACATGTTTTTAAAAGGACATATAAAAGATGAAAACCTTTTTCTGTGGCACTATTATATATTTTGGTATCTGAAGTGGCTCCAGACTCAAAGTCTCCAACATGATACAAACTTGTCTCTTTGTTTGTAACTCATTGAACAGATCTGAGGGTCTGATTCAAAAAGAGGGTCATGTAGAAACTCTGAGTATGTTGAACCTGAACTCACAAAGTGAGGTGACTTAACCACGAGTAAGAAGGTTCAGCTGAGCCGGTTTCAGAAACCAGGGTAACTCATACTCGGAGTCTGTTACCATGGTAACTGACTCGGGTGCAGGTTTTTACTTCAACATCCCCCCAGTTTCTTTCTGTCTCCTGGCCTCCATGAAGCTGAAACGGGTCCAGACAGTTGATCGTATAACTGAACGTGTGTCTTGAGGATTTAAATAGTTTACTGGCATCAGGCCAGCAGTCAGTGTTTGTGATACCCCATTAATTTTATTTAAAATAATGTTAGGTCTACCGTTTTTCCACTGTTACATAACTTATTTGGGCCTACATGATCTTGTTCTTCCGTGCGTCTCAAGTATCACTCACCATATGCCCATATTTTATATAAAATACAATGGGGCATTTTATTTCATAAGCTATAATTTATGTGAAAATTTAAGTTTCCTTATTAACAATGAGGATGCTAAATATTGAATTTTCTCATTAGCTGCAAACGTGAGAGTCATCAAAGAAGGATTTTGGGTTACCTACATGATTGAAGTGGATGTCATTCATTATTTACAATAATAAAATTGGGTCCTGCTTCCTCTTTGGTGAGACAAGTAAATTTCTTTAAGGGTCACCAGAGTTACTGGATGTACTGACTGCACCCATATAACCATAGAGCTCCTTGAATTATTTTATTCTTTGTTAATGTTGGCAAAGGCTTTTATACTTCATTGACTACTTTAACATTTTTCTCTTTGTTTTTATTTTATTTTATTTTTTACTAGCTACTTAATTAAATTACACATTCACTCACTCTGCAGTTTCTTCCACATCGACTGTCTTTTCTTCGCAGCTTCTGCCCTTTTACGTTTCTGCAGAAACTCGGGCGACTGAAGGAGAGCAGGAGGATATCTGATGATGGTTTTTTTTTTAGTCGCGGTAACTCTGGGTCAACTTACTCAGAGTTGACTGAACCAACTCTGAACACCTGCTGTGAAACTGAAAACTCAGAGTTTCTGAACTCAGATATTGTTGACTCTGAGTTAGTTTTCTGACTCAGGGTTTGTTGAATCTCCTTTCTGAAACAGACCCCAGGTCTGCAGGATAAGAATAGAGTTATCCAGGTATCCTATCTTTGTTGTGGGAAGTGAAAAGCTATACCACTGAACTTTAAAAGAGCCACTCCCTGTGGAAGAAAGTGGGTAAAGTGGAATAACCGACTCCACCCGTGGAGGACAAAATATTAGTCCGGGCATTTTTTATCCAAGCAGCCCACCAATACTTTAACTCACCAAGTTCTGTCAGTCTTACATCCCCAACCCCTGGGCCGTGGACCGGTACCGCGCCGTGGATCAATTGGTACGGGGCCGTGGAAGAAAAAAATTAGTTTTTAAAGTTTTATTTATTATATGAGTCTGAACGAGTTTTTATTTTAAAAAATCTTTTATTTTGAAAAATGACTGGATTCTTTCATTTTTTTTACATCTTGGTCACCTGAGGGCCAAAATTTGGAAATTTTTCTTTGGAAAGTTTCCTTGTGAAGGGGAAAAGACACTGTGAAGCCTGCTCTGCATGAGGTTTTTTTTTTTTTTTTTTTTTTTTTTTTTTTATTTAATGGGTACAGAGGATGTTACCAGAGGCTTTGATATTATACTCATGTTAATGGCGTAATGTAATGAGGAAGCCTTCAGTATTTCACTTTCTGTGGCTAAATACCTGCTTGACTAGAGGGTTTTTAACATGTGACTTGCAGAGTTGGATAGATAGATAGATAGATAGATAGATAGATAGATAGATAGATAGATAGATAGATAGATAGATAGATAGATAGATAGATGTGTTTGAATGGTATCCATGAGAGGTAAAATAATCACAACTGAAGGGGTTAAATAAACAGAAGAAAGCAGAGCAGTTGTTCAGAGCATCTAAAATTACCTCCACAAGCAAATGTCAACTGTGAAGAAACAGCAAAGAAGTCAGCCACAATCAAATACCTACAATCGTGAGGAGCCAGGCGAATGTAAAGGTCAAGGAAGCTGCTCACCATGCATGTGCAGTCCAGCACCCTGAGACTGCACACCAAGAATAAGAAGGGGGGTCAGGGACCAGTGAGCATCAAGGCCACCATCCAGGATGAAACAACCGAGATACAAGAAGACTTGCAATGATGAAATGCTAACTGAACCATCATGGAAGGAGAGGTCCCTGCATCCCCTGTAGCATCAGAGGACTGAAGAGGTGAAAAGGATGGTCTGAAAGTACAAAGTTAAGGCACTGATCATATCAGCGTGAGCAGAAATGATGAAAAGCAAGAGCAACAGAGCCTGGAGCTCACCACCTAGGTGCAGGCTGTGTGATGTCAGTGGGATCTGTGGGCAGACTGTCCTGAATCACCAACTGAGGACTCTAATACCCATACTAGATCTGCAACTCACTTCAGGGATGTGCCGGAAATGCAAATACCTTTTATGGTTATTGTTCCATTTATTACTTGGATACATCTTGTATATTACCACCAGCTGTTGGCATCTGCTGCTCAAGCTGGTAAAATGGGAGCTGTCAGACTCGACACTCGTCCTGCTAATCTGGACATCTTGCAGATCCAGGTTGACAAATCGGGACCCCTGTCAGTGGACTCAGCGGGGTCCACAGACTTATGGCTCATTAAATTAAAAGTGCAAAAGAAAAATGAGTCAGAATTGTTATTTTGAGTCTATCTATCTATCTATCTATCTATCTATCTATCTATCTATCTATCTATCTATCTATCTATCTATCTATCTATCTATCTATCTATCTATCTATCTATCTATCTATCTATCTATCTACAGTGAGGAGAGGGGAAGGAGGAGGAGGACTTCAGTCCATAAATTAGCCTCGTCATAAGAAGTGGAACTAGCAAGTGACACATTAAAAGGAGACATTCTTCACAAGATGACACAAGTTCCTGAGAAAATTGAATATTTATGGAATATTCTTTTTAAGACGCTTCAGTCAAAATATCTCAAAGAGACAGTAGCACAGCTTCCCTTTTCCAACCAGGAATATCAAGCTCAGTTCATGGCAGCTGGTTTAAGGGGGTCGAGTCAGACGCTTGACCCGACCTAAACCTCCTCTTTTTGGGGGTGTCCGTCTTTTGCAATATGTATGTGTGTGTGTGTGTGTTTTTTTTTTTTTTTTTTACAGCTCTATGCTACCCACTTCCAAGGTACGAAAAAAATGTGTCATGATATATAATTGGGTATATAGAGATGGCAGATATATATATATATATATATATATATATATATATATATATATATATATATATATATATATATATATATATATATATATATATATATCTCTGTCCTAATCACCCCCCATCTCTCTGTCCTGTCTCTCCTCTTTTCTCCCTCTGTGACAGTTTTTTACTTGCCATTATCCTTGTTTAGGATTCAATATTATGATTTCAGTTAATGATATTTGCTCGGGGGTCATGCTTTAGGTCTCTGTAAAGCGCCTAGAGACAATTGACATTGTAACAGATGCTATACAATAAAATTGAATTGAATTGAAATTGAATTATATCTACAAAGTGATACCAACCTGGATGAAATCGGTGCCGTTTTCATGACGCTATTAAAGTTTAAAAAGAAAAAGACAAGCGAATGTCTGATATGAAACTAACCTTACCGCGCCCTGTGGTGGTAAGTCAGTTCACAGCGACAGTAAATACAAATAACCCTTTTTTCTCAACAGACCCACCTGACAGCACCTTAAAGCTAAACCTGCCTTTCATAAGACCCTTTTCTGTCGCCATGTCTGTCCCACACTGTAAATACACTTATTGGCTGAAGGCCATATTTACAGAAATGTGTGTGCGTTAATTATATATATATATATATATATATATATATATATATATATATATATATATATATATATATATATATATATATATATATATATATATATACATATGATAATACACACCAATAATGGGAAATGTGGAAAGACTGAGGATACAGAGTTGCACAATCAGGAAAAAGATAAGAACAGAAGTAACGGTTAATAGACAGAAATATAGCAGGAAGGATAGAAACTAGATAATTTTAGACTAAGATACCTGATTGTCAGATAATCTAAAATCTTAACTTCTTTGATTGTAACTCCTCTCCTCAGCGTTTCCTATGACAAAGCTACCAACTGCTGTTTTCTAGAGGAGCTGAGGAAGACAAGCAAGATCAAAGAAAAGAGCTTCAGACAGCTCAGCTGAGAAACGCAGCCTTGATCAGCCCACACAAGCGCTCTCGCAGAGCCTACTTCTGACTTAAAGCATGTACGACACACTTTCATGCACTCACACACGGCCACATGTGCGTTCAGCACAAACGTCTACAGCGGTGCACGGATGTTCACCAACACAAGCAGATGTGCAGACAGAAGAACCCAACCATTAACTTTTACTCTTCTCGCATCTATCTCACACAAACACAGCAGATGTAGATGAAGATAGTGGAGCAGTAAGTGTGGGAGTGTTTCCAAAAAACGCTACGCCTCTGAGCCACTACTGTGTCATAGAATCAATCATTAATAGACTGGATGGTGATTATCTGTTGCATCATATTTCCCTCTTTCATTTCCATCGATACAGCTGTGCTCAGTCACTTCTGAGAAACACGCACCGAGCACAAAAACATGATATGATACAAACTTTCCACTGTATGTCCAATGGTATGACATATCTTTAGAGGCTCAGAAGTAATTGAGAGATTGGTGAGATGCTCAGTGCAGGACAGCACTTCTCTTGCACAGGAGAGACAAAGAAAGATGATCACATTCTGGTGGTGACTGACTGTGTGCTACGGATGTGACCTGTGGCTTTCAGACTGCTTCACCAAGAGCTCATAGTTACACATCTGCTCAACCACTGCAGTATCGTTTCCCCCCGAGTAGAGAGAAAAAAATAAAACAGTAAAACAATCAACAGCAGTTGATTTTTATTGGTGACATGCATTATCATATCGACACAAAGAAAGGATGCTAAACACGTCAGTGTCAAGTATAGAAAAGCAAGAGGAAGTACAACACAAAGCAGTGATGCGACCGAAATGTTTTTGCAGGAACATTTTGCATGTCTGACAAAAGCAGCTGCTTGTTTGGACAGTGTTGCACCCAAACAGAAGACTGTTACTGTAAGTTAGACAGTACTCCCTAGCAACTTTATATATTAAAAGATGAGAGCATTTAAAGCACTTTGTACACAGTCCACCCTTCCATTCAAAGGTTTTACTTATCATGACAAGTTAATATAAGTAAATCTGGTTTGTACCAGGTCTTAAAATGACAAACTAGAACCTCAGATAAACGACAAGACACTATATACACAGCATGAGCTGATTATAGCCTAAATGCAGAAGTTGTGTCTGCAAGAGCTGAGTACACCAGGTTGGTTCAGTCCATTTATGTTTGCTTATGTATACCTCTCTGAAGGTTCTGGTAGCATTTCAGTCAGGCTGAGTTCTGCTAATCCTCCCTAGACTGATGGGCGGCAACAGTTGTTTCTCTAAGATCATTACTGATGTCTTTCCTCCTTGCCATTATCATAACACACATTTGAATGTTCCAGATGGGCAAACGGCCAAAACCTTTGCTTTTATAGAGGTGCTTACACCTGCTGAATGATCAGTAACATCTAAAGAGCAGTGCCTGGCTGCTACTGACTGTGCCACTTACTATGGAAATAGCAAGGATGCAGTCAGCGCTGAAAGTAGAAACAGGCCTGAAACTGCGTTCAGGTAAAAGATCCTGAGACGGAGCGCCTCAACCCTCAGCCTGATGCTGGGAAACTGCCCAAACATGCAACAATATTAAAAGACAAACCGCTTTTATCCCTGGATCTAGTACAGCTGTTTTTGAATTGTCATGTGCTCTCACAATGCAGTATGCAGTATGTAGCGCATGCTGTGGTTGTCTGCATACTGCATACTATTTATCAGAATCAGAGCTCACTAGTAGTGCAGTGTGCAGTTATGAAGAGAAACTTTGCAGTTTTTCATGCATTGATTCTGATTTTTTTTTTTATTAAGTCATGATAACCCAAATCCTGTAAATTAAAGAAATATACAACGATGTACATTTTTTAACAAACAAACATGTGTAACTGTGAGTGAAAAAAAAAGTGAAGGTTCCTTAATTTTATTTAATACAGTGCGCACCTGAAACATCATAAAAACCTGTTTTCCCCTTTATATTTACCACCTCTGTCACAAATGAATTATCAACGGAGTGTAGTCTGCTCAGGCACCACAATGATGCTGGTCCGTTGTCCGTAGGATGACTGAAGAAAATATACAGGAGAACGTCGTGTCAGGTCTTATACCCACTTATTATTATAATCATTAGTTTTCCCTTTCTCCTGTCCTCTGTCTTTATATGAATAGTTTAAAATGTTTAAAATACAAATGGAATTTCAGAAAGTGACCGAAGTGGCATCCTAGTTACACCCAATGTCTGTGAAATTCGTATCAAGATATTTCTTCTAAAGAAAACATCAGTTATAGAAGCAGAGAGACAGCTGTACTTCTGTTAAACAGGACAATAAATGAGTTAAATACAGATTTACATACATGAAAACAGTTACTGGCTAGCACGCAGATCATTTTAGTTTGAGACTTTTATCTCACAGCTGCGGATGGACTTTATTAAAAAAAGGTTAATTTACTTCCTAACGTCTTTTTTCCTGACCTGCACTCCCCCCATTAGATCCTTCTTTTCAACTGGATGGATCTGATGGCTTTATTGATTATCCAGTAATAATTTAGTGACAGTGAACGTATGCAGTTCACTTTGATTGTGAAATGATCTGTGCTTGTTTCTTTGACACTTGGCCATGTGTTGTTTTCCCTCATTCTTTTACAGGCTTGCTACGGATTTTAAATTACAATTAGAAAAAAAAAGTATTAAGGTATTGTGATGTTGAATATACAAAAAAAAAAAAAAAAAAAAGTGTGAAAAAAGTTTTAAGAGATCGACAAGAACATGTAGACGTAACACGTAAAATCAGCCCCTAAATCCACCACAACCAGCTGTCAACACAAAAATGGAGCTCCTCAGTGACCTTTTGTACCAGTAAGAAATTAGATAAATTTACAATTTGGGTTAGGTGATGTGTCAAATTGAAAAAACAAAACAAAAAACCAAGAAAAACAAACAATCAAAAACTAAAGAAGATCCGGTGTTTGCGTGCCTCAGTACTGGGAGGATGGTCGACACTCTCGTATGTCCATCGTGAACGTTTGCCTTCATCGCTGCTGCTTTAAATCAGTGAGGTGCCTCGAGACGACTTGGCTCTATCTCATCTGGTTCACAGTTGAGTAAGTATCCTGGGCACGAGTCTGAGGGCTCAGTGCCTGCCAAAACACAAGCAGAAGATTTTAGTTTGAAATGGCTGGATCACGATGAGTGACAACAGAACTTCCAGAGTCATGAGTGCTGGACGTGACTCTACTGAAGGTGATGAGTTCACAGAAAGAAAGTTGTTGTCTTTTTTCTTAACCCTAAACCTTTGGAGACCAGACAAAGTTTATAGACACACACACATATATGTTAGAAAAGTGTTAAGATTGTTTTGTTTTAGCAATGCTCGATGGGCTGAATGGCCCGAATAAGCACTAAGTCACACAATGTTCGGCAGATGTAATTTGCCTGCCAGCTATTAAAAGTCAAATCCTGCTACTGCTAGAAACGGCACAGACCCCCCCCCCTCCAATCATCCTTTGAGGCAGCTGCAGCTGTTTAAGGGACAGTCATGTGTCAGCAGTATTAATACTTTCCAATAATTCTTGATTAGTTAGCATATTAATTTCTAACAGTGCTCTAGTGGATTTAACTGAATCAGATGGTTGAACTGGAACATAAAGGAAGATTACTGCTGTGCTCATGTTAAGCCACAAAAAGAGTACAAAAAGAAGCACTAACGACACAATCTATGTCCAAAATAAAGTTCTTGACAGCGCATACCTCATATCCATAGTCCCGGTTTGGGACAGAGGGAGCTCCTGATCGAGCAGGCGCTAGAGGATGTGGACAGAATGAACAGGATCAACCACTTATCAAAACTAACAGATGTGTAAATAATTCATTAGAGTGGATTTAAGTCACCACAACCAAGGCTGATATGTAATCTTAAAATAATAAACCTAGAGCCGACTCTTACGTTTGGAGGACTGAGTGGGTCCATCTGGGCCCTTCTTCTTGGTGAGCCTGTAGACTACCATCATCACAGACACGGTCCCGATCACGTCCACAGCAATGGCGGTCGCCACTATAAATGCATCCAGCTCAAAGCAGTTCTCACAGGCTGTAAGACAACGATCAGCAGACAAACAGGCTTTAGGTCAGTAACAAGCACAGATGGCACAGAATAGAAGAAAAAATGGCTTTTCTTACCCTTTCCTTTCACGTAGAATGCATACACTCTTTCCTTATTATCAACATCTGTATATTTACATTTCATCTGGACTTGGCGTTCAAACTTGAATTCATACGTTTTATTCTGACTTGTGTTCAAAGGTCCTTTAGTATCTTCCCAGGTCCCTTCACCTGGACAGAACAGAGTGACGTTTTCTCTCCAGAAGCGGACGTCGCCTTTAGTTTCTTTTCCATCACTTTCCCCTGAGAAACAAGCATGAATTGAGAAGTGACTGGAGCTTCTCCTTGGTTTAACTCATCTTGTGAACGTCATATTTTTGGTCTATGTTCCAGTATAGCACATTGTAATAATCCTAAACATTTATATACATGAAGACGTTTCCTTTGTTAACTTGTACCAGATAAAACACACACACAAAGAAAATATGACCGATTTGTATCAAGACAGAGCAGAAAAGAACAAAGAGCTGCTGGTAAATATATATGCAACGGTGACAGAACATTACTACAGGAAATTGAAGAAATGTCTTGTAAATTAAACGCTGGATTTATTGGGAAATGTGCATTTATCTAAATCCCAAACAGAATGATAACTTCAAAATATGAAGCATAAATAATGGACAATTGTTACATATTTACCTTCAGCTTTCACGATGGACATGAGGAGGACGAGCACGGTCTGAACAGCCACGAGATGCATCTTCTAAACACAACCTTCGACTGCGTTTTCTGTTTCCAGATCTTTCTGTCGTTGTAGGGGTCAAATATGTGAACGTCTCCAGGAGAAACAAGTCACATCAAGCTGCCCGTTCATTAAACCAAAAAGATTCAAAGCAGACCTGGTTGTTCTTCCTCTGTCTCTCTCTTTGTCTCTAATGCACATTCATACCCTCACTACACAACACACACACACACGCAAACACACACACATTGAGCCCAACAGGAAGTGTTGCTTTTGTCAAGACAAATTCACAGTTAAACCTCAAGTTGAAGTTAGACTGAAGCACAATGAATAGAATGACTTTTATCTGAATCCTGACTGACAACAGCTGATCCAGATTAAATTCTTCATAAGAGAGAATTAGACATTATCACTCTCAAGTGACATGATGTTGGTATAAAAACTCACTCATTGTGTTACACCTGGAATTTTCTCATAAACCGTATTTTCATGCAGTAGCCGTTTTCTGTACGGTCGACAGGACTGATGTTGCTCTAGTGTTAGAATAACTATTGATATTTCTCCTGCTGGCTTTTGCTAGTACAACGATACTGATTTAGTGCAAAAATACAATGTCATGCTGACTGTAAAAGTTACTAACTAATTTCGGTTTTATTTATTGCCATGTCATTATTTATTCAACAACAAAGCAAAAATGCAGAAGCAGCGTGTGAAATCTAAGTACACTCTATGACATTTGTGCAGCCATCTTTGTTTTTAAATAACTTAAGTGATAAGTTTTCTGTTTCACGTTGTTAGTGCTCTCTTTGCAACGATGCTTCGGTATCTTGGCTTTTGCAGATATTAGATGATGCACAGCTCTCTTTAGCTGCTGCAACAGTATTTCAGATTTGGTTGAGCTCTAATCTCTGACTGGACCATCGCAACACCTTGTTTCATTTAGTTTTCCCGCCAAATTCTCTCTTTAATAATTTAATGATTTTAATTTATTGTCATTGAGCCAAAAATCATCACCGCTCTACCACCCTGCTTGACAGTCAGTAAGACAGTCATGTAGTGTTTTTTCACTCAAAGTGGAGCTGTGTGTTGTGACCAAGCACCTGCACTTTGATTTTTTTCCTTTTTAAATTGTACTTTGATTGATCTTAACAGTTAACACGCTGACATACAGTGCGTTGCATGTAATAACTGTAGAATTTGAGATGCTGCTCCTGAGTTCTTTGTTTGTGATGGTTTGTCTTTTTTTTTTTTTTCATTTTTTTCTCTTAGGATTGGACAGTTTTACCTTATGGTGAACTCGCTGAAGCGTCAATTCCTGGTAAGACTGGCAAAATACTTGATTTTCATTTGCAGTGTTTCTCACAGTAGAAGTGTGGACAAGTGCTCCTTAAAAAAGATTGATGATGTTGTTCCTCCTTGGCATTGTGTTAACACAGACCTTACCAGCAAAGTGCGAAAGCTTTGGCTTTTCATAGAGGCGCATATACCTGCCACCCAAACAGGACAGATGATGTGCCGGACAAGTATGAGTCAAAAATGACAATCCTTTATTTCTATAAGATGGCTACTAGATTTAGTTGCTCATTTCTTTGTACATATAGTTTTAATCTCAGCTCATGAGCTTGTGTTTGTATGCCAAAAAAGAAAAAAAATGTTATGCCAGTCACAAAAAGAAAAAAAAAAAAGCAGTCATTTAGATCAGAATTACAGATGTAGTGCACAACAAAGTGCGGTTCTGCCCCCAAGTGGTTCAATCCTGTCATAGAAGAAGATGACCATAAATATCTATCTGCTGCACATATATGTCATACCCATGCGTCCTCTTTAATCCTAAACTAACGATAAATGCGTGAATTTCTGTTAAAAATATATTTTTTCATTAATTATCGAATCAAATGTCTCTGCAAAGATAACTTCTGTCATCAAATCTTTATTCTTTATTTCAAATCAGGAGAGTCATCAATACGTATTCAGTTATATATAGTGTCCCCCTAAACCCTACTGTCTAAAACTGGCTTAGTCCTCCGAGTCATGGTCAGGTTTGCGCAACAGTTTTCATGGCACCACGCATGTAGAACAGGTTGGATGACTCTCAAGAATTTGCCGGCTTTGACTTCACCATGTCAGAAGGACGATAAGAGCGCGACGAGGAAAGTAGAAGATTTTGTTACTCCGCCCGAAATTGTGGTGGGAGGGCGCTGAAGAGAGGTGTGCGAGGGCAGCGGCTGGTTGGAGCGCGTCTTTGGAGAGAAAAGGTGGAGGACAGGACTTTCTGTGACTTTCCACCCTCCCTCCATCAACCCTCGATCAAAACGGGCTCCGCTGACGTCTGTCTGCCGGCTTCACTGTTGCTGGGGTCTCTGGAGTGGGCTTGTGGATTCCCGGGGTCTCGCTCATCTGACGGTCTGCCCAATGTGCGTAAAGGGGCTTTGTTTGCTCACCGTCCTGTCTGGACTCGCAGCTTCAGGTGAGACCCGCAGTTTGGTGTGAGAAAGAGTGAAAAGTGGAGTTTGTGTGGAGCTGCTGTACAACACTGAGAGTGATTTACTCAAATGTTCCATATTTTCATGTTTTGAGTTTTAAATATTGTTTTCTCTAAGCCGGTTCTTATATATGTTTATATAAAAAACTAGCTTTCCGTCTGGTTGCTTTACATAAATGTCCCAGTTGTGATATTCAGACAAAACAGGAAACTGCAACTTATGACAAAGTTTTATAGTAAAGATTGTCGTCTGTTAGTGAAAGCTCCACCGGGATCCCTATAGTTTCCATCTTGTGCGCCGTCGTGCGTCATCGGGAAGTGGAGGACTTGGCACAGTGGCACCGGGTGGGTCATTTAAGAATTCCTGTTAAAGCCATAAAGCCAGACGCAGTGGGAGCCGTTTCTGACGACCTAACGAGTTTGACAATGTTTGACTGCATCAGAGGCTGGCCGCATTGTCTCTGTGGTTTCATGCCAGCCTCCTTTCCTGCCCATTAACGCGCTTGCGTTCGTGGAGACCACGAAGTAGCCAACTGGACGCAGATAAGTCCACCTGCTTCCCGTCCGCGGGGGTCCAGGAAATATCAGCTTGATCATAACAGCTTGTCAGATAAACATGGAAATAAACAGTAATGGAGAACATCCGTCTGTTAAAGCAGCTCACATCGAAATGTGATGATGGCGTGACTAATGGAACACGTTTTAATAGCATAAACTGCTATATCAATGGCATTTCATTCAGTAGACGCAAGGTTGTTTAACCTTGAAGTAATCTCTGTCCATTAAGTGGATTATATTGATTGAGCATTTCCATCCACTGCCAAAGCAGCATGCACGGGTTCAGTGTAGTAGCAAGCTGCTTATGTTTACAGAGAGCATGTGCCTGCAGATCCGCCAAAACACAGCCAAAGGCTGACAGAGCAGCTGAATGACTAAATATAATATTTGGGCATGAAGGGATGGATAATCAACTAACAGCATGATCGTGACGAAGAACTTGTTGGAACTGATTGCAGCTCAGCAGCATCTCAGTTCTCATGACTGTTATGCTGTAAGCCATGGTATTGCCTTTGGCTTTATCTTACTGGCAAAACAAAAAGGAACACTCATAACGAATTTTCCCACATGACACGTATGAAATAGCAGTTTCACTTCCTAAGAAACTGATCTTAATCCTCTGAGGATTCCTTGTCCTATTAAAGTAGTCAGATACACTGGCATTAAAGCAGGACAAATTGACTGCCCAGCAGCACGCGGCTATTTTGAACACTGTTGCACTTATCAGAAGCATTTGGTCTTCATTAGCAGCCTGGTTTTATAGAGTTATAATAATCCCAACAAAATATTTGCAAGCTGCTCCTCCCGGCGTTTTGGACATCAGAACGGCGAATGTTTCAGAGCCTCCAACCCATGGTTGCTCTCAAAGACAAATGTTCTCCTGATACTTGAACACTTTGAACCCCAACTGACATCAAGATACATTTGGGAACATTGTTTTTTCTTTCGTGTCACTAGTGTGTTAGCTTCCTTGTCGTTTGGTTTCAAATATGCAACATGGGTGGGTGAAAGCTTTTAAAACCTTAATCTTACCGGAACATCACTTTGCAAGATAGAGCTACCAAATAAAAACATTTCATGACTTAATCCTGTTTTGGAAGTAAGTCGGCGCAGATTGAAACTCATTCTGTTAAACGAGTCATGAAAACTGATGAAATCTCAGGTTCGGATTTACCTGAGTTCTCTCTCTTTCTAGATGAGAAGCTTTTCTTTTGTCCAGGCAAAAGTGAAAAACAGAGAGTGCTGTAATGTCTCTAACGGGCTGTAAGTGCTAATCAAGTCCTCAAAGACAGTCAGCGTCACGCAAACTTGTTTGGCAAGAACTTGTATGTTCATTTATATGTTAAAATCCTGCACCGCAGGTTCAAGGAGTGACGGGACAAAACACTGCAGTTACTGTTTTCTAGAGATAGGAAGTCGTGCTACGCACTTGCTTTCAGCTGATGAATATTTAAAGTGGGAAATTCAAACTTTAAAAAGAAAATGCATTAATGTGGACAGGTGTTTTAAAGAAGATGGCAAGTATAAGAAAATGTCAAAGAGACAAAACTGGTCAGCTCTTCATTGTTCTGTACAGAAATTGACCTTAAATTGAAACTGTTTTCAAGTTGCTGGCTGTTCAAACACTACTTAAACCAGATCATTGTCACATCCCGTTTTTCTTTCCCAATCAGTGATATTAGTCTGAAAGTTTTTTTCAAACACTGTCCTCCGCCTCTGTTTACCGTAACTGCTCCCTCTTCATTTCCGTGCATTTTTTTTTAAGGCTCCCCGTCTTCCTTTGAGGTTACTCCTCAAATCTGAGACATGAGAAGCTCACACGCTGACGTGTGACGGCATGCCCTGACCTACAGGTTGAGCACACACAGGCGCACAGCCACTCACACCTGAACGGATGACTACTGTTCACTTCAGGTCACCGCACGCTCACGTTGTTTACGTTTCAGAGGAACTCTGTCAGGTTTACAGCTCGCCATGTCTGTTTACTGGGATATAATGGTTATCCCTCTGCCACACTCAGTGCGTTTACATGGAAAGTTTAATTCCTCTTTAATTCAGAATTAAAATTAAATCTGATTTAAAATGATTAAAAATTACCATGTAAACACCTAATTCCGAATGAAAATGTCCATTCTGAATTAAACTTAATTCCTAAGTAAGTGGCTGGTTTATTCTGATTTTAAATCTGAATAGAATAATTTCACGGTCATGTATACACTCATTCCGCTTTAAATTAATTCCGGTCTTTCTGCGCATGCTCGTTCCCTTGCCCGTCTGTCGCGATGACGCTTATATTCCGCGCTGGGCTTGTTTTTTGAAAGAAAATCATCGACATGATGTTGTCGTGCTGCCGCTTCAAAAATAAAATCAAAACAAATCCAAAAAGGATGCTAATAATGTAGTCCTCCATGTTGTTGCTAATCGAGTAAGTTTGTTCTCTTCCAGTAGATGTAAAGACGTCCGCCCCCCTATCCAATCAGAACCCTTCCCAACCCCCAGACCTTAAGCGGAATTGGATAAAGCCGATCAAACGTTTTTTCCATGTAAACCTCAATTCAGAATTACTATTTTCATGCTCATGACCATGACTCATTATTTAATTTGGAATAATTAATTCTGAATTAAAACACATAATGTAACCGTGGCCATTGTCTCTAATCGCTCCGCAGTAACAGGCCAGAATGAGAAAACGAGGCTGTGGTTTTTTTTTTTTTTTTTATTTATGTGCCACTGGAGTCAACATACCTGGGAGGACGCCTGTCCTTTGTGTTGAGTTAACAGAATGGCGTGGAGGTGTGTTGGGTTGACAATGACGCGTTCATATGCGAGGACGTGCCAATCCCTCACACAGAAGGCTTATTCGAGGCACATTTGTGAAGTGCTTACAGTATAAAACTTTGTTCGGATCCAAATGATTTCAGGGGATTTTACATTTTTTCCCTTATTGAAAGGAAGTATTTGTGTTCGCAGACTCAAGGTTGAGTGTCTGCACATAAATCACACAGGTTCAGTGTTCCACTGCGTTTTGGACAAATACAAATATGACATTTAAAGTGGGTGTGGGTTTCTGTTTGCGTAGTCATTTTCTTACATATACTTCATTCTCTGCTTCTCAAAGGTATCTAGACTTGCTGTCACGTACATCTATATGTTGAAACAAAACCTCCCTACATGCGAAGCCTGTTACATGAGTCATCGTCTTCCAGACGTTCCCTGCTGTTTCTGAGATCTACGGATCAACAGAGAGCCGTGTGGTGAATTTTCAGCATCACTTTCCAGTAACTAAATCATCTCTGAGTCCATGCAGAGCAGTCCTGACATTTCCAGACCGAAAGAGCAGCTTTGTGACGCGCCGTAATTTCCTCTCTTTGTGTAATTTGATTGTGTAACAGAGTCTGCATGTAGTTCACTATATCCAGTTATTGTTATTTTTAATGGCAGAAGCTGTAACAGCTATTTATATGCTTTCTTCAACCCGTTATCCAACACTGTACTTATGAAATGATAGGACTGCCACAGAAACCAGAAATTTGTAAAGAAATAAAATAGTAACCATAATTGAAATGCTTTATCTGAGTATTAAATGTAGTGTTGGTAAAACAGGCATTTGTGAGCCCACGCTTGTCCTCCTCCACGTCTGTCTGCTGGGTTATTATTCTGTAAAGTCACTACTTCCACTGATAAGACCAAACTCTCATGAGAAATACTGGTTTGTACTTTTCAAAGTCATCACAGGGAAGCGTGTCCAACCAGGGGGCAGAAAGGAGTCCTCATCCTGATTTGTTTGGCAGAGCCAAGCTCCGAAACAGAGCTGGCATTTAAAGAAGTTAACTGCGCCTTCGCCCAAGAAAAGATGGCTAGAAACTGTTCAATATTCCAATGCGATCGCAGCTCTTTGCCAAGAGCAGAAAAACTTTCTGGATCCAGTCCAGTAAAAAGGTGGACTGGGATCCTGTGAATCCTAAAGTCATCGAAACTCTTTGCAAGGATCTGCTTTATGTTGCAAAATGCAAAACTGACTGCTTGTCATTAGAAATTGTACCTTGTGACTTCACTGAGAGCACATGAATAAATGCATCTAAGGATTTGTATGCATGTACATTTCCTTGATTTAAAATCGATGCTTCTAAATGACATTAATATATAAGTTCATGCTTTGGAAAAATCTAACCATCCGCTGTCAGAAATAGTGCAGGGATTCAGTGATTTTTCAGAACAGATCTATAGAGATAAATACCGTCCAAACTGTTCACGGACTTATTTCACTGTCACGTATATTTAGCAGCTGTGATTTATATAAGATTTGACTTGTCACGAACATTTTTTTCTTATTAAGTCCAGTTTAACTAATTATTTGATATTGTCTAATAAATAGAGCATAAACACATCACTAATGTCAAAACAGGTTAGACAGTTCAGAAATATTATCTGCCAAAAAATGTCCACAAGTCTGTATTCAAATCATGAACAAAGAAATAATGTAGCATGATTTTTTCATTATTAAGCCAAAAATGGTTTACAAGTGATAAAAATGTACATTTATGAAGGAGAGTCATGACGGTTTAGCCTGCTGGATGTTGGCGCTGTCACGTGTCAGGATGTGGACCCAAACGCAGGAAACCATGAGGCGGGAACCACCAAGAAAAGACCTTTATTCTTCAACCAGTGCCTGAGAAAAAACAACACGGGGGCAGCACAGGGGGCAGACGACAAGACGGACCGGCAAGGAGGAAGGGGAAGACAAGAGAGTACAGGCAGGGGCCGACGAGACACAGGTGAGCAGGATCGGTTCAGATGGGGCGTAAAACAGAACTCAACGAGACGAAGACAGACTTTCAAAATAAAGCAGGAAGTAGCAAAACAGGAGGCCCAGAAAATCCCCAAAGCCACCAAAGAAACACAACTGCAACTTGGATTGTGACAGGCGCATTCTCGATATCGGCGTGACGTCACACACCATGTGATCGGCCATGGTTACACTTCGGGTTTTAGCGTGAGGGGGCAAACAAACTTGCATTCAGGCGTTTTTCACTCACAGTTCCTTCAGTTATTTCCATTTTAGCGTCTATATTATATTTTAACTTAGTTTGATGATCGTCACTGGTGCCTGTGGTGGCGAGCTTGGCTTACCAATATCAGGATGAGTTGAAGCCAGAGGCTTTAGCGAGGTATAAAGCAAAATTGGGCATAGTCGGCCTAGATTTGTGTCCATACAAGCACACAGCTGATTCTTGGACGAATAACCCCAAACAATGGCCTCGTTTGGGGTACCCAGATGTGTACCATTACCTTATAAAAACTCCTCGTAAGTATAAGTTTATAGAAAATATTTATACACCAATACACAGCCCCCAATACAAGAATAAAAGAAGTAAATTTGAGTTTATTACTTTGCTTCAGGCTAGGGCCTAGGCCTTGGTCACTGTGGTCGGCCATGGCGTTGGCCTCTTGCGTATGCAATACAAACTGACAAATCTGATTTCTTACCTGTTACAAAGTGTGCTGAACAAACATACGTGTAGTCTGATTTGGGCACCCATAATTTCCCTGGAGTATTTTCATCTGCTCTGTCAGCAGCCATTTTCTTCTTCTTTCAGGCTCAGTAGCCCCGCTTAGAATCATATAAAATGACAAATGTGGCTGGCGAGCAACATTGTTGGTGCAGTTGAACACACAACAGTTCTTCACCATCTTTCGACCAATTGTAAACTGCATGAAATCAGACAGACAAAAATGCAAAATGCATCGGCTTCGCTAGCAATAGTGAGCGTTTGTTTGCCCCCTCGGCCTGGTTGCTATGGCCCGCGCATGCCCGGATGCGTTCAGTGGCCCGGATGTTCGCAGTCGAGAATCCAGTAGTGTTTGAAAGAGCACGTTTTATCTCCAACCTGTCTTGCGTTGACAGTTCTCTGACATAACATCACCACACGCAGCTGTCGTCTGCACCGAGCCACCGTGAGCTCCTGATTACCTCTCAGCCACCTGTAGAAGCAAAACCACTGAGTTCACAGAATTGAGTCGGGATGTTAAATTGCTTATTGATTCCATTTTTCATCTCAGCGTAGGAACGTGTTGCCCCCTCTGAAGTTGCACGGTCTCACTTTTTAAAAAAAGCCTGCCTGAACCGCGCCACATGATAAAACTGTTTACAGGAAGCAGCTCTCTTTGCGACAAGTAAACCAATCTCTGTTTTGAAAACTGGCTTACACCCTTTTAAGGCTTCAAGCAGAGACCAGAGGTCCGTTCCTCCTCCACAGTGTGGTTTCTCATCTCTGTGTATATTATCATTTGCCCACTTAATCATCTGCTCACGAGCAGAGATGGAAGTCACAGCGGCACTGACTCTGACTCTGACTCAGACTCAGACTGCTGCTGCTGCACGAGCAACATAAATACATTTATTGTAAATACGTAGAGCTCAAGGAAGTCATTTAACAGATGAATTGTTTGTCCTATGGCAGCCTGTGGGCTGAGCTGGATCGAAGCTCACTCGCTCTACCCCCCCCCCCGCGCTCTCTCAGGAGTTTGTAATCCCAGGGAGAAGTTGTTGAGTCAGCCACGCGGTGGTAGTGGAAGAGGTTTGATGGATTAAACTCTTATCCTCACTCACCCCCTTCATGTTTCCCCTGGACACTGTCACCTGATGAATTACAATTGGCTTGGAGGAAGCAGAAGAATGGAAGAACAAGGAGAAGAGTCTATTGATTGATTTTTGGAATCTATTTGCACTGACCTTTAGAGTGTATTCAAATGAATTTATCTGCAGTTCACACGTGGCCCTGCAGGAGAAATGACATTTATTCCTTTGCCTTGTTAATAAACACACTGCAAATGCCCTTAAATCAAGTTAATAAAAACTTTACAAATATTTTATGCTGGAAAGGGAAGTTTTATAATGCGGCAAATGCAGCAGCATTTGGATTACTGTGAACGGTAGCTCCACATCGATCCCTGAAGGTGTTCCTGTACCGCTGTACAGTAAACTGCAAAGTAAAAGTAAAAGTACCACTGAATCGGTCCAGTAAAGCTCTTCTGGGGGCTTTTCACAACACGAAGGTCTCTTACTGTTGGGATTTGTTCCAAAGGGAATAAATAAAAATTACAGCATGGTATTTTTAAACCCATTTTCTCATCTTTTATGATCTTATTGGTTGATAAGGACAATAAGGTTTGGGGGGTTTGGTTGAGCGAGAATGCTGAACCACAGATGCGAGGCTACTACAGTGGCAGTCACGGCTTTTGTGTTTTTTTGTCTGTCACCTGATCAACAAAAACAACAGAAAATGTCTCCTAGCTATCTTCGGTAGCTTTCTTTTCTCCTTGAATGGCACTTTGCTCAAGAAAAAGCTGCTTTAGTTTAGAATTTCTTTGTCTTTGACTGGCAGCCATCCCAGTCAGACAGGTAGCCACAAACACACTGATCTGAGGTGCAGTAGCAGACAGAGGCTCCGACCTGATATTGATATGTCCACAACCTTTTTTTTTTCTTTATTCATCATGTAACCCTAAAAAGATTGGAAAGGTTTAATACGGGCCCAGTTTGACAGATACAACATTTCTCCTTTGATTAAATCACCTCATGGTCGACTTTGACGTCCTTGCTCAGGTGGAATGGTGAACTGTCGAAGGCTAAACTGTTCCAACTCAAACTCAAAAAATATTTGCTAGGAACCTTACCTTCCTGCTGACATGAGATAGAAACTTTGACAAGCTACTACAAAGATTCCTTGCTGCAGAGATTGTCCTTGACCAGTAGATAATGGACCAACCAAACATAAGCCTTTGACCAGACATGTGTTTGTCCTGGGACGTATTTATGTACAACAGTCTCTATAGGGAAAACTGTGCAGCTCAGGATGGTATACGCAATTGTGTCCTCCCCTATTAAACCACTCAGCACCCATGGACTCCTCCGTCTCTGTGTCCTCGCCCTCTGTTACCTGAACCGGCTTTTCCCAGCCCCTCATGAAAGACAAGCCTTGTTGGAATCAGAGAAAGCTAACCCAGCCTTGCGAGACCGCTCACAAAGAAGAGAAGAAGCCCTTTGTCACAGACTCAGCTCGTTGCGTGTTTTGTCCTGTTCTGAGCGTTTCCTCCGTAAGCAGCGCAGCAGAGAATCGGGTTTCCTCCGGCGATCTCTTTGTTTCTGAACCGTAATGAAGAACGGAAAGGCACAAACGCACGCAGCCTGGGAAATAAAGCAGTTTAACTAATTTCCTGATTCACAGAGTTATGCCAGCTGTTTGTCTTCTCCAGCAGTTTCTATGTTTCCTCCCCTTTCCTTAAGTCAAAGAGAACTTCACATCCTCTTCAAATACTAAGACCTGGTCCATATACAGTCTCTGGATGGGTTCATGCAGTTCAAAACGTAATGATTATGAATATGATTTATTTTTTCCTTCTTTGGAAGTTTTTATTTTTTTTACATCTTGGGATCAGTGCCAAGCCAAGCAAATCTAATCACACTCGAGTGGGCTTTGTTTGATTATTTTACAGTGGATTAAAGCATTTTCCTGCTTAGCCTTCAGACAGACCAGTGGACCGGTGCAGTTTGTACCAAGTGCTGTTGACAGGTGGGCTAAAGTGCATTAAAGGTTCACCAGGTTCATTTTATTGTGATATATTGGACATGGTGATAGATATTGTGGACTAACGCCAACTTCAGTTTACTCGATGGAGCTGGTGTGTGTGAGCCTGTGTGGACTCGTGCCAACACTGAGCCTCCTGAGACAAACACGCACAAGCAGGCACGCACACACACAAAACAATGAGAGAAAAATATTTTATGAGCTGTTCCAGTCATTCTCGATGCTATATCTGTTTTAAACATCTGGAGCTTGCATCAATAAAAGTGTTGTGCATCCGTGTGCTGTTGCCCTCTTACCCTGACATGCTTCTGAGAAAAACCCTCATTTTATCTTTTTGATAGTGATTAAAGACTCCAGTCCTTAACTTTCAGATGTTTCACAATTTTTTTTAAATGATAACCAGTGAAATATGGATCAGACACCATCTCTGAATGAAGACTGAAGGGGTTTCGACTGATGCCCAGTTTTAAAAACCCTTACTTGAGAAATATAAAACGCACAAGGACCTTTCAAGACCTGACAGTAATGTATAATGATGTTTTATGTTGTTTTGAAAAAGTTCTTGAGTATTTGATTGGATTCGCCCATCTTACTCTGCTGCAGCTGCCTGCAGAAATGATTACATCTGTAAAGAAATGTAATGACATCCAAACTGCTGCATGTCAGTCAGTGAAATCAGGATAAATGCATATGTTTGTCTCCACTTTGGCTGTTCCCTCTTCTGCAGGTTGACATAACTCAAACTAAATAAGCTGTGAAAGCTCTCTCTGGGTCTCTGGACGCTGGGTGTGGTCAAC
Organism: Hirundichthys speculiger; assembly: GCA_018398805.1. Classification (NCBI taxonomy): domain Eukaryota; kingdom Metazoa; phylum Chordata; class Actinopteri; order Beloniformes; family Exocoetidae; genus Hirundichthys; species Hirundichthys speculiger. The sequence goes on from JAGFBZ010001224.1 coordinate 4,613,938, forward strand.
TGTGGCTTGACAGGATGTTCAAACACAAACAGCTAAGTTACTTCGACCGGACAGACAGCCACGCTGGAATACACACTGAGCCTCACAAACAAACAAGTAGACTTATCTCTCCCTTACTCACTATAATTATGTACTTGATGACATTTTCCATCATTTTGATATCCTTTAACTTCTAACTGTGGACACTTAACTCACCCATCTACTCAGTCATTCTGCTTTTGTTTATCACTGACATTTCTGCTTGTTTATCTCTTCTCTCTTTCAGTAAATGACTCAAATCCTGCACGTTTAATGTCTGCGCTCACATAATGGCATACCAAATAGTGCCTGCTCATGATCGATTCAACAGTGATTATGTACTTTTAGCCTTAGGGACAAATGTACTAATTGAGGCACTGTACGTAGCCCTAAAAGTGTTTCCATTTTGATAAAATATGCTCTGCCTTCAAAAAGCACTAATTAACCTTCATTCTTAATCCCCACAGCTTACATTAAAAGATGGTGCAGTTGAAAGCATTGTGATTTTCTGTCGTTCTAAGGAGATTAGAGATGCTTATTTGAATCTGTGAATCCATGAGTTGTAAATTGACTTGGTTAAGGACAGAAGTGGGAAATGAAGCCTCAGCAAAGGCTGCAGAATGATAAACTGTTTCGGTATGAGCTTTTAAATGATTAGTAGAGGGGGATAAGGATCTGTTAATCCTCCAGGTACTATCTGAAATAAGGCTCTCTTGAACTGTGGATAGTGACCTCTGAGTAGCAGTTTTTCTTGGCATTCATCCACAACGAGGCCAATTCCAGATGTGCCCATCCTGGCTCATCCTGGAGCCAGTCCCAGCTCTTATCAAGTGAAAGACAGGACAGGACAGCATACCGGAGCATCACTTGGCCAACTCCCACTCACACATACATCTAATTTACAACCACTAACTGCTGCTGTACATAACCCCCCTCCCATTTGTTTGAGTAAACTGAAGAAACCTCTTTCCTCTAGCGCATCAGCGGGTCAAAGTTCAGCTGCTTCTCGCGGGTCTATGAGGATGTTTTCCATGTGCTGTGCTCATCATCTTAGTTTGCTAGTTTGCTCGCACTACGCCGTGCATGTAGTTGAGGCTGATGGGAATGCTAACAGAGATTCTTCACCAAAAGTGACTTTCATACTGAAAACGCAGTATAAAGATGTACTGGAGATCTTTATACCACCTCCAGCATAGGCCTTCACGCTGATCCAGCAGTGATCCGAAGTTTGGGCCTTCACAAAGCTTTCTCTCACTGTCCCCATGGTGTGTTGATTGATTTCTTCCTTTGTGTGGAATTTGGGGCCATCGGCGAACCCCCATTATGTCTTTCTTGATTGCCCATTCATGCATTAGATCACATGTGTCAAACACAAGGCCCGCGGGCCAAATGTGGCCCACCACGTCATTTTATGTGGCCCTCAAGAGCTTGGGCATTATTGGCTTAGATTTTAAACCAACATTTTAAGACTTAGAATAAGCTTACACCGCTTTAAAGTGCATATTGACAAAAAAAAACTACATCTCCCATAATGCATTTTGTTGTTACCCCCGATAATTCTCTCACCATGAGTAAGACGATTTCCAGAACGGATGGACTTAAGAGAAACCTCAACAAACTAACACCAACATGTTCAAGAAAAGAAAAATTGATGTACAAGGACTGCAGTTTCATGAATGATGAGAAAACGAATACAAGTTTGTATCTCAAGGTGAAAAAAACAGTATGTCTTTTGTGTTATGAGGCGGTGTCAGTCGTGAAAGAGTATAATCTACGTAGGCATTTTGACAGGAAACACGGAGCTAAGTATGCTAAATTTAGCCCACAAGAAAAACAAAGAACCGCTTCTGCTTCTGAAACTAAGTTAATGGATACTCTTACAACCACAAACCCTGAGTTTAATATAATAATGACTTAAATGTTTGAAACTTGAATACATAAAAAATACAGAAAGTGTTATTTTACAATATAATAAGGTGTAGTTTAATTTATTTATTTTGATTTACATTGCATTTTGTTTTATTCATGCTGTCAATCTGGCCCTTCGAGGGCAACCATGATGCTGATGTGGCCCTCAGTGAAAATTAGTCTGACACCCCTGCAATATATGTTTCGCCTTTGTTACGCCCCTGACTCTACCTCTCTATCTGGCACGAAGGCATAACTCGGATTGAGATGTTGCGCCATTCCACCTCCATGCTTTTGACACGCCACAGGGATGGTTAGAGGTGCAGCGAACTGGCTGTGTGATTGGGGGAAATGTTTATGAACAATCTTCCACAGCTCTAAAGATGTTTGAGTCAAACATGTGGTGCTGTACATGAAAATTAAGAAATGAGAAAAGAAAGTGAAGCTGGCTGCAGTATTCCTCCATTTCAGCAGCAATTATTTATAACAGATGCCATGAGACTTGAGCAGTGAGGTTCTTCTTCTCTATTCCCATTCCTCTGTGTCCTCTTTTTCTCTTGGTCCACATTTATATGCATGAAATATGGTTCATGAGTTCCTCACCTGGTGTTTCCAACTCATCTGCTATTTAAGACACACATACACACTCACTCACACAAGCACACACCTGTGTTAAAGGCCAGTGAGGGAGTCATTACCGCCTTACTCATGTAGCCAGAGCTGATGCTTTCCCTCTAATGAGCAAACGCTATCATCTATTGACTCCGCTGCCTTTGCACTCACTAGCAGCTAGAGGAGAGAAGGAAGTTAAATGGAGCAACCAAAAAACAAACAAATTAAAAAAAAAACCTAATGTGATTTGAAGGAATGAAATTTTCTTGCAGCGTGTCCCTTGCCTGCATGTCTCTCTTGTACACACTCCTCCCAGATTTCATCGGACTCATTTAAAACACATTAGGCTGATAGAGTGCTGTTAGGACCCAGCGATGAGAGAATACCCCGTCTATTTAATGATCTGAAGGAGCCTCTCTCTGTCCTCCCTGCCCACAGGAAACTCTCTGCAGCCTGATAAGACGCAAGCAGAAAATGCAGCTCCAGGAGCAAAGCCCCCACTAACGTTCTCCCTTCCAGCTTCTGACTAAATGCTCACAGTTCTGGTGATGCAGTGAACACAGCGTGGCTCAGTTTTCCCTCTGCCCTGGACTGATGTCTTTGTAACCCACTCCCTCTCAGATGTCGTGTAAAACCTCCGCTTTTTTCTGTCCGCTAAAAGGTTTTACGTTTCTGTCTCCAGATAAACTAGAAACATAATATTAAAAGCATCTGAGAGGTTAACGTTTTATATTTTATTTCAAGTTAGAGGTTTTACTGTCATTTTTATCATTTATAAGACATTTTAGCAATGTCACATACTCATCAGATTGTAATGGGTTAATGTTTAGAACTGTACATTTCCACTCCAGGAAACTTTTTCTTTCCTTGTATCCAGCCGTTCCCAAACTTCAGAATACCAAGGCCCAATTTGAAATGTGAAAAATCTCCGCGGCCCACCGAAACCTTTAATCACAACTGTGATCAACATACAGGACTAGAAGCAATGTTCTGACATTAATGTAAGGTGTCAACAAATAAGGTGACACTTGTCATATTAAGTTAAGATGACGGTAGAATAACACCTAACTGGTTTGTTTTATTACTTCTTAATGTTTTTAAATCCTGTCGTTAATATTTGACAGTAATTAAAAACATATTTAAAAAAGATCGAGAATCTAAAACGTATTTGTTTAATTTTAATGACCTCTCACGGCCTACCTGCAGTACCGCGATGGCCCACCAGGGGGCCGCGGCCCACACTTTGGGAATCACTGCTTGTATCAGTTTCATTATCCTACTGTTCACTCCTGAATTGTTAAACTGCTGTAAGCAGGAACAACATCCCAGCTCCAGAGCAGCAGGAAATCCTCCTGTAAGCATTAGGTGCTAAATCAATTTAAAGGACAAGACAAGGTAAAGATGTGCTAATGAAGTGGAAACAAGGCACGTTGGGGTGTTCAGAGAGTGTGCTACTCACTATGTTCACAGTGCTTGACACCTTGTCCATTCCCAAACACACTTGGTAAAGATCTGATTTTATTGTTCACAATCATAACTGCAAGTGTCTTGCACCAGACTTTTGTGTGAGTCAAGGTTGATCACGCATTTGTCAGAGACGTTGAGAATTCTGAACTCCAAAGTCTGAGGAACTGAAACTAGGGCTGCTGGGAATTATACATTGTTAACATATGGCTGGCGTTTCAGTCACAATCCTCCATAAACAGTATCTGATCAAGCACCGGGTACTGAAGAGACCCAGTTCCAATCTGAAAACTGGAAATGTCTTTGGGACTTCAGACACGAGTCACATCAAGAGTAAAAACCTGAATACAGGTCACTTCGGCCAGGTGTGAACGTAGACTTAATGGGATTCTTGAAGTTATAGATGTGAGAACACTTTGCATTGATACTGCCTTTAATGACTAGACATCATTCTTCAGACGAACACCATCTCAACCATGCCTCATCCATTCTGACACTCAAGCAGCCAACAGCTCTTTACAGCGTCTACGATGGTCAGAGCTCTCTGCGTAGTCCTCATACGGAGTGTGAAGACAAAAGAAGCCTGGCTACCCTGAGCTCAGTGGGGCTGTAGCACTGCAGACGCTCTGCAGTGCTCCTGGGTATCGACTTTAATAAGACCAGACACGGCTCCCACTATTATTAGAACATATACAGCTCTCTCTGTGAATAACCTGGGTGATTTAGACTCGACAGCCTTCACATAAACATCCGCAGAGACTTTGGCTCATGCACACACATTCACTGGGCTGCTTTAGATGGTTGGACATCCCTTCATAAAGAAGACTCTGAGCTCCTGGAAGGGGAGGCTCAATCCCCTAGTTCATTATACGGAGCTGACTGGCTGCCAGACAGGAACTTAAACGTGTGTGAAAAACGTAAAGCATGGTGCTGTATGTGAATTCCACGACAATGCATCAATTTCATGGGACGACGTCTCAGAAAAGCTGTTGCCAGTATCCCTCGCCACTCTTCCAGTCTATTTACATTTCATAGATTGACTGTACGAATGGATATAATCCATATCAGTGTAATATACAGCAGCCACTCAATAAACTGTCCATCAGAGTGGGTCCTCTGATGGGAAATCAGCTGTAAGAAAGCTGTAATGAAATACATTTTTGAAATGAATTTTTCAAAGAGATCTATTGAAAAACGTCGAGGTCTCAAAGACATGTCCAATTTCTGTATGTAATTACAACCACTGCATGTCTTTAATGCACTTGTATTGTTGTTGTTGATTTTCTTGCAGCAGCACATAAGAGGATCACCGGGTATGACTCAAAAAACGATTTCAGTCAAAGTACATCTGTTTGGTCGCAGTTTCAGTTTAGCGATGCATTTACTGGTATTGATCAACACTGTCATTTTCATGCATTAGACTGAAGAAGTAAACTCTGCTGCTGCGCTTTATGCTTGAATTTTGCAGGCGTGCTGCAAGTCAGCGGGATACGTATCTACACATCCGGGGATGTTGAGGCGGTCAATGGGACGGATGTCCGTTTGAGGTGTACATTTGAGAGTTCATCCCCCATCAATGTCGGTTCCGTCATAGTCTCCTGGAGCTTTAGACCGCTGAAGCCAGGCCGAGAGGATTCGGTGAGTTCACATGTGTCTGTGTGTGTGTGCAATAAAGTATGAGATAAAAGCCTCCCCTGTTGTAGACCATCAATCCCCTCGACCAACTGAGAGTGAGTCATGTGGCTCCCTACAGCGGGCCTGCAGTTTTCTTCCTATGAATAGACACAATAGGAGGTAAATCGAGGCCTGCTATATTTTCTTTTTCTTCAGAATAAAATGCCTTTCTTCCCCAGCGGTAGCATCCAACGTGTCACGTCACTGTTATCTGAACTTAATTTGCTTATTTCTAGGTTTTCTACTACCATCAGAAAGCATATCCTCCTCAGGAGGGCATCTTCAGGAAGCGCATCGCTTGGGCTGGTGACATCATGGGCCGTGATGCGTCCATCATTATTCGGGAAGTCAAGTTCACCTACAACGGCACCTTCACCTGTCAGGTGAAGAATCCGCCTGATGTCCATGGCGCGGTTGGAGAGATTCGACTCCGTGTTGTCACCACAGGTCAATAAAAGCATTTTCTCTCAGTAAATTCAACCACGTTGTTATCTTGTTTTCTGAATCTTCATCTATCGCTGTAAAGTCAAATAAAAGAGGCCAACACAAGTTACAGAAGCAGAATATAATTAAAAGCCAGAATTTATTTTAAAAAATATTATTTATTCAAATAAATTGAAATGACAGTAATTATTCACACATTTCATTCTGAAATGGACAATATGATATGATACAGTTTTGTCAAAGCACTGAGACAATTTATTAAAGGAGATTGCAAATGAATGAGAATAAAGAATTGATTCAAATGCATTTATTTATATATTTATTCTATTTTATTTACTTATTTTTTTGGAGTGATCAGACAAATATAGCCAGATTATAATATATATTTAGTATTTTCCATTTAGGAATTACAGCCATTTTAATCAAAGTGCCTCCTTTTTCAGGGGCTCATAAGATATTTGGTCAAAGTGACACTGCTGTAAATACAAGCATAACTTCTTATATCTGGATGGAAATCATTTGCAGTCAATGACTGCCTGAAAACTACAACTGTTTATCTGTGGGCCTCTCTGCCTTCAGTTTTGTCGTTAGTAGCTGAAAAGCATGCTCTACTGGGCTGAGATGAGGGGACAGGCGTGGGTATTGATTATTCCAGAGAGTATAGCCTTAAGTACCTCTGAGTTCATCTTGTGACTCTTCTTGACTTTTGTTGATGTTGTGGTTTTTCTTCACCAAGGAAAGATTCTGCCATCATCCACTCTAGTCGTCTTTTATACTCTTACAGGCCTTTTCATGTTGTTGAGCTCCTCACTGGCTACATTTTTCATGAATGTACCAAACTGTTGATTTGGCCACAACGAAGGGTTTTGCTGTCTTTCTTTATTTATGTTGAGATTTTTTTTTTTCCTTCAGTCAAATGATGCAACACATGAAGACCTGAGGTTTTCTGGTGGAAGATCTGGGAGACGTTGCTGCAAATGTGGACAGAATATTAATTCACAGCACTATGTATGAATAACTGGTTTACTGATTACATAATGGAAGATAATACTTCACAACATCATATGGTGAGAATTTCGTACAATCAAACAGAATTAAAAACATTCTTTTAGAGGTCTTCACGGGTCCACTTTCATGGACCCGAACCCGGATGGACCCGCAATATTTGAACCCGGAACCGACCCGACCCGAGTCTTTAGTTTCTGACCACGAACCGAACAGAGATACCTGAATGGAACCAAGACAATACAACCCATAGTTACTCATGTTAAAGTTGTCTAGCGTTGGATAAAACTTGATTTTCTTACCTAAAGTTGTCTTCCTCTACCCGGTCCAGTTGCTCCATAGGCTATGTGATGTAAACAACAATAAATTCCACATTGTTATTTTCTTTGTGGATACAGATACTATTTGTAGCAACTGCTAACACTAATAGCCTACACCGGTCAGGACGTGTCGTGAACATATTCACTCATCCAACATTATCATGTTGGCGATCGGTTGTGCTTTACAACTGCCGGGCATACCGGTAATAACACGCTACGGAAACACGATTGTTTCATGACAAACACGCCACGTTAATGAATAATCATTTAACTGACCCGAGTCCTGACATTGGCTAAACCAAACTACTGTTTGTTTGTTTACTTTTTACAGCTGCCACCACCAATATCTTTACCTCTCGTGGGTAAACGCAGACCCAGTCTGTCAGAGAGCACTGACCGGACCCGAGACTAACTGTACCGATTCCGACACGAACCCGGAGTCACGTCTTGTGAATGGACCCGAGATCCGATTTGGGTCGGGTCGTGAACCCCAGGTTTTCAGGTTGTCGGGTTGTTCCAAAGACCTCTAGATTCTTTAGACCAGTGGTTCTCATCTGGTTTGGCTTCAGGACCCACCATCACCCTTAATGACAAGCCGCGACCCAAATCAAGGAAAATTTCCAACTTCTCAAATTTTTTGAATGAAAAGATCGTGCAGTTTGAATCAGAGATAGTAAAATAGAATATCACAGAATGCCAACACAAAAAATTAAGTTTATTGGTGAACCAAAATGGCAAAAACCAAAATGACCTCAAGTGGGAAATATTCCCTTTGATGCTCAATTCGCTGCATTTTAATTAAATCCAAAACACTTCACTTCAGTAACTTCAGCCTTTTTTTTAACAGACTCAACATGCACAAACATGAAATAAAAGTGCAACCACTTAGTAGTTGTTTCAAAAAGAACTCAAATATGTAGCATTTTGCTGAGTACCCACTTCCTGAATATATAACAATTTCCTATTAAAACTATCTAGTCACTCATTTAAGCATTAAATTGTAATGTCTGATTGACATAACAATCAGAAAATTTCAGTAACAGCCATTTTTAAGACTCAACAGTGCTTTTATGCACAAACATGAAATAAAACAGTGCAACCACTGAGCAGTAGTTTCAAAAAGAACTAAAAATATATAGTTTTAGCTGAATAACCACATACTGACCTTTGTCTTCAAGATAAGAAAATCCATATCTCATATATTCATCGTTGTATCTGTGTTTCACCATGCTCAACATATGTAAACAAACTTTGCAGGTCTTTTTCTATGGTGTGAACTGGCGGGTGTCAACTCGCATTACGGGGCATTATCACCATCTGCTGTTAAGGAGTATGAATGACACTATTTTTTTTTTTTTTGCATTTCCTTCCCCAGGCAAAGGCCCACGACCCACTGAAAACGGGTCTGCGACCCACTTTTTGAGTTGAGAACCATTGCTTGAGACCATATATAGTACAGTATATGTTTAGGAAATAACTCTCTCTCCTTTATTGGTTGGACAGCATTTGTATCATGTATAATCATGATGAGTTTAAAGTCAGTGGAACAGTTGCCGACTGACACTGATGTGTAGAAACATTTCAGAGAGGTATGTTCTTGAAACAACATTTCACAATAACGGGAAATGGTTGAATCATAAACTCCCTGTCACAGCAACGCTAACAGCAGACAGGTAGCCTGCACACCTGTGTTACTGCTGTCATTGAAGTGAAACTGCTCTAATCCTTCTTACAGCTGCTGCAACTGCTCTCCTTCATCCTCCATCGCGCATGTTTCCCTTTAGTTTAGTCTAGGTTTAGTTTAGTTTTATTCATTCACTTTTTTTACAGGGGAGAGGAGTTGTGTGATCCTCCTCATCTACAAAAACTAGAGAAAACTGCCTGCTAATTACACAACCAAATGAACGTGATTATAAACATTTTAACTACATCCAAATTTGCCAACATGGCTTGAGTTATTCATGATAAATTTGTAATGATGCTAAATGTGTGCCATAAATGGAGGCTGATCAACATTCTCCCATCATCCCGTGAGTATCCTGTTAGTAAGATGTTGTCACAAAGCACAACTTCAAAATTACAGTGAGAATATGACACTGCTGTAATTTACTAGATCAGTCTGGGAGAAAAGCTTGAGGAAGCCTCGATTACCGACTGATAGTCGTCGTTCATGTGCAGAACGTTGCTTCTGCGCAGGGAGGACGGACGGTTGTTCACCGTGCACTTCTTTGTGACTTACACTAGGGGTTGACACATGATATTTCTCGTGATTTGATGCCACCGTTTGGTTCGGGGGTGATATCGCTGCATAGAGCAACTTTAATGAACACTTATACCCGTAGGAATGGAACAAAGCTCTCGTGGTTGAGTGAGCGCCCCATAAAGGCTTTACTCCTGTGAGCCGTGTCTCGCCCCTGTCTCTCTCTCTCTCTGCCCTTTTCCTCTTCCTGTCACGCCATTTTCAATAAAGGCCACTAGAGCCACAAAATCTTAAAAAAAAGAGAAAAGAAAAAAAAAAAACACCGCCAAGATGGGATCCAAAAAAATGAAATGAGGACATGCAGAGATTCGTGGTATAAGAGTATGGTAATAGGGAGAGAAAAGAAAAAGACTTCAGACAGTATTTATGACATTTGGTTAAACTGAGGGGGAACAAGGAAATAACAAAAAAAGAGAAAAATATCCAGAGGGAGGAAACAAACTCAACAGAGACTCACTGTGCAAGTAGTTTTTGAAACTAATAAATGACACAAACCATGACTAAGTTGGAACAGCTGACTGAGCAACGGTTGTTTTTGCTCTGTCGGGGTGACGAGAATAGAAATATGCTTTACTTTAAAAAACAGCACACAAGAGACAAATTATTTTCTCTTTTCCTTATTTCACAACCTTGTTATTTCCCACTTGAGTCTTCTATGCCGTAGATGTCAAGGAAAAATAATTTTTTCTAAAGCATATGTGCATGTTTGCTAATAGCTTCTTTGGAAAGACTAATCTTTTCTCAACAAGGAGTTTAGGAATTGAGATATTCTTCAGCCTTTTTCTTTGCTGAGAACAACTGGGGTCCATCCTGGAGGGCAGAGAAGATGAATAATGCTGTGAGATACCTATAACTGTTTGACTAGATTTCTCAGTTTTTTTTTCAGTTTTCCATGTCTCCAAATACCCCTTTAAACCCAATAAAGCTTGTGATTACATCGTTTTACAACATACACATGCCCGCAACAGCGGGGCTTCCAAGCATTAATACATTTTTGACACATAGCTCAAAGCATTTGATAGTAAGAGTTCAACACCACAAAGAGGCGACCATGTCATTTTGAAATCAATCAAACCTGTAGTATTATGGAATAAAGTATTGTCTAAAATGTATTCGGCGGTATTCAGTTGTGACGTCACGCGGGAGACGCACCAGTTATTGTTGTAGTCAGCTACTGGCATTCATTCATTCATTCATTCATTCATTCATTCATTCATTCATCATCATTCTGCTCGGTACTAAGTGCCGATTTCTCCTGATGTGTTTCCATTGCTGTTAAGAAATACCAACTCCGAGCACATCGTTGTACGAGCCTTTTTGCAAGAGTAACCGACAAAACCGACATGACGTCTAACAAACCATGAGAACAACAAAAACATTAGGCTACCTGACCCCTAATAATAACGTTTGGCGGCCGGGCTACTCTGATAACAACCTCATCAACAGTTTGCAACTAACTCACATATTGTTTTCAGTGTCAGTGATTGTGAGAAATTGTACCTGTGAATCTGGCTCTCTGACCGTGGTGCCAGTTCTGGTGGGCTTGACTCGCTGCCAACAATGTCAGGTTCATCTCCAGGAGGATATGTATCCAGCTTTTTTAGTTTAATCTTACCCTGCGCTCTTTTTTTTCCTTTTCTTTGCGTTTTTTTTGCTCCACTTTTATGCTTGTATGAACTGTCACTCATGATTTAATTAATCCGTGACCCACCTACCCTGCACCACATAGACTCTGTTGACTAGTGACTAATGATGATGCTTATGGATGGCTGTTGATGACAGTTTTACCCAAAATACATTTGAAGATCTTACTGGCGATCCACTTGTAAATTTGCACATTGTAAAGTTAACTGTGAGAGTGAACATGCAGCCAGTCATGCAGCACAACGATTAATTCACTGTGTAGAAACGTACATGACCAAAGTCAGTCTTACATTTTTTTGACCAACCATGATTCATTCTGGCTGGAGCAACCTATATATTACACATACTTTTTGCAGATCAGCTACAGGAGGGAGGACAGAGTTGTGGTTTAAGTCTTATACAGGACTTTCAGGAAACTGGGGTCCATGACCTACCCAATATGAATAGTTTTATCAATACATTAAACATTTATAACGTGAGACAGAGCCTTTGCACCGACACATCTAGCTTTTTCATGTAAGCACTCTTAATCGTCTTCATTCTTGTGTTTCCTTGTCACACACAGCCTCTTTCTCTGAACTTCTCCTTCTGGCCTTGGCTATCGGAGGAGGTATCGCCGCCGTGGTCATTGTCCTCATCATCATTGTGTCGTGCAGAAGGTGCAAGAAGAGACAGCGACAGCTGGAGGGGAATGAAGAGGCTCCCTGCAAACAGAGAAAAGACCCCACTGCGTGGTAAGACCAAGCAAAAGGCAGAGGGAGAGGAAGAGGGAGATGGAGAGAGGAGCAGAAGAATGGCAGACGCTCTAGCTCGTCCTCTGGGGGACTCTGGGGATCAGGGCATGCGGTGCTCCTTCTTGGGGCTTGGGGCTCTTTTCCTTCTGGATGTTTCACTTTCTTCCTTCCACTCCATCTGCAGTGTTTGCATCTCAGATGTGGTCAAGTAACAGGCAGCTGTTATAATGCAGAAATAATTGGAAACTGTGCCTTTGTATAGACGGCTATAGATAGTGAACTCTAGCCAGACTGCTGCGTAACCTATCACCACGTGCCTTTCACTTCTGGAGCGAAACAAGCGGTTTATCACTTAATCTTTTCCTGTTCACATAAATGGGCTTGAAGACACGTTTCCTGTTTAGGGTAAATGTTTTGATGAGACAGAGCTAGAACAATGGTAAATTCCTGCTGTTTACTTCCCTTGTGATATATTTCAAGCCCCAATGTACCACGGCAGTACAAGACATACTGTATGTCTGGTATATTTTTTCAAGTAACAATAGAAACACTGGAACAATGAACGAGCACTTTCCAAGCTTTGAATAGATTTTTATTTGATCATTTCATGAAGGGGAAATTATGAAACCCATCCAAAGCTCTTATCCTTATTTCACTGGGTGCATGTGCTTTCTGTTTGAGCATGCTGGTTTACATTTCTGTTTTGTTTCACTACTGAAATTATGTCACTGTATTTTATTTTATTTTATTTTTTAGCCATTTTTGTGTTTATTATTAGGCTGTTTTTGTGGCTTTTGTATGATAAGAAATGTGCTATCAAATATGCTTTTGAAACCCAGGCCTGACGGTGAGCGCTTGTTGGAAACAGACAACTCTTACGACAAATTTCAACATCACAGAAACAAATCAGCTCTTTTCATCATCAGATTTGTATTTCATTACTGCTTGATTGTTTCATTATTGGATGTTTTGTCTGTTTCAAACAATGAACCCTTTTTTTTCCCCCCAAAATCACACTTTTATCTTGGGCGTGGAGACTTCTTTGCCTTTGTCTTGGGTTTTCAGATCTCTCTGTAAAAGGTGCTTCAACTGTTGACCATAAAAACACTGCTGTACCCTCTCAACGAGGTGAACGACCTTTTGCTCTCTTCTTGGCTGATGAGGTTTATTCACAAAGGGAATTAATTTCACCCCAATGCAATGCAGATGCGTAAAGTGAGACTTGTATGCCTAACTGTGCTCTCAACGTGGGGCACCTGAACAGTCTGACACTAACCTTTTGTCTCTGTTGCCATGTTTGTGTCTGCTATGTCTTCGTTTGCGTTTGTCTTTCCCGTCTGTGTGTGATTCGTCACATCTGGATCAACTCTTCACGGATGTGTCATGCATGAACCCATATCCCTGTGCGTATGCGTGCTATATTGCTCCGGCGTGCGTCTTATGTCCCGTCTCTATGTGTGTGCGTGTCTCTATGTGTGTGCGTGTGTCCCAGTCACCCATCAAGGGCTATCCACCTCTACGTATCAGAGACTACCATTGAGATTGACAGTTCAGACGGCATGATCTCAGACCCCAGCACCAAAGACTCGAGCTCCTCTGAGGAGGAGGGCCCGAGCTCAGACGACGACGACGGCGGCGGCGACTCCGACTGAGGAGGCGGAGCTAGAGAGACAGAAACACTGATGTGATGCCTCCAGCCAGGGCGTTTGCTGGAGGGATGCCCAGATGGGGCCCACGGACTCCACTCTTCTGCATAGGAGAGGTTAGGTAAAAGAAAGTGGTGCTGCTGTGATGAAATAAAGCAAGCTGTTCAAGAACGTGACAACATGGAAAGATTGAACTTTGAATCAGGAGCAAAGATATTCCTCCTTCTGTCTAAGAGCAAACTGGAGCAAAAGTGGAGTTATTTTACCCCTGAGTTAGTCCAGAAATATCTATCTGAGGGAGGAAATGTTGAATTAAACTTGAATAAAACTGAAGGGCTTGTTCATAGAGACTGGCCTGGCTACTGTTGAGAATGTAAAAGGGGTTCAATTTTTGTTCAAACCCTCTGCTTAGACGTGGATCTTGTCAAATACAGGAAGTCAGTAATAAAAATCAGTTGAAGCAGGTGGCTAATATCATTTAAGATATTCAGATGTAGGTGGAATAACAAAATGTGCTTGCTGTTATAATGAGCCATATGCAACTCTTAGGTTTCAGCCTTTAGAAAGAATTTTATACACAGAAATATCGAGAATAAATTGCGTAGGAAGACCTTTTTTAGCTTCAAGTCTTACTGGCCATGCATTTCAATTAGTTCTGCCCTCAGTCATGCCAGCTAGGTACTCCTGAAAAATGTTGTTTTTTCGTGGAAGCCGAACATTTGATCATTTGTCGAGCCAATTTAATGCACCTGCCTTGAGTGTCATGTGGGAGCGTACAGTCGGATCTGAAAACCCTTTTGATTGCAAAGTGTTGTTGAGAGGTCTTCACGAACACACAGGAGCAATGCCCGTCTTTTCACCACGTATGACAGAATTTTCTTACTCGTCTTTAATATGTTTAGTGTGTCTTGTCTGTTTTGTTTTTAGATAATGCCAGAAATGTTTTATCATGTTGTTTAAAACCTTCCCACATGTATTTGTTATAGAGCTTTTATAAAAACAAAAGGTTTTCTAATAAAAATGACTTGAAGGTCTTGAATGTTTACCACATAAAGTTGATGTGAGTGCATGCGGATGTGTGAAACAAATAATTGCATAACACTCTTTGGTAGTTGTCATCTATTATGTAAGACATTTTGTTATCTAGCATTTATTATGTATCATTGTCTTTAATGCACTACCTCCAGATGTGCATGAGTCGGTCTGCAGAGCTCGTCAATAATTTACTGGGAAGCATTCCTGCAGTGAATAACTGTTGCAGGTTCAATATGTCTGCTTCAATATGTGTTCCCCCAGTCTGAGTTTGCTTGCCTGTTGAATGATCTCCACTGTGAACCTTTACTCCATTTGAGAGAGCGTGTGCATATTTGTGTGCATGCATTGATCAAAGTCTGTCCCTCTGGCTGCAGCTTGAGTTACTGAATGACAGAACTAGTATGTAGGGTTATTCACACTAAAAAAAAACCAAACAAAACTAAAACAAAACAAGGTGGAATGTGGAAAAGAAATTAAGCACGCTAAGCGATTACATTTTGTTGCTGTAAAATCTCTGTTCAAACAACAGTGAAGATGCTTATCTTAATTAACTTATCGAAAGCTCCAGCTGATATCACTTTATAGCACTCAGTCTTTGGCAAATGGTAAAATCCCATCAACAATTTTCTTGGACGTGGAAGAAAACTTATCTGACTTTCTACATTTAGGGATGTGAGTTGTTTTTGCTTGAGTACTCATGAAATATTAAGTGGATGAAAAACAAAAAAAATCTCCTATCCTCCCGACTGAACCTGATACCACAGTGAAACACAACACATAGTAAGGAGACCTAAACCTTTGCAGAATTGCTTTGAAAAAAAAAAAAAAAAGGAATAAAACAGTCTGAAATGTAACTCAGGAAGAGGTTGAGTTTGTTGTCCAGTATACTTTAGGTGCATAGAGGGCAGGTTTCAGAACCCAGTCGACCAGAACAAGGAAATTATTGTTGGTACATTATATTTTTAACCTAAACAACCCATTTTGAATGCATAAACCAAACAATGCATTTCTTTTTTTTTTGAACAAATAATTAAATTATCACCAAAAGTGAAGGTTTAATGGCGAAAATAAGAGTAGAAAGTAAGCAGACTGTGTTAATATCATCTAAATAGTTTTCAACGTTGTTGTCTGTGCAGTGTTTCTGTCGTATCAATGACCCGTTTGGAGGTAATGTCAGGTTCACTGTCTTGCCAAAAACACTTTGAGACGTGGACTGCAAGGCCAGAAATTGAACCACCAACTTTCCAGTTGGCAAAAAAAAAAAAAAAAGCTTTACCTGCTCAGCCACAGGTACAGGATTTCTGCCTGCAAAGACCAAATGCCTTGTTCATTTATTTATTTATTTTTATATTAAAATGTGGCTAGTTGCCAGAAAAAAAACAAAAACACCCTTCCTTTATGTCAGACATCTGTAAAGGACGTATTGTACAGAGGGATCTGAAAGTCCAGGACTAGAGAGTGTGGTTCCATGTGGCCCAGAGCTGAAGCGGATCACTCAGGAGGTTTAATAGCAGCTTCAAACAGGGCTTTTAAATCTCAGTGAGTGAATCACGTTACTCCATCAATGAGCCCTTCCATTTTACACAAATCAGTCTGATAGTCATTTCTTGATAGCTTCAGAAGTAAAGGGAGACGGGAGAAGAATAGAAAAGGAGACGTTTGTGTCCCAAGATATAAATCTACAGACTGAGCTTTGAGACAGTTTTACACACTTCTGTAAGGCTGCTGTCATAAACCAAATACACTGGGACATTGAGAAGGGGCTAAAACAGGCCAGGCCATTAAAGCCTCCACCCCGACCCTGTGAACTCAAGTGCTGTCAGTGTCTACAGAGTTCACAGCTTTAGTCGGAACAGAAGAATTTAAATCACAGAAATGACACCTTAGTTGCCCACAGCATTGATTCCCAGTGATCTTCTTCCACAGCACAAAGAAACATAGACACAACTCTCCAGGCCTCAGCTAAATCATTTTTCTCTGTTAATGGCTTTAACAAGACAAATGGTTACTCGGGTCATCGGTAATTCAGTTAGATATGATGGATGGAACGTTAAGCGGGGGAAAGACCATGCTACAATGCTGATACCCATCTTGAACAAAGTTCAGACTTCACAAAGTTATACTGTAACTGAACAGCAATGTTTCAGGCAGGTTTCCTCAATGTTTTAAAACCAAGCCAGTTGCTCAGCTCAAATTCAAAATTAAATGTGGAGTAAGATAGATCCCCAGATGGTCATAACATTGGTAGCCACGACTCAATATCAGTGTAAATTACAACACAACTAGTTAATATGTGTTAAACAGATAAATACAGGCAGCTGTGAACATATATTGTTCCAAAGTACATGTTGAAAATGTGGTTCCACATGTTTTCCAACGTGTGTTTTCCTCAGTGGTTACCTGCTTTACTGTCGTTTAGTTTGGCTGAGAGTCAGCTCAGCTTTGATGGAGAAGAGGAGATGAAGATGGAGAGAAAAGAGAGAAACTGGACCCCGCTGGGAGACTCAGAGACAAAAGGAAGACAAAATAAACCAATTACATCCATATGCCGGATTGCATTACTTCTGCTCAGATTGCTCAGAAAACACCATTATTTTAGACTGGATGAATTTTTCTTAACTTGCCACAGGACAGATATGTTCTTTTTTTTTTAATGTCAGACAGAAATAGGACTGACGTTAAGGGCTCGTCCCACTAACCATGACCGTGAAAGTTTTTAATCATCTGATAGAGCTTTTAGTGCCAGCAGGACAATTATAGTACGTCACAACGACAAACCCAACAACATGCAATATGTATTCAGTATAAAATGAACTATAACATCAGCAAATGAAAGTGAATTAGCCTGCAGTAGGTTTAGAACTACGTTTATACTGTAAATGAGTCAAACTAACAGCCGTTTGCATCTTTCGTAATATGGTCACTTTTCAAGGGGATCTCGAAGACTGAAGGAAGTGGCTGCTGAAACGTTTTGAGACTCAAAAAAAAAGTCCTGGAAATGTATGTAAAATGAGAAGGTGTTTGCAGCTTGGGGTGACGGTGTTGGGATGGTTTGTTTGTTTGCACCGCGGCCTCACAGCAAGAAGGTTCAAATCCCAGCTGGGCCCCTCTGTGTGGAGTTTGTGTGTGTTCTCTCTGTTCTTGACATCTGGGATAAGTTTGCTTCCCCTGAATTAGTGTTGTATAGGTTCCAAAAAATATGAGGATTAAATTACCAGTTTGATTCAGCTATTAGAAACTGTTTTATTGACAGAATTTGATATCATTATGAAGTCCTTCAGAAACTGCAACGCTAGTTGACAGAGCTACACAAGAGACTGGAAAGACTTGTTATCAGCTTTTCAGGGCTTATAACTGAAACTGAAATAATTCTAAATGTACAGACCAGAGGAATGAATCATCTTGTGTTATTTACAGTTTGTAAAGCTATTACACTCAGATATGGTTGTCTATGTGCACAAACAGGCGGCACACCCACTGCAATCCTGAAACCACCGGGCCTCTCCCAAACAACAGATAATAGTTTAACTTCTACTTTTGCAAATAAACAAACTGGATTTTCAGACAGATGCATGGACAGTTTAATCTGGACTTTTTCTGTCCACACATGAGGGATATTAAGTGTTGCAGATGCACGTTCAAAGCTGGAAATATGCGGTGGGTGGGTGGTGGTGGGGGGTTCATCTGTCTGGAGCCCACAGGAGACAGGACATAATTCAAAAAGTATGTTGTAGAAAACCGCTGTTTTCTGTCTGCAGACTCTTGGATTGGCAGGCGAGTCTCCCTAATGAGTGTTTTTTGTGTGGGTATCACCACATGGTCATAGTCATTATCAAGTTTGACTTGTGAGAGAGGCAGCACCTTCGAACACACACTGAAATGCTTTGGACTTCTTCCTGCTGTATTCATACACTGGCAAGCCCATGAGATCCTACTGACTTCGTTCTTGGCAACCAGCTGCAAAATGTCCACAAGATTTCAGTGGTGAATCCTGTTGATGTTTCTGCTCTCACACACCATCGATTTAGAACATTTCTGCAAAATTTCGGGATGGCAGCTGATGGAAAGAAGGAGGAGAGGAACATAGTATACTGACCAAAAACATACAGTGCCTTGCAAAAGTATTTGGCCTCCTTGAACTTTTCAACCTTTTGCTACATTTCAGGCTTTAAACATAAAAATATGAAATTTTAAATTTTTTGTCAAGAATCAACAACAAGTGGGACACAATCGTGAAGTGGAACAAAATTTATTGGATATTTGAAACTTTTTTAACAAATAAAAAACTGAAAAGTGGGGCGTTGCAATATTATTGGACCTCTTTACTTTCAGAGCAGCAAACTGACTCCAGAAGTTCAGTGAGGATCTCTGAATGATCCAATGTTGTCCTGAATGACTGATGATGATCAATAGAATCCACCTGTGTGTAATCAAGTCTCCGTATAAATGAACCTGCTCTGTGATAGTCTCAGGGTTCTGGTTAAAGCTCAGAGAGCATCATGAAGACCAAGGAACACACCAGGCAGGTCCCAGATACTGTTGTGGAGAAGTTTAAAGCTGGATGTAGATACAAAAAGATTTCCCAAGCTTTAAACATCTCAAGGAGCACTGAGCAAGCAGTCATATTGAAATGGAAGGAGTATCAGACCACTGCAGATCTACCAAGACCCGGCCGTCCCTCTAAACTTTCATCTGGAACAAGGAGAAGACTGATCAGAGATGCAGCCAAGAGGCCCATGATCACTCTGGATGAACTGATCTACAGCTGAGGTGGGAGAGTCTGTCCAGAGGACAACAATCAGTCGTACACTGCACAAATCTGGCCTTTATGGAAGAGTGGCAAGAATAAAGCTATTTCCCACAAGCCACTCACCAAACATGTGGAAGAAGGTGCTCTGGACAGATGAAACCAAAATCAAACTTTTTGGCCACAATGCAAAATGATATGTTTGGCGTAAAAACAACACAGCTCATCACCCTGAACACACCATCCCCACTGTCAAACATGGTGGTGGCAGCATCATGGTCTGGGCCTGCTTTTCTTCAGCAGGGAACAGGGAAGATGGTTAAAACTGATGGGAAGATGGATGGAGCCAAATACAGGACCATTCTGGAAGAAAACCTGTTGGAGTCAGTTAAAGACCTGAGACTGGGACGGAGATTTATCTTCCAACAGGACAATGATCCAAAACATGAAGACAAATCTACAATGGAACGGTTCACAAATAAACGTATCCAGGTGTTAGAACGGCCAAGTCAAAGTCCAGACCTTAATCCAATCCAGAATCTGTGGAAAGAGCTGAAGACAGCTGTTCACAAACGCTCTCCATCCAACCTCACTGAGCTCCAGCTGTTTTACAGGAAGAATGGACAAGAATTTCAGTCTCTGGATGTGCAAAACTGATAGAGACAAACCCCAAGAGACTTGCAGCTGGAACTTGCAGTAAAAGGTGGCGCTACAAAGTATTAACGCAAGGGAGCCGAAGTAATATTGCATGCCCCACTTTTGAGTTTTTTTATTTGTTGAAAAAGTTTGAAATATCCAATAAATTTAATTTCACTTTATGATTGTGTCCCACTTGTTGTTGATTCTTGACAAAAAATGTAAATTTTATATCTTTATGTTTGAAGCCTGAAATGTGGCAAAAGGTTGTAAAGTGTTAGTGTCTTGTGAACACTTTCACAAGACACTGTAAATGCAACACTTTTGTTTTTTTCCCCCATTTTTCATGCAGTGAACTCACAGATCTGAGACTTCTTCTACGTACACAAATATTAATCCCAAATCTACCTTAGTCTATGTTAGTTGAGCACTTCTCCTTTGTGAGATAATCTATCCACCTCACAGGTGTGGCATATGTAAGATGCTGATTAGACAACATGATTATTGCACAGGTGTGCCTTAGGCTGGCCACAGTAAAAGGCTACTATAAAAATGGGAAGCTTTATCACACAGCACAATGCTGCGAATGCTGCAAGTTTTGAACGTGCAGTGTTGGCATGTTGACTGCAGGAACGCCCGTCAGAGCTGTTGCTCGTGAATTGAATGTTCACTTCTCCATCATAAGCAGAGAGAGAAAGAATTTGGTAGTACATCCAACCGCACTCACAACCACGGACCACGTGTAACCACAGCAGTCCAGGACCTCCACATCTAACATCTTCACCTCCAAGATTGTCTGAGACCAGCCACTCGGACAGCTGCTGCAAATGCAAATGATCACATTTGATGGCATCTGGCACGTTGGAGAGTTGTTGTCTTCATGGACAAATCCGGGTTTTCACTGTACAGGCTGACAGCGTGTACGGTGTTGTGTAAGTGAGCTGTTTGCTGATGTGAAATGTTGTTGATTGAGTGGCCCGTGGTGGCGATGGGGTTTATAGTATGAGCAGGCACATGCTATGATGACATTTTGAATGTGCAGACATACCGTGATGAGCTCCTGAGGCCCACTGTTGTGCCGTTCATCCATAACCATCTCCTCATGCTGCAGCATTATAATGTATGACCCCATGTTGCAAGGATCTGTACACAATTCCTGGAAGCTGAAAACATCCCAGTTCTTGCATGGCCAGCATACTCACCGGAGATATCACCCACTGAGCATGTTTGGGATGCTCTGGATTGGTGTCTACAACAGTGTGTTCCAGTTCCTGCCAATATCCAGCAACTTTGCAAAGCCATGGAAGAGGCCACAGCCACAATCAACAACCTGATCAACTCTATGAAGGAGACGTGTTGCACTGCAACACATCAGTATCAAACCGTGTCAGTCTCTGTTGTGAGACTGACTTGTCTGTATCCAGCTTTTGTTTGACTGAACAGTAACTAACCTACTGGCAGAAGTGGTTTTAAACCTTTCTGACTCACTACACAAGCCGCTTCTCTGACACGATATGTTTGTTATTGCAACACAAATTAGGAATGTGGACTCTGATTAGGAAATGGAAACCTGAAAACAAAGGAAATCATGACGACCTGCAGTGTTACTACTCTGCCTGTTTTCTGTCTGTCCGCATTTCCTTTTCTTAATGTTCTGTACATTCCACACCTAAATATGGGTTGTACCTGGCACGATAATGTGGAGCGATAATAAATTCTTTTTGAACATGCTTACACACACATTGACTTGTTTTGCCCACACCCAGACACAAAAACACGGGCTTGGCTGAACAAGTTGCACAGAGAGAAATCAAAGCCACCCCACTGACGTGACTCAACATTCCTAACTACAACTTATTTTGATGGCTACTTACGCATACATACTCTCTCTCTCACTCACAAGTAGCTTAGGCATTCATTCAGAAGTTGGAGTGTCCGCTCTGTCCCGAGTACAGTGAAGGATCTGTGTAATGCTCCTGTTCTTGTTTGACTTTCCTGAGAAAGGTTTATCTCTGTATATTAAAATTGCCCTTTAACGATACGAAAAGACTCCAAGAGTCTCTCATATTTGGGTCGTGGATAATAGTTACATACACTGTCTGGTCACAGCAGTTTAAATCACCTTTATTAGTCTCCTCCAGTGTTGAAAACAGAAGAAGAGGCTTGTTGTGCGGAGACGCCAGAGAGCCAGAGCGCTCATTGTTAATGAGAGGATTTCAGCTGAAACTGAGACCACGACACTGGAACCAGACAAGAGAGCTTCCTGTATTCACATACACACAATCCTCCGCACAGTGTGATAGTGTGTGTGAGAACGTAGCCAGGTAAGAGGCACATGACTTTACTGAAGCAGACTGTGGACAAAGAAACAACATAGCTCCGTGGAAAGCAGGTAGGTGTGTGGTACGATCAGTGATGTCACTGAGAGTCAGTTCAGAAAGGAGGCAGCATCCCTGCGGAGGAACGGCAGCTGTACATCTTTATATTCATGTTGCTTATATAATTCACATTGTAGCTAACATATATAATAGACCCGTGACCCCGCAGAGGATTAAGCGGGTATAGATAATTGATGGATGGATGGATATATAATGATAGTCTTAAGTTTATGATGGTTGCAGGAAGAGAAAGCGTGTGACTTGTGGGGTGAAAACAAACAAACAAACAAAAACAAATTTTAAAAAGTGCTAAATCTTCAACTAATGAAATGCCTATTTAAAAAAAAAAAGACCAATACTTGATTTAACTTTATTGCCCTGTGCTTGTTTTAAAAAATATTTTATAATTTAGCTATACAATTTATAAGGAAGACTTTTTGTTTTACATGTATGAACACAGCTTTTTTTTTTTTTTTTTTTTAAAGATTATTTAAATAATCTTTAGAGCAACATTAGGGAAATCAAACTTGTTTTTAAAGTTTTATAGTTAAGGTTTTAAAGTTAAAGTTTCTTCTAAAACACCAGTTCTAATCTGATTGCATCAGATATTATTGATATTATTATTCTTATTACAAATAAATGTATTTGAACTGAAGCGGTAACTGCAACAACCTTACAGAAGAATAATTTTTTTAAATTTATATATATCCTTTATTTAACCAGTTAAGAGTCTCATTGAGATTAAAATCTCTTTTTCAAGAGAGACCTGGCCAAGAATGGCAACAGTTGGTTAAAAAGACAATATAAACATGAAATATACAAACTGAAAAAAAAATGTGCATGAATGAAATAATTGATCAATTTTTTTTAAGATATCAATGCTCTCATTCTGATTTCATGATCAGCAAATAACACTTGCAACAACTGACATTAGTAAACATTGTTTTTGTTCCACAATTGAGCGCATAAGCCCTTCAGAGAATCGATCTATCCAACAATTCTGGTTACCACAGAAACAGATTGGTGTTCTGTTTTACTCTACAGCTTACACATCCTCTGATGTGTCATGAAATGACAATGTGCAACACAACTGTTTTAAACTTTGGTTGTCAGATGGGGTTTAATGCTCCATGGTGACATTTTGGATGTAAGAATGAAAAAAGAAAAAAAAAAGGAAAAAGAAAAACCCATAAATAACCTTCAAAGGGGCTCTTTAGAAACATGCATTTAAGAGATGAAGCATCTCCCCCCCTGAGAAACTGAACTAACAATGGCTGGAAAAACACTATCTCCCATTAGACATAATTACATCAGTAAAGACAGGAGATTGCAGACTGGGATAGTGGAGTAATTTATCGAGAAATTCCAGGAGAGTCCCAGTAGTGCATCTGTGGTTTGGTAGAGAGGCTGGCTGGTGAGGAGAGACCTCCACACCAGGGATCACACGAGACGATGAACAATGGATGAAGAGACAATATCATAGAGTTTATTTTAGTTTCACAGCCCCCACATGTTAGAAAATTAATGTCGGCATGGGTCTCAAACTGACAATAAGCAATAAGAAAAAAAAGACATAATTAGCAAAGCAGTCAATTCTTAAATAGTAAATTTAACTCTTAATTCATAATTATAGCTCACAGCTTGTGAATAAAAAAAAACAAATACAGCCTGTTATTATTAGACATTTTTCTTATTTTTCTAAAATAAAGGTATTTTGGATTCTCTGTCTGAGGCTGGGATTTTGAAGCAGTTGATGGGATTTAGGAGAATTAGCTACCTATCACTGGCCAACATCTTCCAAGCTGCTCCACTTCCTGATACACCTGTTTGCCAGGTAGGATCAGTCCGCAGGCGGGACAGAGACTCTGAGTCATGACTAAATAGATATGGACGGAAATTTACTCACTCTTTGACGCAACTTTTTTTCTTTTTTTTTTAACCCTCGTAATCGTCACTAAAATTGGAGACGTCTTCAGTCCTAATAATGCGTCGGCTGGTCCGTGGAAAAGCCTCCCTGAACGCCGCTCTGCTGTGTTTGTTTGCTTGTGTCGGTGAGTGGACTGCGGGCAGCTCGGCTGCCATTTCATTTCTGTTCATGTCGCAGTATCTTGACTGCAGCCTCGGGGGAAGGAAAGTGTCAGTTTTTCTCTTAAACGTCGCTGCTGTAGACTGCTGCCTTTGTTAGTCTGTACTTTTTTGTCGTTTCGTAGTGGTGTCTCGGTCATTTTACGCTATTTTAAATGTTTATGATGCTCACTTTCTGTAGCAGATGACGCGGTTCACGCTGAAAGCCACCTGTTAAAAGTCCACAGGGCAGGCCTGCTGGGAAAAGTCCACTTGTAAGCACTAAAAAAAAAAAACACATTATGTAATTTGTTTCCCATGTGTTCTTTATGAGGTGGTAAACGAAAACTGTAAAAACTGTCTGTGATTAAATACAGGAAGAGTTCATATTAGGAACAAGCTTGTGCAAGAAGGCAAAGCTGAGAGGCTCTGACAGCTGGTATTTGGTGCGTGTCCTTAAACGCATCACAGACAGGTCTGAACTTCAGGGAGCCCTCTCTACAAATATGTGGCCCTTGGGTTTGGTGGATGCAAACATGAAATGGGCTGCCTTACAGCCTTTGTCATCAATCCAATGAGACAGTGTGGAAACATATGTAAAAAAAAAAAAAAAGGTATAATCGTTTCATTTAGGACAAAATAAAGAAATGTAACCTGCAGGGGTAGATAAATGTTTTTACCATCAAGCGTTAATTTAAGATATATCAACTTTGATTTAGTCTTTTTCCTCATGGCACCTCAGTCAAACTCAGCTACATTTTCTAAAGGGGTGGGTGGCTAATTTTTTCCTCTTTGCTTTTATCTCTTAAGTTTTAGATGCTTGTTACTTGATGAGCTGAACGTTTTTGAATTGAAAACAACAACAACAACAACAAAAAAAACAACATTGTAACTTAACAGTAATAATTAAGTGAACTAATTGAATAAAACTGGTTTGGAGCTAATGTTGTGCTGTTTCCCTTCGTTTTATGACATTTTTACAAACAAAATAATCAGTAGAGTAATAGAGAAAGTAATCAGCAGAGTTTTGCATATTAGAAAGAAGCTTAGTTGAATATAGATGAGGTCATAATGAGCTCCACCTAAGCTAACAACTGTGCTGTCCTGCTTTTCCATTCATGCATCAGGAAGAATAATCATATTATGTAATATAAAATGGTAAAACAATCTTTAATACTTAAAGTGGATTGTTTTTGTTTTTACAGTGGAGTACTGGTGCCTCTGCTGTATTTAAGGAGAGGCCCTGTAATACTTTCTCACCACATATAGGTCTCACCAGTTTTCCCATCAGGGTCAAATCAGGACTCTTAAGAGACCATATATGCCAAGATACTAGGTGTCAATACACCCACTGATGTGCTGCCAAGTTTCTGATCTCACAACTAATTGCTTGGCTTTCAGGATCTATTGCGTTCTCAAGTTCAAGGGTGTTTCCGCTTTCAAGGCTCCTCTGCTTGATTTCTCCCTTATTAGGGGATGGTTTTGTTCATATTGTCAACTGACTCTCGCTGAGGCCCTTTGTAGATAAATCAGGCTCATCTCGAGGGATCTCTTATGCTCTTTTGGGTAAGATAAACTCCCTGCATCACAGGCTTCTGGAGTCTAATGAAACCAGTGGTGTCAGTCCGAGATCGGTCCTATCTGATGATCATTTGCCTTATTTTGCTCTCGCTCAGTCCTTTGAGAGAATTCAGCTTAAGGCTGTTGAAATGGGTAATGACTCCTTCATTTATTTAAAAAAAATAAAATTGTCAGTAATGGCTGATGTTCAAATATAGCCACATTTCAATGCTAAGTTCTTATAAAAGGCCTCAGGGAATGCTCCTACATAATAAAGACATCTTTTTTTTTTTTTTTAATTTATCCAGCACACCACAGATTGCAGTGGCAGTCGATAACACAGTCGGCCAGTCTAACAGCGACTGGTTCCATCTGAAGTCTCTGCCAAGAGATGCAGATTTTACAGGCTGTATAAATACTGACTGCTCAGGTTTCTCATATACAGTCAGCAGTCATGAGCTTTCCTGTACAGATGAAAAGCACACTGAGAACCAAAGTAATTTCTACCCAATTCATGTGAAAAAAAAAAAAAAAAAGAGACAGAACTAAAAACTGTGAATTCAATGAAAGGAACACCTCTATTGTAAGAGCAGAAGATAAGTGTCGACTAATGGGGAACTTTATACCATTAAAGGAAAGAATCCAGTTTAACACGGTCAAACTCTGCAATGAAACATCCTGCTGGAGATGAGAAGAGGGTGACATCTGGGGGGGAGTCCACTGCAGAAGGTTAAGATCTGGGATGTCTGATATGAAGAAGCTGCCTGCACAAGGTGCCCAAACATCTGTTCTCTGCCCGGTTGCATTTTAATTTTACTCAGTAAAAACAGAAATGAAGGGGGGAGCCTTACACCTGCAATGCTGGCATCATGTTGCAATAGATTTAACCTCTCAAAGGCTGTTTATTTCATAGTTTTAATTTCTTTAAAGGTAGAGACATAAAAGGTTTTGGGTGACAATTTCAGGTTTTCCAGATTTTAGAAAGCTTTTTGAAGTGGAAGTGCACGACTGTATGGATTAAAATATTAAAGAAATGTGTCCTTTGATCAGCTCTGTCCATATTTCTGCTTTTCTCTTCAGTATGTATCCAAAAGGTGTGCCAAGAGTTCTTTTAAAAAGCCCTTTGGATTCAGTTCTTGTCTCTGGGCACAATCAAGCAGGCTCCTAAATGGGATTAGTTGCAGACAGTCTTGGATAATACTCAGAGGTTGGACTCACTGAATACCCTCACTGAACTAATAACAATTTAAAAAAAAAAAACAAAAGGAGCCATCCTAGAGTTGAACGAGGACGAACCCCCGTCTGCAAACAAACGCCCTGGATAGACGGATGTGTAACAGCTCTGTCATATTCTGCAGGAGAGGCTGATGAGAAACTGGTATTGGAGTGTCAGTCAGTGTCGTGTTTACCAGGAAAACACTGATGTGCTGACACATTCGTGGCACCATGATGTGAACACATTTGTAGATGCTATCAGCTTTTAAAATGTCACTTACGTTATGTTCTCCTCTGTCTTTACTTCCACTCCCCTCCCTCCCCAGCTCATAAACATGACAAGATGCTCGTATCACCTTTCCATTTTTTTTCTTTCATTCTTGATGCTTCATCACTCGTCCTAATTATTTTTTCCCCTCTCTTCCTTCTCTCCTTCCCCAGTTCCTTGGCCAGTCTCCTCCATCACAGTGAGCACTCCAGCAGAGCTCCATGCATCTAAAGGGGATGCTGTCACGCTGTCGTGCACATTTACCTCCACAAGTAGGCCAACCAGTAAGATGTCTGTGGACTGGTCTTACAGACCCCAGACTGGAGGACCACCACAGTCAGTGAGTACATATTTACAACTTTATAACAACAACTCTATAAATACTGTTGATGCTATTGTTTTGATCATATATCATTTGCTTGAAAGCTGCAATTACAATTTATATAAAATGTGAAGATTATCCATCTGTGTTAGAGAGGCACCGATTTACTGCTTTTGAGTTCTGTTTTGATTCTGATATATACTTCCTGATAACTGATAGTCAATTCCTTTGTCAAAGTTGTTGGTTGTTTTCAAATTGCAAAAAAGTATAAACTGGTGTAAAAAAAAAATAAACATCTATAAGGGCTGTGCATTTAATCTAACTTTAATTCGGGATTTCAGTTTTATCATCCAGTGATCACAAAAATTATGTGATAAACAAAAAGCAACCAAAAGAAACTTAAATATTCTTGTGTTTTTGAGCGACATGCACATTTCAGGCATAGGTGAGTGATTTATGTAATAGCATGCTCATGCTGCTTGCTTCTGGACAATATTATTTGATTGTTCGGGATTATTTAAACATCTCTACAAGCATTATTACTTTAGTTGGCCTGAATTGTTTTCATTTATTCAGAAATTTGAGTTGGAAAAACATTGACATTTTCATAATAAACCTGAATTTGATCTGTCAAATTTGATGAATCCAACATGCTTCCAAAGATGGTGGATAATAGTTTTAGATAATTGTGATTTAAATGTTAACCCAAATAATTGCAGTCACCTTTTTTTTTTTCATTTATCAAGCAGCTCTAACATCTAACCAACCTTTCGAATGAGATTTAAACAACAAAAACTGAGAAGTTTGAATTTAAACTTTATTTTATTTTTGTGTCTATGTTCCAATATCTGACCTGCGAAATATGCAAGTATCAGCCCCCGATGTGGATATTTGATCAGATTGGTCCCGTGTCTGATCTGTGCTTGTGTTGGAGAGTCCTCTCTTTCACTGATTCATTAGCAACTTTGGCAAACAACCTTCCTTAAAGCGCATCTACTCACTCAGTCCTGCATTTTACACTAAGATTACTGTACAAGAGAACCACTGCAATGTCCATGATGGTGTGCAAGTTTCCAGTTGAAAACTTTGTGTTCAGTCGGCTCATGGAGGGATCAAAGCCATGCCACAGATTCGAAATAATTCTATTAAAATGACCTGCTTTAAAACCAGTGTAATTTGGAAATTGAAAATTGGTGCATTGTGTGATTTTTAGTCATTGCAGCCTGTTTATTTATTTATTTTAAGACCTCACTCAGAATGTGTTAATTGCACAGATCAGTGGCTTGTGTGAATATCTGGTTACTTTATTTGAATTCTTGACTTGATTTCTCCACCTACCTGGAGTTTTTGTGAGAAGTTAGTAACTTTCTGGTGTCAGTATTAATGTAGATGCTCTTTGCAATGATACTGTTGAATTATTAGCCTTACGGATGAACCAGATTTGATCTGTTCACGTTCCAGTCCATGCCTCGTGTCTTTTTTAAAGCCAGTTTTATCCGCAGCAAACCTCAGCTGGGTTGGTGCCCTTGAATCCTCTTCCTCTGTGATGGTGTTGCGGTCTTGTTCGGTATGCGTTCAGATGTGTCCGCTCTTACCCATAACTGCATTCAGCCCTTCAGCTCTGGGACGAGGCCTCTCATCGGTCTGCTAAGAATGCACCACATGATTTAAGCAATTCCATTTTACTTGAAGATAGCCATCCAGTGTGGTTTTCTGTAATTGCATTTGGACTGTGAGAATCCATAGTGTGGTAGCTGCAACCCTATATGCGATCATTCCCTATAGGAGCACTCAGAGTTAAGTGGACGCTAATGTTTTGTGGCTCAGTTGATATGGAGTGCTGTTGGTTTGGTCATTAGGACATAGTTGTTCTGGCCTCAAAGAAGTTAGAAGATGCTTGTAATACTGGAATGTTCTTACAGCGCGCCTACACACTTGTCAGTCAGCACCATAGCGTGCTGTTTCCTCGCAAAGCCGCACAGCTATTAGAGTTAAAATGGGCTCCTTTTGAAAGGAATCACCCCGGGGCCAGTTTTTCCTTCAACACAGCCTCAACTAAATTTTTGTTTTTAACCACATCTTTTTTTTTTTGTGTTTAAATCCAAATACTGGAAGTCAGTTTCCTGATGTGAGCCATAGATGGAACAAAGTCTGGAAGTTTGCAATTTCTGGTTCTTAACCTTAATTTACTCCCCATCCAATTTCATTAATGGCTTTGGCTTGTTTATTGGCCTCTGCGTCCCTGGCTGTATATCACACTGGGAGAGACCATGAATTAGCATGTGAAAACCTCCATCAGAAAATATAATTTTGCTGCCAAAGCTTTAGTGTCAATCTTGAGTTGCTGCAGTGCTTCACTGGCTTGCATAATTACCTCAGTCCTGATGAGAATTAATTTTGTATATTGTGGATGAAAGGCTGAGTGAAAACCAAAAGAATTTGCAGTTGTATTCTGCTGACAAAAGGCTGGTCAAGAAACAAGCAGATTTTGTCTAAAAGTATCACATCCTGATTCTTGTTGCAGCACCACTCATGACTTTAAAAAGTCCTTCTGGTCTAATGTTTGCTTCTTGACTGAGCTCTCCCTTACGGTGACACGGCTGTCATGTAAGCTGACCTCTGCCACGTCTTTGAAGGATCATGAATGCCAATGCACAAGGACGGCAGGTTTCACTTGAGACAGACCTGCAATCTCTGTCTCTGAAAAGTCTAGCTGATAGACGGCTGTAAAGTCATAAAATTTATCAGTTATTGTTCAGGCATTCTCCCTGTTTGCTTTTTGCATCTGTGTTAGTTTAATGGACAAGCCATATACGGTTATCAGTGTTTAGACTGCACTTAGTGTTTTACAAGAAAATATTAAAGCTTCCCATAGTGCATAGATTATTGCATAATGCTGTAAGAAAAAGAGAAAGTGCTAGAATACTTCTGACATCCATTTTGTTTTAGTCATTGAAGCACATTTCAATACATAAGTAACATAGGCTACTGCTTATATTTTTTTAAAATATTTTATTCATTTTTATATACTTTTGCTGATTAGGCTTGATTTTTTTAATTTTTTTTTTAAAAATCTTTGCTATGAGATTTTCTAATTCTGAATTTCTTTTTAAAAAAAAGTGTAATTTTAAGGCTGGTTGTATCCAGCCAGTCCAGCCAGTTACATTAGGGTGGGCTGGTAGAAATAATGTGGGGGGGCTGTTAACATAACCATAACGATTAATAATGAACTCAGCATCCAGAACACATGCCCATAATACATAATAGATTTTTTTTTCTTTTGTTTTCTTTACTTTACAGTACTCAATGATTGAGTGTATAACCATGAGCGAAGGAAATTCAGTTCAGTCATACTTTATTCCTGAAGGGAGAGTATTTGTTGCAGTAACTGTCATCATTGAAGTTTCTTCAGAGTCACAATAGGAGGTTATAGCTGTGGGCAGGAAGGATCTCCTGCAGCGGGCGGCGCTGATCTTGTCCTTATTGTAATGACGGTAGCATAGGCTGGAATTTCTTATGAGGTTCAACACGTCCACATCGTTGGCCGTTTTTGTCTTTCCCCTCGTGCTGAATCAATGCCTTCCATCTTCTCTGCACAGAGAAATCTTTTAGCCACTTTATCCACATTATGTCAGCCATGAAGGGACTGATGAGTAGCCCCTTGGAGCTATGTGATGCACACTCCACAGTACTGCAGTAGTACATGGTGGTTGTTTGAAGGTTTGAAAAGGAAAAAAAAAGAAGACGTAAAATTAATGACCTGTATCGCTTGTTGCTTTCTTTACCGGAAGTGGTCGTGTCTGTAAAAAAGCTCGTAAATATGTGTTACTGCCACCTAGTGGATAAAAATGGCAGCATTTGTGATGGTTTGGTGGCCTAGATTGAACATGCCTTCAGTAAGCTGACAGGAGAAAGTTCAGAGAGCATGATCCTGATATAAACCAGAGCTTTAGAAACTTAACACCTGAGAGGAAACTCAGCACCTGATGATTTCTATGAATGAGTTCAAGCAATCAATGGATGTAAGATTTATGCAACAATGTACTAAGCTTCATTTTTGTGATGTAATTACCCCTGATGAAGTCCAACTATGGTGTACTTTAATGGAGGGAGACTGTAAAAAAAATAGTTGTAACTAACCTGTGGTGAAAGTAAAATGTATGCAGATAAACTTAAATCCAGTCAGTATTATGTTCTTTAATCACATCTGAATGGTTTGATTTGAAATTTTAAACTCTACAGTTAAGGGTATGGAAAAAATGTCTTTGTCCAAAACATCAGAGGACATTGTTGATATTGACACAAACATAAATCTATTAGTCTCGTGTTTCCTTTGGCTTTTTCATAATAAGAGTAAACGTTTCACTAATCAAAAACTGCATCTTTGCTATCTAAGAGATAATTTCATGTAGGTTTGAGTAGTTTAAATTTGTGGAGGAAGCTGGTCTAAGATGGTTTCAGAAAGAACAACAACCCCAGAACAGTAAATCAGAAGCTGATTTTATCTTCTTGAAGGAACTTGCTTGTTCTGCTGAAACCACACCAAACAAATGTTCTGCAGCATGACGGACTGTAATGAAAGCAAATGTAACATCCAACTATGAGCCTTCCTTATCTGCTGCACAACAATCTAAACAATGTTTGGTGTTTTTGGCAGAAAAACCTTTAGAGCTAAAAGTATAAAAGGAGTGTGACTCCTACATGAGTGCAGTCTGGTGACCGTGCGCACTGTGCAGTGGAAAATAAGTACCGTTATAAGTTGGTGACTGAGGAGACGGGCTGTACTGCACTGAATTACCCTCATAATAACTAAAACAGAACCACCACAACAACAATAATATAAATTATCTGTTGACATTCTGACGAGGTCACGGTGAAAGCCAGTATTTTAGGATTGTACCGTCTAAGTGTGACAAGAGTGAAGACATCGGCCCTGATCGTACACTTCCCGCTAGCCGCTACCCGCAAATTGCGGGTATAGGAACCTCCGCTAATGCTTCCACTCGCTAAAGCTGCTACCTATTATGCCGACTCCCTTACTCACATTGTAGGTGTGGCAACGGGCATGTCTTTTGCCTCTTCTGCAAACTCTGTATCTTGCGATTGTGTCCCAGCTGAGCTGCGCACCAGAGCTGCACTGATCTGGATGAAAAGACGCTCCATAGCAGTTTGCGGGTAGCGCAACCTGCTCTTAAAGCCAATGGCTACTGACGCACTGATTGGTTTAACAGGTGGAACACCCTAACCACTCCTATGCATAACATAGCGGCTAGCGCAGGTGGGATAGCGGGTTTAGCAAGGTGGAAGATTGGGTTCTTTGCTAGGGTACGCCCCTCCCGCTACCCGCTATCCCTTAATAGTGGCTTTAGGAGATCTGGCGGAAGATCGAGCCCATCATCTTTGGTTCAGTTTTCCTGTTTGTTCTCCTTGTTGTTAGTGTGAAAACACACCCAAATGCTCTTCTTGCTACAGTGAAGTTGTTGGACTGAACTGCTAAGTTTATGTTCTGTCCAGTAGAGAGATTGGTGCCTTTTTAAGAATCTTTTTTTCGTGTTTAAGGTAGAGGACTTAAATTCAAGGCCTTTCTAAAGGCACTCCACACTCTTCTCCTTGAGCTTGTCAGCAGTTGGTAAATCTTTCTTTGTTATACAGCATGACCTATTTTTATAAGACGTGTCTGGGTGGACATTTTTACACACACTTGTCCTCTAGTTGATGTGTTCTCAATTACCAGGAAATAAGGTCAAAGGAGAGCAATTGTTGCAGCGGAGGAGGTGTATGTTGGAACAGCTAAGAGACTGGTGGAGCCAGTGATGAAAAAACAAAATGATGTTCAATAATGGTTCCTGAAATAGCAGTTTAAAAAAAAAAGAAAGAAAGAAAATAGAGCTGGCTACCATCTTCCATCAGTAACTATAGCTCTTGTTTGTGAGCTGACCCATGTAAAGCTTCAGTTTCACACTATTCAAATAGGATGGATGTTAATGATATTTTAGTTCAAAGGCAGCTCTGATTCAGCCACATGTGAAGTTTTAGGAGGCAGTCACCCTACTTTGTACACGACCTCATACTGGTTGTTTTTTTTTTCTGTTCTGTAATCCCAACCTCGTTTTAAATCTAGAACAAAGCTACACAACTGCTGTAACCCTTCCTCCACGATTGATCTTTGAATACTCGTATGCAAGCTTGTGAAATCTAAATTTGTTACAAGTCTGTGGGCAACAAATTACTTCTATTGACAAGTTTACTGTTCAGTCCCGTCCATGGATGGCTCAGATTTAAATTAGTAGGCAACCAGCAGACACGCAGATTTATAATGACCTTCTCAAAACTCTGGTTTGCTGGAATTAAATCTGAACTTTAACATGGCAGAAAACGAGCTACATTTTTGGATTCTGTAAGTGACTCATTTCATGAGTGGCTTTTGTATTGTCCTCCCTCCTCTCTGTCCAGTCTCCCTCCTCTTTTGTTCCTTTACCCAGCTGGCCTTCAGCAGGAAGGCCCCCCCCCCACATGTGAGCCACGTCCTGCTCAAGGTTTCTTCCCTCTTAAAGTGGAGTTTTTCCTTGACACTGTTTGACTTAAAGGTTTTTTTTTTGTTTTTTTTTTTTTTTTACTTGCCACTGTTTCTTTACTTAAGAAGCAAGTTAATTATTAGTTAATATTTGCTTGGGGGTCATGCTCAGGGTCTCTGAAAAGCGCAGAGAGACAGTTTATTTGTATAGCATCTATTACAATACAAAGTTGAATTGAAAGTGAATTTCTCTGCATGGTCTCTACCAGCAGGCATCTGCCAAACGCATGGGTCTGTCGTGTTTACTTATTTACATTTACAGTGAGGAGGGGGATATGAAGTTCTACACTCTTTAATCATTCTAACTGGCAAGTTTATTGTGAAACAGGATGGTTGAATCTGCAGGATGCAAAAGCATCCTGTGTTAATAAAACGTTGATGGTTTCTGTTCTGTAAAGAGCTGATAGTCAGACAGCTCTGAGCTTATCCTGCAAAGGTTTGGTCTTTGGTTCTCCTGTATCTTATTAAACGTATGTTTTGTCATAATTTAGTTTATATTGTGTCATCTTCAACCATTTTAACAGGCAGAGTTTTGAACTGCTTTATTCAGAGCTGAATGCCCCCCCCCCCCCCCCCCCCCCTCCCCACCCACACATACTTGCATAACACACTCGTCCTGTGGATGTGGTGTTTTGAAGTGGTCTGGGTCAGTGTGACGTGGGAGTGATGAGATGATTGTCTTGTTGTTGAAAACACACTCGTATAGTAAATGTTAGCCCAAAAGTGGAAAAAGTCTTAAAGTGGAGTTTTTGCCTTGCCACTGTTTGACTTAAATGTTTTTTTTCTTCCTCTGTGGGAGTTTTTTTACTTGCCATTATCATTGATTGGATTTAATATTATAATTTTAGTTAATGATATTTGCTCGGGGGTCATGATCTGGGTCTCTGTAAAGCGCCTAGAGATAATTGACATTGCAACAGATGCTATACAAATAAAATTGAATTGAAAAGGTAAATTCTTTCTTGAGACATCTGCACATTTTTGCACAGATATAAATCTACTTTGCCTGTAGCTCAGTCAGTTTTATTCATTTAACTGAGATCGTCCTGGGAGCCCTTTTCACCTTCATTTATAATACTGCCAAAAGAAAGTAACCCACAACCATCTGCCACTCTGTAAGCTTCAGTCTGGAGCGGTTGATCTTATGTACTCTGAAGAAAACTCATGATTTATTCACACAGTTTTGTTACTGATAGCGCACAGTGAATGTTTTTATTTTCCTGCTTTACTTTTCTCCTTTCATTATTGAATCTTACCTTTACAGTTGTTTTCTTTAGGAGTCTGTCAGTTCTAGAAGTGCAGGCCCTTCTCTGAACCTCCTTAAGCACCTTTCTACAACTTGCTCATGTCAAGCATTTGTGGTCAAAAGGCGTCTAATTTAAAAAAAAAAAAAAAAGTTAATCTTTTAATCCTCTTTCTCTTCTCCTAGTTTTTCCACTTCTCCTCTCGGGTGTTTCCTTCATCCAACGGCCAGTTTGCTAATCGTGTCCAGTGGCAGGGAAGCCCAGCGCGTGGGGATGCCTCCATCTCTCTGATCAATGCCTCACTGAGTGATAATGGGACCTACACCTGCTCCGTCAGAAACCCCCCCGATGTCCACGGGTCTCCCCGACCTCACACACTGTCCTCACTGTCACACCGCAGGGTAAGATGCAGACACAAACGTCTAAAACAATATTTCCATACAATATGTCCAGTAGTCAAATGTAAATAATGTGGCACAGATGGGGGAATAATCACATTCATGCTTCCAACCATTTTAAACGTCAGTATTTGTCCTGACTTCACCTTAAGCGTGCATGCACAGACAGGGCTCAGTGAGAAGGGTTTTGAAATTCCACTGCAAGCCAAATGTTTTTCTTGATGGCGCATCAATCCAAACATCTGTGCAGTATTTATTTAGGCCCGCCGTGATGTACGCATTTAGTTTTATCCTTATTTGGCCATGAAGCCTCTGAGCTGGATGTTGACGGTTGGAGGAGAGGCTGACTGAAGGCCACCTGGGCAGATTTTAGATGACCAGTAACCTGTAGATGGGGAGGACTGACACTGCTGGCTGTACTGGTTTCTAATGGTGTTGCTGGAGCTCAATAACTCACATGTTTCTCTATTTATTTCTGACCAGTAAATGGTCCCAACTTAAGAAGAGCTCGGTATGTAGCGACCCTTTCCCCCCCACTCCCCCATACTGGCCATTCTCTTGCTTTTTGAGCACATTATGTTGGGACATATGGTTAATTAACTGGATTGAGACATGCTTGTACACGGATTTTGAGGAGCTTTTTCTAGCTGATGCTTCCACAGATATTTTTGGCACAGATGTGAGAGTTCAGTCTCACATGGCACATTTCAGTGATTAACGGTATTTCTCAGTTTATTGGATTGTCCTCTAAAAGAGGTCTTTTTTCTCCCCCATTGGCATTTTGCCTTGTTTTAGTGTTTTTTAATTTCCTACAAGTGCAGAGTGACATTTATAGAGCTGCTGTATGAATGCAATACACATCTAAGTACCAAGTGCAGATGATGTGACTGCTTGTGTACCATAAACATAAATACCACGTTGATGTGTGACCTCATATTCTCCCCCTCCTCAGTGCCCAGCACCCGTTTCACTGATGTTGCAGTCCTCCTTGCCTTCATCGTCCTCCCCTCTGGTATCATCACCCTCTTTCTGATTGGAAGGATGTTTTGTCCCAGGAAACAGCGTAACCAGTCAAAGGCCCACAGATCACCCATCGAGGTCACAGAGAGGTGAGTAGATTTATTCCACCAGTTACTGGTGTTGCTCTCCTGCGGATAATGATGATCGAGGCAGGCTTTGATGGTTATAGATCTGGATTGCTAAGAACTTAAATTTGGGTTGAAGATTTGGCTTCAGGATTGTCTGCTTGGTGGACAGACGTGCTTTGAATCTACATTGATGCTGTTGGCTGACGTACAGGTTGGGTTGTAATGAAGCACTGGTTCCCACTGTGTGCAGCCGTCCCACAGGAGCTGCTATTATCGCTTGACTGGTGTAATAAAGGACTACAGGACACATGTTACCGGACTAATTACTTGCTATAACAGCAAAGCCTTCAGATTTTTTGAGAGGGCCTTTACGCATTCAGTGTATTTTGTTACAATTCAAATATCAATATTTCTTCTGTAGCATTTTATTTATTTATTTTTTGTATTCATCACTTTTTTTGTTGTTTTATTTACTGGCTGCAGCTTCATATGGATTCTCTGCAAGGACCAGATTTAAATTCACTTTTTGATTTAAATCATCAGAAATGAAAAATGGAAATTCAGTCTAACTAAATAGCATCTTTTTAATCCCTGAAGGGTTTTTTTTTTTTGAAAAAGTGAAATAAGAATTTCTTGACAGAGATATTTTCAAAAATATAAATAGTGTAACATGTATAGGTATTTTCATAGTGATTAGAAGTGTGTTTTTTGTAATCAATTACAAGTATTGCTGTCTGTGCTGCATCCATCAGAGAGGAGGGCGTCCTTCATCCACAGGCAGCCAACGTGAGGAGTGCCACATGCTGTGAATTATATCTGACGGTACGTACACGTTACATTTTAGCTCACTGTTTTCCAACCCATAAATAACTTGATGAGACATGTCGCCAGATGCATTTCACACGATTAATTTTACATGTCCTCTATGTCTGGCATTAGGGCCTGAGGCTCTGTAAAACACTGATGTCCTTTTTGTGTGTGTGTGTGTGTGTGTGTCTGCTTCTGTGTTTGTCTGTTCATTTACACAAGTCCACTTCTTATTCTGGTCTCTTTTAGGACTCAGAGGATGAGGCTGAGTACTACGCCCTGAAAAAGAGGCCTTCCATAGATGAAGAATATGTTGAATCTCGGTGCTAGAGAACCCTGGTGCTGAAGAGATGCAACTGCATCCTCTGGACACACTAGTGCCTAAAAAAAAAAAAAAAAAAAAAAAACAAAAGTAGGAGGTACTAAGTAGAAATCATCATGGATTTTCATCCTCTTGGGAGCAGTCCAGCATTAATCCCTGCTGGTGATGGAGTTTACCTTTGTGGAGACCCTTGAAAAATGTTTCAGAATGCTATTTAACACAATGAGAGGGGTGCAAATATTTACTTTTTGTTAACAACAAACAAAAGAAATCTGAATTCCTGACGTGATATGGATAAGATATATTATCTGTTGATTCTGTCAGCGGCAGAGCTGGTTCTGTTTGATCAGGTACAAGATGATCCTGGACACACAAACACGAGCAAGCCAGAGAGCACTGTATATATTTTTGTATCTTTTGATGATTTGATTACTTTATCTCACTTTCTGATTGTGAAGGAGATGGATACTTTGCATCTAATTTATTGCTTTTGTCAGAGCAGCCGTGTGTAATCTGTGTTGTATGAACTATAACAACATTTCTGTTCTATCCTTGAGACGAGGAGAGGAAATAAAGGACTTAAGTTTGAACATTAGCAGTGGTCACTTCTGTTGCTAGATAAGATTGTTTATAGAGTATTTTTGATATGATCTCCATTTTCTGTATAATACTGTACCATGGCATCTGTGTGTGTGTGCGCCATCATACTTGCCAGTTATTTTGGGGGTTCTTGCGTTAAAGGTACGCATGCATGTGGATACTGTGAGTAAATTTATCAGGATTGAGATGGAGATTTGGATGCACAGCCTTCTTTTGTTAATGAATTTTTCAGTGACATTTTCCCTAAATAAATTGTTTATGAGAAGATTTTTTTTTCTCTTGGCTGTTATTGGAGGATGAGGACTGATTGGAAAAAAAGTACATAATAAATGTGAATCCAATGCTGGCTTCTTCATTTGAAAAGAGGGGCGATTTCTTAGTATGCTGGATTCAATCAGCTTCACCATCTTCCTCTGCTTCCTCTTTGTTTTGTCTGCTGAACTATTCATGAATGGGCCTCTTCTTCCATTCATCATTGTTTTGTAATATTCCTCTAAAGCTCTTGGATTCAGGCTGGATTCCTGTAGCCTCACCTACATATTACAGTAGCATGTGTTTCATCTACACAGTCATGGGCTCTGGGACTCTTGGAAAGACCTACAAAATGTACCCAAATGAGTAGTGCAAGAACATTTGCAAGTCCTCATTCTGTCTCATTCCTTAGTTTTCAGTCAGCTCACTCATGCCCTCCAGGTTTTAATAATTCACACACCGCTATGGCAAAACAATTACCATTCCTGTTTCATCTGAACTGCCATGGCAACAGTATACTTGGTCTGGAAGGAAAAAATTGATTCAAGAACGAAAATATTCAGTTTACTGTTTTTATGAATAAATGGACCCTTTTAAGAGAAGGTCAAACACTCTACTTGTCAGGCTGAAAAGATGTGCAGTAATATCAGTAATGCCAAGTAAATGACTTCTAAGAAGAGATTTACTCTTCCAGTGTTAATATACATTGCCCTCAACGCTCAGATCATGAACACAGTTTGTTTTATTTTATTTTTTCTTTTATCTGCAATATAATCTAGTTCTCCCTCAGTGGAAGGGCTGGATATTTACTCTCCTCTTCCCCAGCCGAGAGGTGCTTGAGCTCATCTTAACAGTGAAACATAAGAAGTCTTTACCAGCAGTAAGGAAGCAGCAGCATCCAGAAGAAGCTAGACTCAACAATCCAATCATTTCCTCCCAGCAGAGGAGATTCAGGTTCAGTGACTGTACCGATTTTTATTGTGTGCATCATAGCTTCAGGTAACTAGTGTAATGTTTAAACATAAGGTTCTTACAATATACACCACTGATTTTTTTTCTTTTTTGCACAAGTGGATTTTCTTATCTACCCGTCTCATGAGGATAGTAGAGGTAATGCATGTCCTTGAAGATCTTTGAACAATGTAAATGAGGCAGGAAGCAAATATTTAATTTACAGACAGATCACCTATCAGGAGGGTATGACATGAAGCCAGTTCAACAAAGTCAGGCTTTCTAATCGAGAGTTTTCTATTAAAGTAGTAAAGTTCGGATCAGACTGGGATCGACAGTAATTATCAGTTGAATTACTGTCTGTGTCACCTGTTGTAGGTCTTCACATAAAAAGCAGCGTGGCATGTGATTGAAGATTTCAACTGTATACAAAAATTTGGTTCATATTGTGCAGGTTCAGCGGGTTTGGGTATTTGACATTTTCCCTCAGTTGAGATTGTTCAGCATAGATCTCTGATCAGAAGAGTTGATTTTTGCTCCAGACAGGGATATTAGGTTTTTATAATCACTAATTTTCTCATTTCAACAGAAAAGAAAACAGTTTATGTTTCCAGACACCTGCTCCGTGGTTCTCTCAGCAGCTCCAAGGGCTTGTCATGCATCAATCAGATATTGTCTTCTGAGTTTTTCGTTATCCATTGTAACTCTTCTTCACTGGACTTTAATCTGTTGTGCTGTCCTCTTCTGGGGTCATTTCCCGTCATCTGCGTGTTGCTGAACACCTACTTTGCATGCAATGGAATTAAACATGACTAAAATCTAGAAAGTGTCTAAAAAGTCTCTACTTTGGTCTGGTCTTTTCTTACTTCAGTGCAGTCATGAGGCTCCTCGTGATGTCCACTGTAGCTGATGTGTGATATAGTGGTGTAAGAGATACACGACTGTGACTGTAATTCAGAGTTACAAAAAGCTGGTTTCTGCCAATAATAGTTTAGGAAAATGTGGGAAATTGGCCACACCTCCAAAAAGCAGGGAAACTGCTTTAAATTAAATTTAAAGCAGTAATTTGACATAAGTCATTCAACAATCTGACATTTACTCAACATCAAACACAAAACACAAATATGGTTGAAAATTAGATGCTGTATGAGGATAATTAGTCCTGATATATGACCACAAAAATAATCTATGAAGGGTTTTACAGCTGAAACCTAAACTCTGAACATAAACTGCTCCGCAGCAGGTCATGAACTCTCTAACTCACGTACTTCGCTCTCACCTCTTGGTACAGCCCCGACGTGTTTTATGGCCAAAAGACTGACTTTATGTTTTATACTTTTTGTTGATGTTGCACACAACAACTACAGAGACTGATCTTGAATATTGAATAAATTGTATTTAGCATTTTTAAAAACTAACTTTCACAGACAAACCAAGAGTCAGAAAGGTCAGAGAGGATGTCCAACTGTTTCTCTGTAAATGAGGCTCTGGGCCTCTGTTTGCACTCTCATCCTCTCTCAGAAGATGTGCAGTAGTAGACATCCTATGGAAAATTAATTAGTTAAAATAGTTATGGTCAATTAGATGGAATTGCCTTTGCCCTGATATTCCAACATTACGTGCAGTTTGTGAATTACTTGTGAATCTAATGGCCTTTAACAGATACATTGACCTTTCATACTACAAATGAGGAGCTTCATCAAAGTCGTTCAGAAAGGACAGCACGCACTGTTAACGCACGAGGCAACAAAAACAATATCATGTATTCAAACGTTCCTTTGCTGGGTTTCACATTTAGTAAAAGTACTTCTCTTGCATGTACAAGGACATAGTTCCCTTTACAGAACTATTAGAAATAATTATGGAACCTGCAGTGTGTTAAAGGCAGTTTGAATAATGTGTGTTATCTATTCATTCCTTCACTCTGCATGATCGTACAGCTTTATTTTCAGATCACCCTCGGAAGCAAACAGACCTCTAGAATATAACCGTATCAACATCCTGAGACACTTATCTCATTTTAAAGTCTCCATGTTTAACAATAAACTAATCCCAATGATTACTTTGTAATTAGAGGAAATGGTTGCCAAGTGTGAGGTGTTTTGAAAGCATACCTCTTGACCGTTTCTCGATACTGGCGGGAACAGTGTGACATTATTGATCTCTGTGGTCAGTGCAGCAGCAGATTCAGCTGTTCAATGAAACATTCAAATAACTGGATCCGCATTTGCATGAAAAGTTGCTGGGAGAAGGAGCAGCTACTGCTGGCTGGGTAAGTTTCCATTTGACTGCTGGCCAGTCTGTTGCAGCGGCGGATGGACTGTCTGCAGTTACCACTGAGATTATAACTGTGTTCTTCAAATAATTCTCTGAAAGAATTCATATTGCAGTCTCTGAGATGGGAATTTGAAATGATTTGCCACCTGTTTAGATTCTGTGAAATGTTTCATGAATGAGCAATTAACCCTCCTGTAACCTTCAAATTTACTAACATCTTTTATGCTCTGGGTCAATTTGAAACCCAGCCATTTAAACCTCCAGAGAATAATTATAATTAAAACTGTTACCTAGGTTCATGTGTCAGGTTCTCTGTGCTTGTATGTTGACTACCTAAATAATCATAAATAATCTAGTGGGGCCTGGAAGCATTTTGATGACCCTGACTCTACCCTGTTGTTCAGGTGGGGAGACGAACCATAATAACTTTCCATTTTTGGAAGGTAGCGTGTTTACTTGAGAGACAACAGGAGAGTCAACACTGAGGTATCTTTCTCATCAGAAGGAAGATGCCCCATAATCAGGATCCTCCTCAACATCATCCTCTGTCTCAGACACATTCTCCTCTGTGTCACTTTCATGCTGAAAGAGATGTGATAACACCTCACTGACAGAAAACCTTTCCTTAGCAGTCATTTCCAGGTGAGAGAGACCACACAGGGCACCAGGAGAAATGGTTTAGAAGGCTGCTGTGCAAGCTTTTTATATGTTTGTTTCCACACCTGTGTCGTGTGGACTATATATATATCTTTGCAGGAACCATATTTCCCCACCTGCACAGCATGAAAAAGTTCTCAGGAGAATGAAGTTTCTTTCCCCACATGTCATTTAAATTATCACTTGTTCTTCCACTACTACAGTAATAGTTAGGCCAAGGCCTTAAAGCTTTTTGAAGATTATAAAATGATTAAAATGGTCATAATGATTCCCATTATATAGAGAAAAGTCATTAAATATGAAGCAAAAAAATAAAAAATAAAAAGTCAGTCATTGATTTCCTGCATTTGGGCCCTAACCCTTAAACTCCCTATTTATGGATCTCCCAGCAAGTTTACTCCAAGGTCAGACAATTAATGCCTCAGCAAAACTGCAAACAAATCCCAGAGCTACACTTACTGGTCACTTTGATAGGTCCACCTATTAAAATGCTTATTAACACAAACAGATAATCAGCCAATCATGGCAGTAACTCAATGCATTTCTGCATATAGACATGGTCAAGATGACTTGCTGAAATGCAAAAAGAGCATCAGGATGGGGAAGAAATAGAATTTAAGTGACTAGAATTATGAGCACCAGTGTGAAGCAGTCTTTCTGTCTTCTGATGGCTACTTCCAGCAAGATAATGCACCATGTCACAAAGCTCAAATCATCTCAAACTGGTTTCTTGACCATGACAATGAGTTCACTGTAGTCCAGTGGGCCTCCACAGTCACCATGTGCTCCAACAGAGCACCTTTAGGATGTAATGGAATGGGAGATGTCAAATCTGCAGCAACTGTGTGATGCTATCATGTCAATGTGGACCAAAGTATCTGAAGAATGTTTCCAACACCTTGTTGAATCTATGCCACGAAGAACTCAGGCAGTTCTGGAGGCAAAAGGGGGTCCAACCTGGTACTAGCAAGGTGTCCCTATTAAAGTTGCCAGTGAGTGTATATCACAGGCTCTACTGGCCTTAGTTAGTATGTTAACTGTTAAAGTTCTTGGCAGTAACATTACATGAAGACTGAAGAAGTAAAGCATGTTAGGAGGGGTTGCCTGGAGAAAGCTTCCTCTCCAAAAAAAAAAAAAAAAAAAAAAAAATACAGCAATATGGCTAACATATTGCCCATCATGCAAATTCCCATATTTGGTGATAACCAAATATCAGCACAAATATCAAAAACTAACTGGCAGTCCCAAGCACAACAGCATGAAATGTCTGAAAAAGAATCAAGGTCTTAAAATAGCCTTGTTAAAGAATGTATGAAACAGACAATGTGATACAAAAAAGTATTGCTTGAAGCTATTGTAGCTAAACGTATTCTATAAGCTACTAAATCATGGTCATATTCAGTGTTTTCATACTACCTCTGCATTTTGCCTTATAGTGACACTGTGTCACTGAAAACTTGTAATGTGTTGTCCATTATTTACGTATTTATCTAATTTTAAGACTTAGTGCAAACCAATTATTTTGAATTATGTGCAGAAACATAAAATCTTTGAACTGAAAGAATGGTTGTAGTTGCATGTGTAGGTTGAATTATGTAATGTTTATCTTTTAGTAGGGTGTATGCCAAATGTTCAATTAATGTATTACTGTTAAGGTCAAAGTTATTAGCTCCCTTTATAAAATCAAAGAAAACAACAAGGGGAATGGATATACCAAGACTTACAATATTAGCCCTCTGACAATTAATAATCAATAATGTAGACTTTGTCTTGTGGTAGTTGGCACATGTCTCTTGAGGGATCTTCTCTGGCAAATTGTTCCAGCTCATCCAAATTCGTTGGTTTCCAGG
This sequence comes from Hirundichthys speculiger, assembly GCA_018398805.1. Classification (NCBI taxonomy): domain Eukaryota; kingdom Metazoa; phylum Chordata; class Actinopteri; order Beloniformes; family Exocoetidae; genus Hirundichthys; species Hirundichthys speculiger. Next base: position 4,658,912 of record JAGFBZ010001224.1, read on the forward strand.
CATGGACATTAACCTTGTCCTCTCCACAGATTTCCAATGGGACTGAGATCTGGGCTCTGAATGGGCCTCTCCAGGAGCTTGATTATGGTATCCTTCCCAAAGTTTTGGATACAATTAAAACACCCAAAAACTTAAATTTGGACTGGCAGCAGATTTCTTTGAATTATCCCTCAGAATACCAATATCTTCTTCTTTTTTTTCCTTCCGTCTGTTCCCCTCAGGGGTCTCCACAGCGAATCATCTGCCTCCATCTAACTCTGTCCTCTACATCCTCTTCTCTCACACCAGCTAACTTCATGTCCTCTTAAACTACATTTCTAAATCTCCTCTGTCATCTTCCTCTGGGCCTCCTGCCCGGCAATTCCAACCTCATCATCCTTCTACCAGTTTAGTCACTATTCCTCATGTTTTGGATTGTCACGTGAAAGCTTCGCATTAACAAGAACTTTAGAAGAATTTCTCTCATTCAAGTGTTAAAAATGAGCCCATTACAATCATTTGTTGGTATTCTGGGGAAATGTTTCATTGTTAATAATAATTAACAATAATTTTGAACTTAACAATGAGAGAAGATACAGAATAGGAAGTAACCAGTTTACATGTGACAAGCAGAAGCCAGTGAATTTAAAAACGGGGGTTAAAACTTGGCTGAAGAAATTATCATCAAAATTGTTGCCGTCTCCAGTTTCCAAGCCTGGTGAAAGCCATGGGATATGATTCAAACCACTGCTCAGCATCTTCACTGTTTTACTTTCAAATGTTTCCCTTTAGAAGCAGGATCTCAAAGAACAAATGAGCACAGCAAGAAGTCAGTTCCCTTTCAGCAAAGCACTTATGTGCTAGTTATTGCAGTGGCATAGCCCAGTGTGGGACAGAGCACTGGCAGCAGCTCAGCATGAATGTGCACAACTGTGCAAGAGCAAAACAGGCCAGCGCTGAGAGAGATCAAGCGTGCTCAGCAAAAACCCGCATTATTACAGTTTCTGTGTCACTCTTCCTACTATAGACCAAGATTACACGTGGTGATGATGTAGTGCTGCCAGGCAATGATGTCAGGTTTTGTCTGTGACCACCAGGGAGGCTGTGGCTCACTGGCACGGGTTTAAGAGTTGTTCTCAGTGAGCTGGATGTGGAATAATCCTTTAAGAGAGAAGAATAGCACAGCACAAGGTCTCCACGGCGACTGTCCACCCCTTGGTCCATCTATCCATCCTCATTGTGTCTGTAGCGTCTGCTGAGGCTTGCTGGAGTCAGAGCGGGGGTGGGGACTCTTTCAACACCTCAGTTTGTGTGTCTGTGTATGCATTATGAAAGACAAATACAGTGTGGGTGTTAGCATGCGCCTGCTAGCCTCGCTGTACGGTAATGTTTCTAATGGGGAAGGTGCAAGCCCAGTGCCTGCTCATTAAACCAGAATATGTGCAAATGTAGACATGGGTAGGAAAAAGAGGGGGAGGGAGAGAGAAGCAGTGTGCCTTGCCTGCCTGTCTGCCACACCCGGCATTCTCGCTTCCTCCTCCTACCTTCGTTCCTCTCTCTTTCTGTGTGTGTGTGTGTGTCTCTCTCTTTCTCTTACACACACACTCACAATCCTCCTCCTCTACTCTTCTCGTCTGGTGTTTCCATGAGAACAGAGATCGCTGGGTACAGGGGGAGGGTGGGCGGATGGTTTGGTGGTGTTCGTGACGTGTCCTAAAAGCACAGAGTATGCATGTGTGTGTGTGTGTATGTGCACACATCAGTGCTCATGGCTGCTCTCTTTCAAGCATCCCTCCATCACCAGGACTGCTCCTGGCCCTGCCAGAAAGCATGCTTCTGGCATGGCTGTTGTAATCTGGAGTCTCCCCTCTCAGGTTTATAATCCTATGAACTGAGAAGTGTCTTCACAGTCTGAGCAGGAGGAGGCCTGAGCATTCAGGGGAGGGGAGATGCATTTGGGTACCCTTAAAAAAAAAAAGAAAAAAAGACACTTCTTTATGTGTGCAGAAGGGAAGGGGATGCAATGGTGGTGACAAAAAGCACCGGCAAAAGAAAAAACTTACTGGAGGTATGGCTCAGTTGTTAAGGGGCAGCCTTTTTAGGGTGGGGCCGCAGCGTTTACTGGAGCCAGGCTGAAAGGATGAGGAGGATGAGGAGGAGGGTGCCAAGATGTAGAAGAGAGGAGTGATGATCTAAAAGAGATGGTGTTGGGGTGGGGAGGAAGGGAAGGTGGTGCTGGTGTGTGTGTGTGTGTATGGGGGGGGGGGGGGGGTCATCACTGGGAAAGAGAAAAAGGAGGAGGAGAGTGTGAAGGGAAGAATGGAGGAGAGAGGGATGGAGGGAGGGGTTTAAAGGGTGGGCTTGTAGTCATTGTCGAGGCAGCAAGTAAGAAAGAGTGAGAGAGGCGCATCCAGCCAGACCGAGTGAAGAGCGTGTGAGCGCAGCCTGGGATGAGTCTACGTACTGGGCGGCTTAGCTGTTGATACAGCCAGAGAGAGAGAGAGAGAGAGAGCAAGAGAGAGAGCGAGGGAGAAAGGGAGAGCGAGAGAGGGAGAGAGTGTGTGTGTGTGAACGAAAGCAAGAGCGCGTGTGCGAGTGAGAGCGTGAAAGAGAGAAGAAGTGAAAGGCAGGAAAAAAAGGGGAAGAAAGAAGCATAGAAGAAAAAGGGAGGCTACTACAACTACAACTATGCTGTGCTGCATAAGAAGAACCAAACCGGTAAATTTGCTTTCCTCAGTATCTTTTATCTCTTTTCTTTTGACAAAAATGATTCATTTCATCCCTGAACTTTGTGACTGCTTGCTCGTAGTCAGATCAGGAGGCTTGAGGGCAGATTAGAGGTAAAGTTGGTGTCGTTTGGCTTGACTCTGGGCCTGGATGGTCTTTATAGAAATCTATCCACAAAGCCCAGACACGCCTAGTTAATGTGATTATCCTGCATGAATGAATGTTGCCACAATGCTTCGCAGACCTCACACTGCACATGCGGAGAGGCACGAGACTGGAACTCAGTCTTGGGAAGGTGGCTCTTGATAATTCACTGGAAAAAAAAAGTAAAAAATTAGTGACAGGCACTTGATAGGTCCTGTATCGTCTTTAATGGCAAAGCTGAAATACCCCTCTCCTTAACTCAGCTTAATCTATCATTGTAAATGATGCTCTATATTAAGTTAAGTGCTCACTTAACTGACGCTTTACACGGGGGTCTTAACATCCATTGTAATAGTGAGCTCACGAGCAGCAGTGGGTGACAGGAAAGAAAATTTCCACAGTGAGAAAAAAAAAAAAGGGTGGGGTACAGAGTGAGTGAGTGAGCAGCACCATCGTGTCAGTGGCCTCGTGGGAATACAATGGGAATAAATGAGTATAAATGGATTATCAGAGCCCTCCAGCTTTACAAGTGGATGCTGTCAGTGGAGGGTTGTATAAAGTGTGTGCTCATTTAAAGGGTGTGAAATGGTGGAGCTCAGTGCTTTATGGTTACCAGTGTCCAGCCTTAAAGGAAGAGAATAATAAATAAATAAAAAAAGAAGGAGTTGCACAAAGACAAGGAGGCACCATTCAGTTTAAGCAGCTATCACGCTGGCTCTGGGTTTGATCGGGGGCCAGGTTTCTGCTGCTATTTCAAACTGATTAGTATTTTATCAGACTACATAACATGCTGAATTCCGATGGCACTTGATTGCTTTTTAAATGTCAGCCTGGATGAGTCATATTATCTCAGGCATGAGGGGAGAGAAAGAAAGAAAGGCTTGGCAGTTGAAGGCTTGCAGAAAGAGCAGGAGGCAGAGGGAAGAAGCAGGGCAGGGTGGAGCGTGGCTGCTGCACATGGAGGTATATGGGGCGAAGAGATGCAGAAGAACCGGACAGCGAAGGTGCTGAAATAGAGGTGAAACAAGGTTTGAGACAAGGGGAGGGTGCGTTGCAAGGTGTGAGGGTAGGTGGGGAGAGGTAGGGATGCAGCAAACCAGAAAAGGGGGAAAAAAAATAAATTGGTGGCTCCAGTTTGGCAGAAAAGGTGGCGGCGGCAGAGTGAGAAATGACGGTTGGAGTTGGCGAGCAGGTGCGAATGTGAGAAAGATCAAAGGGGCGAGGAAACATGGGGGCTCAGAAGCCGGCGTGCTGCACATCGCAGCCATGTGGGTGAGGCGCCGCCTTTTTCTCACAGAGCGCTGCCTTTGCCTTGAGAGTGCTCACCTCACGCAGGGGAAAAATACCCCGCCTGCTCCACGAGCACTTACCCTCCTGATTTTGAGCATAAATGAATTCAGACACTCTGTGGTCTTCATGGATGGATGAGCAAAGAGCCTGATTTCCTCTCTTCTACAGCGTACTGTGGCTCCCAGCTTTGTGGAGCGCTAAGTGTGGTCTCAGTATCTTCACTATAAGGGAGTGGCAGCCAGGTCTTAATTTAAGTGTCCCCAACCTTTTTTTGCGTCATCTCTAGTTTTTCTTGCACTTGGCCTTGACTCTGTGAATTGCAAAAGATCATGTGTGAGTCCAAGTCCAGGCCCTTCTTAGGTTCAGGTCTTCCTCCATCAGCATCTCCCTGATTAAAGAGGACTTTTATGAATTCCCACCCTTCCCACTCTATCGCTCAGCCCCAAATAAATTTGCACTTCCCATCTTGCACCAGGGCCCTTCTCTGATTGCCATAACTTCACTTTAAGCTTGTGCCCTCATGTTTCTAATTTCTAGATTCAGCTTGCTACCTGAAAGGTGATTGTTTCCTCCGGTTCTTAGACTCCCCCTCCAATCAAAGCCCTTTCCTCATACCTGGACTTTAGACAAAACCAAATTCTCAGTTCCTCTCCCTTCTCCACGCTCCCCTCTCCCCATCCTCATCCCCAGCCCCTATGAGATCAGCGGCGATCACAGAGCCTTTGTTCAGGGGAGAGCTGCTGTAATTGAATTAAAGTCTGCTCCGGAGGATGTAACAAGGCCGGCGTATGGCTGCTATTACTTCCAGCAAGGCATCTTTTCAACCGGCCGTCGTAAAAAAAGAAAGACGCGGCACCTCCTTTCTTACCTTTTCACAAATTCTCTGTCAAAGCAGAAGAAGAGGCAGAGATGGCGAGTGGGGGCTGTGGCGGCCACCACCTGAGCCCCCCTCTCCTCATCTGCAGGAGATAGCCAGCTGAAAGGGTGTGGTGCCGTGTGTGCGCGAGAGAGAGAGAGAGGGAGAGAACGAGTGGGTGGCAGTTTTCTCACCGAGAAACAGAGTGAAAGACGACAGAAGGAGAATGAAGTTGATGTTCAGCAGTTGCAGACTGCAGCCTTTGCTCTTCGGTGTCTGGATGGTTCCTGGAGAAAAGCAGGCAGATACTGAAATCTTGCAGAGGTTATTAACAGAGAGAGAGAGAGGTGTCAGCGGGAAGTGAATGCACCACCTACATTAATGCTTAAATTGTTTGTTTTAACATGACAGATGCTTAAACTGTTAATATTTCTTTGGAATAAGCCAATAAGGTATTTGTGGATTTATTTAATCACTGTTTAAATGGACAGGACTCTTCCTTTAATCATACTTGAAAGTGACACACCATAAGATTAATTCAGCTGTTGCACCTGTTGGCTTTTGTGATTAAAAAGGGAAATATTGTGTATTCCCATCAATATTGTTGCTCTTATTGTTTGTCTCCCCTCTTCTTGCTGGAGTGGAGAAGCTGAAAAGAGCTTCCACTTGAATGGATGAGAATATTAATTAAAAGGTCCAGTATTTGCATTAGCCTGAGCTGTGGCTCTGTGGTAATTCAGACTCCATCAACTTCATCTCACCGTGATGACATCTCCCGTTTCTCCTCCTCCCCCCTCCTCCTCCCCCCCCCCGCTTCCTGAAACAAGTCCCTAATGGCACTCTTAGCAAGGCGGCGGGAAGGTGGCTGATTGTTACTGGGTGGCACCGGTGGGGGATGGTGATATGTGTGCATGTGTGGTGGTGGTTCTGGATCAGTCGGTGATGCCACCGGTCCGGGGTGTGGTTCTCACTCAGGGACGGAGGCAGACTGCGGCTGACGGGACAGACGCATCCAGCCATCAGATGATGCGCTGTTAGTTATCTTTACAGACAAAAACAGACAGAGGGGGGTTGTTAAAGAGCCAAACGGCACTTATGTATTAAATAAACTGTGGGCTGCTGCACATTGAGACTCTGAACGTGAAAGATTGCAGTCATTACTGGTCACCTACATATAATGTGAGGCTTTTAATGTTTTTCATAATTTCCTGCTTTAGGATGTTACAATAATAACACTGTTATACAGCAACGATTTCACATATTTTGGAGGATGTTAAAAAAAAGACAACAACTTTCCAGTGTTTAAATTACTGTATCCATGGCAACCAGGATGACGGCGTACAAAGAGGAAACACTGCGGGCAAATAATAAGAAGTAATTCGCTTAACCAGATGATGCAAATATGTTGTCTCACCTCAAGTGATTTGAGGCAGAGCTTAAACGGGCAACGAGTGCTTTTGCAAACACTTAAAAGCGGCGCACCTTGCGCTGTGTGGAGCCTCTGAGACGCGCCGCTGTATTTATGAATGAAATTTCTTGCTGCGCAGACGCGGAGCGGAACAGCGCCCGCAGGAGGGGGACGTGACCGGGGTTCAATTAACCAGCCTCCAGGAAAAGGATCTGTAAATGTGCTTCTGCTAAGATGCTATGGGATTTTATAGACAACAAATGACTCATATCTCAGTCAACGTGGAGAAAATCACAACAGCACTTTTGCAAGACAAATATCAATGATTCAAATGATGTGATGCTGATGTTCCCGGTTTCATGCTCTGATATGAGATCACTTGGCACTCTGCAGGTATTTTATTACATTTCCCCTCGTACACATCCCCTTCTCTGAAGTAAGTGACATACCCTGTGGTCCAACAATGATGTCATACCCCCTCATATTCCCAAACACCCCCATCAGTCGCTCCTCTGCCCGTCTGACTCACCGAATGCATTCGCTAAGTAATTCTCTTTAGAGTTAAGTGCTGAGGTCAAAATTTTGGCAATTGTAAGCACCTATGAGATCAGACCAATAAAAGCCCAACAAGTCACTGGAGGCCTGTATATAACTGGGAGGAGAGGGTGGGGCCGTGGTGCTGTCACCTCCATGCAGGCCTGAACTGATGTGAAGACTCATCTGAAAGTTTGTTTCTACATTTAGTTAATGAGTTCCTCATGTTTTTAGTCCATGATTTATATATTTGAGCGGTGATGTTAAGCCACCTAACATTTACTCCCACAGCCTGTGTGGTATGTATATGTTTTATGTTAATATTACATTGCATGAAATTGCTCCAGGAGGAACATGTATATTAAGAAGGCAGGATTTACACCCTGGACTCCGGGAGAATAGAGGTGGAGGAGGGAAATACATCCTACAGCTTGAGCTCGGCCTCTCTGCTCCAATATTGCTCTGACACAGTGACCCTGAGGAAGACATGTTGGTTTAAGGCCTCTGGCTCTTAAATCATGGCGAGCTGATGTGATTCCTCATGCAGGCAGCTGTCCAATTTAAACCTTAAATCAAATGCAGAGACACAACTCAGAACGGAAGGAAATAGACTGATGGATGAAGCTGCACGAGCATCATACCCACAGTCATTTTCTGCCCTTAAACAGTGTGGTGGCTGCTTGTTGACACAGCCTGACAACATTAATGCACACACATACATTATACATCCTATTACCCCATTAGAGCCCCTCCTTAACTATTCTGATGGCTCAGTCTGATTTATGGGATCCTTTTGGCCGGCTCCCCTAAGGGGTCAGGTGTTCGACCAATCAGAGTGACATACAGTCTCTCACAGAAGCAAACGGCAGACGGGGCGTGATGAGTTAGCACTCTGGTTGTCAGGGCAACCTTTGATGGCTGGGAGGGGCATGGCAGTGAATGCTGAGGAGATTCCAGCAGGCGGCTTGTTCTCTGGCAGCCGGACACTGAGCTGCCAACGACGTACCCAGAAGACAGAGACTGGCTCATGATGTGCAGAAAAGTTATTTTTAGTTTTTTAGATATCATTAACAGAAAATGCAGCGAACAGTAATGGATGCCATAGGGAGGTTTCGCATTTAAGCTAATTTAACTAAATCCACTTCAGCGCTATTATCATGAGGACAATGTAAGTCTTATGCTTGGATAGAATAATTGCAGTAAATGCCCAGTCATTTGTCTTGCCCCAAATCACACTTCTTTGATGCATTATGTAGAGACAGTCCACACACACACACTCACACACACACACACACACACATGCACACAGACATCTGTTTTTTTCACCATTCACAATGGCGCTTAATCTCTTCTTTGAGTCACATAAAATGATACTTCAGATCCATCCTTGTGTCAGATAGTCACTGACACAAGGACAAAAAGGCTCAAAACAATTTGAATTCAGTTCCCCCCTCCACCCCCTCACATCTTTATTCATTTTGACCAACCACTGCTGCACAGCCTGCATGCTATTTTACAGTTTATGTTTCCTCATTGCGCTTAAACACATTCATTTAAGGCTTTTTTTTTTTTTTAAGTTGAATCTCAGCAAGTGGATATTTTACCTGGATTTCTTCGTCTGCTCATTTTGAATGTACTGATTCATTTTGTTTGCCACTTTGAGTGCTCATCTTTCATTCCTTGATTTGATTTGATTTCTTTTCATTAGATTTATATGAGTCATAACACAACCCACTATTTGATGGACACCAATGGACCCCGTTGCCACAGGTAATATCACCAAATCCCTCTCAGTATCACACTGTGCGCTGTCCTGCTCCTAACCCTGTTCCTCATCCTGTCGTACGCCTTGACTCTGATCATGACCTGAAACTCTAACCCACCTTTTCCCAGTCTTCTATTTTTTTTTTATTTTTATAAATGCACAGTTAAATGTCTTTCTCTCTTGGTCACTTTTGACCTTCTAGTTCATTACATTTGTAGAATATGTAATGAACTTTGGTAGGAGTTCTAAGGCCAAACAGAAGTATGTCAGCATGATGTTTTGGGATGATCACCCCCAATCTAAACACAACCACAGTACAGAATTACTTCCTTACAGTGTTTCCTGGTTTCCTTTGGATCTACAACCCTTGTTTTCAGTTGTTAACCTGTATTATCTGCTGCTTGCTAGGTGGAGAAGAATGAGGAGGCAGATCAGAAGATTGAACAGGATGGAACCGCCAACAAACCTGAGGACAAGGCCCACAAGGCTGCCACCAAAATACAGGCTAGCTTCCGTGGACACATAACTCGGAAAAAGATGAAAGATGGAGAGGAAGAGAAGGAAGGAGACAGCCCCGCTGCTGCAGAGGAGGCGACGGAGGGAGGAGAGGAGACAAAGAAAGTGGAGGGAGAGGAGGCACCTGCTAAGCAGGAGGAAGCTGCAGGAGAGGAGGCTAAGAAGGAGGAGGAGGAGACAAACCAAGCCAAAAGCCCATCGGCAGAGAAGCCGGCCAACTCTCCGGCAGGTGCTGCTGGATCTCCTGCAGGCGCGGTGACGTCTCCTGGAGGGGCGGCCCCAGCTGCTGCCTCTCCTACGGCTGCCACCGAGCCTCAGAAAGAGGAGCCGAAGGCCGAGGAGAAAGCCGAGGAGAAGCCCAAAGAGGTGGAGGCTCCGGCGGCGGCAGCCAAGAGTCCCACCACAACCACCGCTGAGGAGAAGAAGGAGGAGGAGAAGAAGGAGGAGGAGAAGGAGGAGGCCAGACAAGCCGATGTGCCTGCTGCTGCCAGCCCGGCAGCTGAGGAGGAGCCTAACCAAACAAAAGGTAAACCAGGTGTGCAGATTGTTGCAAAAGCTCCAATGGGATGAGAACTGCTGGAAGCTCAGGATGTCCGAGTTAAACACTCAACTGTGCTTATGTTTGTGAGGGCACTGGGTTCACAACCAGAAATAATTCCAGTCACTTCCCACTATCAACAAGCAATTACTTACTGTAAAAAAGAAAAAAAAGCTCTCATATAGTCTGCTTGGCAGGCACCGCAGGACTTGACTGCTTGTTGAGTCTTTGGGATTTAAAGACCTTTGGCAGTGCTCCACCACAGACGCTGGGCTCTGCAGATGAGGCCTTGTGTCTCAGCCACCGTGTGATGGAAACACCACACTGATGAGGAAAAGCCTCCGCAGCAACACAGCCACCGAAATGATTCAGTACCGTCTGATATCGCTGCAGAGTGTGATGGTGCTATCTTGGGAATGATCAGAGTTATTGTTGAGAGGCAAAGCTGTGTTGTTCGCTTAATGAGAAAGCGGCGTGTTTTATAAATCATTAAGGCTTATGAACGTTGTGGATAGCTTCATATGAGATTGATGATAGCAGGACGGATATATTAGCGTCTTTGTTATCTTTATTCAGACTGAAGCAGTGGAATCCTCCTCAGACATCAGAGCATGTTACGATAACTTCCAGTTATTGCAGAAACACGAACCTGAGAAGCAGCAACACAACTCACTCTGGAAACAAAGTCTCGAAACAAACCGATGTTTCTGGTCCAAGGACTCAGACTGGGTCAGACAGGTAGTTAGTGGGGCATGCTCAGCGTAGAGTGGGTGTGAGGTGAGAACCGCACACACACACATACACGCACGCGCGCACTGGAGAACGACACAGAAACTAGGTCACCTAGGCTGCACGGTCTCCCTGTTGTCATAGTTACCACCTCGATGGGATAGCTGGCCTGCATGGAGCAGAGCGGGAAGAACAGGTGCTCTGAATTAGATGAATGATTAATGATCCTCAGTGGTCATGATCCACACTGGGGAAGTCTGTCATAAACAAACGCTACCTGACAACGAACAGCTAATTAAGAATCCACCTCTGGCAACGAACCGCTGAACTGACTCAGAGAGATAATTAATATTTATATCTGATTCACCTGGTAAAGGTTAGTTAACATAGAGACGACAGTTACTTATTATTCTGATTATATACATACGTACATATATATTTCTAGAGAGAGAGGGGTTCAGGGTTTAATAACAGAAAGCAGTCTCAGATAAACAGATTCTCTTTCTTTTAATAGACATCAGGCAGTGAGCTATAAAATCTGTCCTTTTATATTTACCCCGCGACTCTTTGGAAACAATGCTCTTTATGAGCTGTAACTGATAATAAGACTTTTGCAGTTATAGTCGGGGATATCTGGGAACAGTGGACTGAGGCAGCCAGACTGAAAACCCATTCAGGATTCACATTCCTCTGCCATGCTGCCATGCAGTTGAATCAGTTTCAGTGGTAACATCTACTCGTTTTTTTTTTTTTCTAAGGGTGTAAAATACTGAAATATAACCATAAATTACTGGCATATATTGACTCTGAGCATTTGTTTGACCAGTGGCAGGGTCATCTGTATAGTCCTAATGAGGGAATTAAAGTGTTAATCCAGGAAGTGAGGTCAGAGGTTGCAGTTTCAAAGGTGAAGAGGTCACAGAGCAGGAGCTGTGGTGCAGAACGAGATGTCACCTGGATGGAAGTGACATTTCCCACTGCCCGTGGATCATGACACCTTCTGGTAATATCTGACAGACAGGCGCCATACTGGGGGCAGAGAAAAAGGTTTATCATTACTTCTGTGTGATGAGAAGTTTTTAACTGAGGAAAAAAACAATTAAACAAAGATCACGTGAAGATTTTGATGCTGTGACGACTGATTGCATGATGCTCTCATGGACAAATCCTTTTTTTTTCTCCCCATCTGCAGTCTCCACCAGCATGACAGTCAATAGTAACACTGCTGTGGACAAACTGGCACTGATGTGTTTTGGCTCAGTAAATTGGATGAAGCTGTATTTGCTTCACACTGTTGAGCGGCTGTGGAGAAGGACAAACTCAAATCTGTCACACGAGCCAACAACCTAATTACCTGTTACCTGCAAGATCCGCCATGACTCACGCAGCCTTGTGTCACACATTAGCGCGGGCTCGAACAAAGACACGATGCCCCCCCCACCCTCTACCCCCCGTCTCACTCTCACACTCTCACACACACATGCACTCCATCACCCCAGTCTCTAATGTAATGATGTCATCATTTGATGTCTGTTGCTTCTATTAAAAGAGTATGAGATCATCGGGGTATGACATCACCGAGAGAACTTGAATAATAGATTTTATCTGAGACAATAAAGATTGAAGAAACATTGCAGTAGAGGAACTGTATAATAGGATATTAGCTGCTTAAAACAATTTTTTTCTTCTTCTACTATTTAGACTATTTTAATTAAGCAACAAAGCATACTAGAAAACTAGAAACTCAGCAGAACATGATATCAACAACATCATAAAGCAATAACCCAAGGCAAACAAACCATGTTTTTGTGATGTGTCATAGATTCTTATTCAGCATCTCTACATCCACCATCTCCAGATAATTATGCTGCAGCACACTGTGGACATCACGCAGCATCAGATGTGACAGGCCAAGATGCGGCTGATCGCATTGTGATGTCAGCTCAGATGCTTCAGAGGTCCATTAGGAGCACTTTTTGTCTTTTATTATTTACAGTCAGTGTGCGATTTCAGGCATTTGGTTGCATCTTCTGGAATGACACGTCGTCAGTGTGGGTGGAGTTGACATCTTATGAACTACTTTGAGTCGCACTGCTCTTTCTGAGTAAAAAATAAATAAAAATCCACCAGGGTGTTTCATACTCATGTCTTTTCTCGTAGGTGGTTGATATGTGATGCAATATTTAGAGCCTGTGTTGCTTAGTGTGATCAAAAACCTGATATAAAACATTATCAGTCCAGTCTTGCAGTCAAAGAACACCTCTCCACGGGCTAATCTTCTCAACTCCTCTCTAACCCTTCTGTTGCTTCTCCCTTCTTTTCTCCCTGTCTTTTATCTCCTTTTCCCCTTTTCCTTACATTGCCTCCGCCCTCCTTTCCCGCTTTCACACAGATGCTGCAGAGGAGTCAAAAGTAGAGGAGGCTGCCCCGGCAGATGGGGCGGCGGAGGCCGCCGAGTCCAAGGATGACTAACGCTCAGTCTAACCCCGTGAAAGCAGAATTAAGAGTATGAAGAATAACACGAAAACAAAATCTAAAAAGGTTGCTCTTTGCCTTCCCAATGTGAAGGCAATCCGTTTCTATTTGTTTGTCATCTTTTTGTGTGGCAATGATTTTCTCATATTGGGGGGAGTTTCCAGCGTAAAGTTTTTTGGCTCAAGCTAATACTATGAGGACGTGATGATGTTGATCCTTATGAAAAATGATTGTTACCTTGATGATGATGATGGTGATGATGATGATGACTATGATGGCAGTGATGATGCAGAGATGAAGGTCTTCATTTACTACATCTTCACTTTTTAATGTATATTAAACCCAGGTTGAATGACTGCTCCCAACTGGATATCCACACATTTAAAAAGCATTGCCAATGCACCAAAGTTTTTTTTTTGCATTGCGGTGCCTTTTCTTTCAACTCATCTCGCAAATAAATTCCGTTCTGCAAATGCACGCACAGAAACAAGCAGGTTTTTAAAAAAAAATGCAAGTCTGGTAATCAACACGGAACAAGTGTCTTGAGAACAAAAGCCAATAAGTGATGCGCTCTCATATCGGATGGATAATAGAATGTATATTTAAATGTGGGACATTTCCAGTTGGGCAGTTTTATCTTTAATCCAGAATTAACATATAGGTCAAGATTAATACTCTCTATGTTCCGCTTGAGTCTTTCAAGCTTGGTTTACACCCCTTTTTCAAACTCTGTCTGCTCACATTTACAGTAAAGGACCTGTTGCCATTTAAATCCTATAATAAACTATAGAAAACAACTATAGTATTGATGTAACTGGCTCTTACATATAAAGATTTGTGTTCTGCCAACCAAACGTGAGAACAGTAGCATGAACCATCGAACCAGATGCATGATGGGAACTCTCCCTCTGAGAGGAACTTCTTCGCAGTCACAAAACTTAAGAGGTGTGGCGGCTTCTTTTTGATGTCTTTGGTGTTGTTATGACAGTTTATATGAATTCGAAAAAAATACTCTTGCACTGATGTTACAAAAATAAAAGAAAAAAAAACAACAAAAAAAGAAAAAAAACAACAACTAAAAAGCAAACAAAGGAGCAAACAAAAAATTCTTTTCCTATGTTTCCAGTGAGTGCAATGTCCAGTTTCAACCTTATCGAGGAGTTCAAACTTGTGAGAAAAAAAAAATGAAAAAGTGAAAAAATAAAAATGGTTTCAATGTCTGTTTTCAAATAAAGCAAATGTGCCAATTACCATCACAAACTGTGGAGTTTGTTTAAGCCCCGTTCAAGTACGATGCTACTTTAGAGTGAGGGAAACAAAGAAATATAGGTTTATCTCTTTTTCCTCTAAAATGCCCACCTCTTACTCTCTGGAGCTCCATTTCCTCCTACTGGGTCTACATTTAGGTGCCATTAGGACGTCATTTATTCGTGCCTGATTTGTACAAAAACTGGGTCTACAGTACCAAGTTTTCATTTGATGTCAGATTTAAAAAAAAACTGAAAGCGTGGCAACAACCCGTAATCTAGAAGTTACGAATGCACTCTCCCTCCAGAATGGTTAACAGCTAAGTTGATCTTTAAACTTTGTAGTTTCACAGCACAGACTCGTATATGGTGACATTTCTACGCTTTCTTGGCTTTTTCATACCTGTATCTGCCTTTCAAAACCTTTTAAATGCCTAGATGTTGACCAATGTGAAATTGTAACGACAGTGATGGAGTTTGAGCGTGTTAAAATAAGCTTACAAGAAGGTACAAGGCGATGGAAAGTCAGACATGACAGACTGACATTATGAAGGACTGAGTTCATATTCAATTTTCATCTTTGCTATCAGATGCATTAGTTTAGTTTAGGGATTTTAAAACAAAAAAAGCAAGGTTAAGGTTAGGTATTACTAGATACTAGATGCCTCAATGCTACTGAATGCTAAACATCTGGATAATAAAACATCAATTTATATGCTTTCATTGTGAAATGACTAGATTTTGAACTTGTAGACAATGATTGGGTGGGGGACTATGGTTCCTGGATCAGACTTCTTTACTTAAGTTGCCAACCTCTTATATCTGCATCTCAAGTGATCACAAATGTGCAGTAGGTGTTTCCACGTCACGTAACCTGGGTAAATCTGGGATATGGTCTTACTGAAAAGATTGTTTCCATGTAATACTCATAAAATCTCATTTTAGGGGTGACAGACAGCTCACCTGTTTCTGCAGGCGCCCCATGTTTGGAGGCTACAGTCCCTGCGTGTCGGCTTGTGCCCTCTCTTTGCCCCCATTTCCTGTTTGATTACTGCTAATAAAGGCTACAATATCCACAAAAATCGAAAAATAAATAAATCAAATAAAACCTCATGTTAACCATAAGATCAGTGTGTGTATTTTGATGTTTTCTGTTGTGGAGGTGATTTTGAACTTTTTGTCATCTTTTATATTTCCCCTGCAAAATATATAATCGGAATGATATACTTGTTTAAAAAGCCCATCCAGACACTTGGCTCATGGAAATGCTTGAAGGTCCAGCAGCAGTCAGGTGACATCTGCAGAGCCACTCGTTGGCCAGTGAAAATATTAAAAATGATTATGACCTCAAAGTTTACATAAATGTCAGCCTCAGTCACAAAAAGACGTGTGTGACCTTCATACTAATGAAGCTGGCTTGGCTGAATGAGCACTCCCTGGAGCAGCATAATTTCTCTGAAAATTTGTTTTACTGCCTTCCCTTCACTGACTCTTAAACTGGTTCATATCCCCTCATGACATATAAGTCTGTCGAGCTCAATCTGTCCTGCAGAGGTTACATATTTTAACATCTAAAATTGCTCTTCTTCATCCATTTCTTCTGTAAATTTTTGTGCAGCAAAGTAAGAAGACAAACGGTTGTGCCCAGTATATTAATAAAAGCATCGGGTTATATGTGGATAAACAAGTCATCCACTGCTGAACAGTTATTAAACTCATTAGTCCTCCCCTGCATTTCCCCAGATGAAGTGTTTTCAAACTCTCCTAACCTCTGGCTGCCTCTCCTGTTTGTCTTCGGAAATGCTGTTTGGCAACATGCAGAGAATAATTATACACCGCCCTCTTTAAAATATGGTCTGTGCTGACACCTAGAGGCGGCGGTTGTTACTGCAGCTACTACTGCAGTGATGGAGCGCATCATATGTGCCTGCGACAACGTTGGTCTTGGCCCTTTAATAGTGAAAATGGGAACCACAATTGCATTTTCTCACACTTAGTTGGCAAAAAAGGTTCTTAAGAGAGAATATAACAATACATATATTTTTTATTTGCATGTTACATGGCGATTAACACAACAGTACCATGGAGATCCCGTGTGTTTTGAGCTATCCCACAAAAATAAAAATGGATACTTGCCCCAACATCTCAACTCACATTCAAATACAGAACACTGAATTCAAACATCTTTATTTTGTTAACATTTTCTCATATACCTTTTAATACATTTCTTTTTTTTTCTTAGAAACCAACTGTAATTACCTTATGCCTTAATAAAGCGAAGTTAAATAGAAAAAAAAATGGGACATTTCTTGGTCATAATCTGTGAATGAATTTTAATTTCCCACAACAAAGGGAAGGGAAGTACAAAGTTTTTAAATATTTAAAATGTGGCGTTGTATAAACATGATCTTATGGATTTACAACATTCTACTGTAGAAACATAATTCTGTATATACACGCAGAGGACGGGGGGAAAATCAACTTAAATACAGAGGGTTACCTCTGTGACCAGTGCAAAAATGGACAGCAGACATTAGCTGTATGGCCAATTCTTTGTGAAGCTCATGCCTCATATGGATATAACTTCAGTTGGGGTTAATCATCATGAACAGACTCAGATGAATGCACATGCCACATACATAAGCCAGTTTTGTACAAGCGCGGGCACAATGTTTCGAGGCAATGCTCCATAATAAACTGGATAGATGGATCCTCAGTTCTCAGCAGATATCCAGGCCTGTCTGCAGGGGTTGGCGCTGTGTCCATAGGCTGGTAGTTGTTATGTGTGAGAAATGCACACAGATCTCCTTCATAGAAAAGACAGCGCTCCATGGCTTTTACATCAGTGGTCTGAGTACACAAGACAGTGCCTATGAGCTGGTTTTAACCTGCAGAGAAGCACCTGGACCCCTACACTGGTGAGCGTAGCCTCACACCATCACCTCAATGAAAGAAAGAATAGATAATAAATCAGTTTAAACTCCTCACGTTGTTTGCCTCTATGCAGCAATCATGCATCCCGGTGCTAAAGTGAATGTTGAGGTAAAAGTGGATATTTTTTGCCACTGCTCTAGAAGTCTGTGAAGATCTCAGATAACAAAATAAACACAAAACTAAAAAAAAAAAAAAAAGAAACTTGTCTGAATCAGCCCATCAGCCCAGTCTTGTTCTGCCCTGAGTTCTTCTTCTTCTTTTTTTTAAAAGCAGTGCACGGACAGACCTACTGGAATGGACAGATAGCACAGACTGCTCACATGCAAATGGATCATGAGGAACTTTTCACCGCAGCCAAAGATGAACATGACTTGCTGGTGAACTACAGAAGCATCCTTCAAGTATGGGCTAGCTGGAGACTGGAAAAAAAAAAGTCCCTTGCAGTTAATAAAATAAAATAAAATAAAATCACAATATCTGATTGTGAGATATCGTTTGTGCTGTGACCTGCAGAGCTGACAGAGACTATTGAAATACTTGTGAGTGAAACTGGGGTTTCAGCACTGTTCCACACTATTACATCACACAGTCACGGCCTCAGAAGCATTTACAATGAAATATGGGAACGAGTCTTTTAATACATGTCAGGGATGACATTTACATACATGTTTTGCAGCACTTGCACCGTCTCTCAGTGGTTGTCAGACGAACCGAGATGTCCACGTACATCTGGTCGAAGAGCTGAGCTGAGATCAGGAAGTCCGCAATAAGTCACAACACAGCAGATCATAGTAAATGTGGAAGGGGAAGGGGGGGGGGCAGCTCATCGTGCACGAGCATCTCATCAACAGCTTCGCCTCCGAGCTGCTTCCTCTGAGAAATGCACTCTTTGACACATCCACTTTCGTAAAATATCAGCACTTGTAGCATCCATTTATCCACTGAGCTCACAGAAATGAATTCAGTGATCAACAGCACTGGCAAAAGTGTGATGAGAAATCGATTTTGTAAAAGGGGGCCGTCAGCACAGGCGGCCTTGCTGGCCAATGAGAGCAACCGCGTTCAGTTTTCATTAGTTTTCTACTCTTATCTTGAATTCCAGGAAGCTTACAGCAGAGCTCACTTCTTTTATAACATCATGCCAGCCAGCACTTGTTTCTCTCAAGGACAGGCACAGGCTCAGCTGCACAGAATAATCTTTTTTTTTGTATGCTAGATATTTCTTTAAAATGCTACTGTCCAATAGTCTTCAGCTGATAGAGTGGGCCTGCCAGTTTTAAACAACTACACATCAATACGCCTCAATAAACTGCTAGCCTATTCAGAAACATGGAAACAGGAAAGTTTTCTTTTCATACAGAAGGATGCTTGAATCCACTAAACAGTATAAATAGACAACCAAAATGAATGAGCTAAAGACTGAAAAGAGAACTTCAGTGTCAATATATTATGACCGATTTCAAATCACTTCTTATTAAAACATACTTTTTGCGAAAGACAAAAACTAAAAGGAAAGTCATTCATTGGTCTTGTACATTTTCATCCAAATTGAAGCTGTGTAGCAGAATGATCCTAAATCCCATCAACTAAGAGTATAAACTGCAATAAACTGTTTTTTTTCTGTTTCTTGTTGCAGTGGCAGCACAGGCCATCTTGTCAGAGAGAAATACAAAATTTGACTATGTACACTACACATCATTATAACCTACTGTGTTTTTGTTTTTTATTTTTGTTGATTTGCAAAAGAATGAGTCCTTTTTAATGAAGGCGAGTGGTTGCAAAACCACCAACTGCAGTCGTAGATATCACTTTCTAAGCTAAATTCCTCCGGTTTGCGCTGTGTGTGGTTTAGCTCAACAGGTTCAAGTGGATCCTTTTCACTGCCTCCTTGATTTCTGGGTTCAACTGCAACGATCCAAATGTCACTGACTGGAGAGCTCTCTGGCTAATACTTCAAATCTGTTTCAGCCAAGCAGCTTCAGACTATGGTTGTACAGGCGTAAATAACAAGATTTCATCTCATGAAAATCAGCTGCAGTGGCTTCCCTCTGATTTTTCTATGTTAGTTTAAAATGTCTACATATATTTGGCAGATGCTTTGCTTGTTAATGCGCTGGTTAAACACACTGTTAAATCTACGCTTGAAGTTAACGTGATGCATCAATGGGAGACAGAAGAAATATGCTTTCATGCTGTCAGTGTTCTAGAGACAGCTGATTGTTGGCATCCCTGTGACTGAAGTGTCCATGTTTTCATTCCCATGAAGAAAAAAAAAACAATAAAAAAACCAACAACAAAACAGAAACATCAAATCTCAAGCCTGGTCCAGACCCAAACACAAGATAAAGCAGAGACAAAGAAGTGCGTACCATTTAAAAGAGCACTGTTTGCGTGTCGAGTCCCTCATTTAACTGTTTCTTTTTGTTGTTGTTGTTCCTAAAACATATTTTATTCATAAACCATCACTGTTTATACTATCTGCAAGCAGTGCTTGAGAGCACATAACGTTTTTTGTAACATGATGCAAACAGTCTGGGATTGGGAGGCGCTAAAGTTGGTAATAAGGTAGCGGTTGGGATGTTGGTGAGTTGGAGAGAAGAAGGGGGCGGAGGAGAGGAGGGTAGTGGTATTAACACTTGAGGAAAAGGCAGACAAAGGAGCCCAGGAGGAGCCACAGTGATTGAGATACAGAAGCAGAGCCGTTGATGTCTCGACCCGTCCCAGGTCCTGAAAGACAGACAAAGAGGACAGTCAGCTCTCTCACCGCTGTGTTTATTTATCAAGAAGGAGCTGATGTGCACCCAGAGTTAGAGTTTTCTTGAAGTGACATTTTCTCAGAGTACACCCAGCTCTCTGTCTGGGACATCACAGGAGTACACATTTTACACATCAGAGAAGAGAAACTTTCCACCTTCAAGTGCATCTCACTGGACCAGGAAAATCAGTGTCACACTGATTTACTGCGGGAGGAAACTGTAACCTCAAATGGAAACTCATGCAGGCATGAAAACATACCTGAAGACTACAGCAAGCTCCAACATGGAGTCCCAGTTCCTGTGAAGCACCAGTGCTGACCACTACTCCTCACTCACAGTCACATTATGTAGGTAAAGACAGCAATAATGGCTCTTTTGGCAGTTGACAGAAGAGTAGTATGATTATATAAATAACTGGCATTTTCAGGTTAGAGTGGGTAAATATATAAAATACACTGGAACATTTACAGAACTTGGCTGTAGCAGTCAAAGTGACAACTGACGGCTCTTTGGCGACATCTGGTGGTCTTGTTGTGTCACAGAGGAGGATTTAACTACAAAGCATTATGCTCCTCAACTGAACATAGGAATATATGCAAAATGTGAAGAAATGAACACCATCAATTTGCAAAATCACTTGTACTATATATATATATATATGTATATATATGTATATGTATACAAACCAACAGCAATATCAAAGCAGGTAAACATCTATCTGTATTTTACTGTGCCTCTGCAGCAGATTTCCATTGTTTCATAGCTTTGAAGTGCTGGTACATTGCACAGCCACCGCAGGTTGTGTGAAACTTGTGATTATCAGTCTGTAGTGTTTGTTGTGCCGCTGCATGTTACTTTAGTGCCACACGGAGGCATCAGTATGCATCTCAAGGATTAATCTGAGAATCATTTCAACATGAGGTTCAAATGCGTAACTGTACCCCAGTGGCTCAAAGCAGCACGGTGCCCCTTCAGCTTTGAGTGCAGCATTGTGTCACAGCCTTAGCTCGTACAAGGCAGTCGAAGCTTTCCTTTTCAGTTGAACCAACTGCATGACATGACTGATGGGTGTGAAGCTGATTAAAATTATTATGACACTGAATCAAGAAATGCTTTCTAGTCGAGCATGATGGAAAATTACTCAACTCTGCAGCTCAGGAGCTCTTTTTTGTTTTTCTTTAGCCATTTATAAATACTGTTAAGCCTCATGTGTCCTCATTACTGGCAAAACAGCTAGATAACTTCACTGTAAGATAACTGCGAAACACCAATTTGCAGGTTGGCGTACGTGACCAGACAGAGAAGATGGCAAGCAAAGACCCGTGTCTGGGGAGAGTGAACACTGGCTTCAAACAGTGGCCGGAAAACAGAAAACAAGAGGTTTAAACTCGGAATTTATCTGATTACAGACTTTTCTGAATTAGGGGAGATAGATTTGCTGTGCTTGAACATGTATCGGAGCAACCGGCGGTCATTTCTCTTCATTATTTTTAACCAAGATGAATGCACACTTTACTGATGAACATTAGCCTCAGGGCACCCGTGTGCCTCTTTTGTACAGTTTGTGGTAATGCGAGGTGGGTTGGGAAAGCCTGAGGGGAAAAAAGTACCTTTGTTTGTTCCCAGTATTCATGTTGTGCTCCTGCGTGTTTGTTTTCCGCTCCTAGATAGGTGAAAGAGCTAAATATGATCCATTCTATCGGCTATATGTTATTGTACGTTGTCAGTGCATTTATGTAAAGAAACTCTTCTTGTTTGTCTTTCTGAGATTTTGTCTTTTATTTCAGCTTGCATGCTATTTTCTGTCCTTGTTTATTCAATGCAAGGCTCCAAGGACAGACATGACTGACAACATTTTCTGAGGAACTGTTGTAATCTATAAGTTTGGAGGCTATAAAAATAAAAAAAGACTTCACAAGTCTTTGAAATGACTATATCCATACTTTCAGATGTCAGCATCCCACTCGTTTTATTTTTAATCAATACAGATATGTGTTTTGCATATTGATATGTATATGTATGTATATAGATCGGTGTGTATACATTTTGGGTATAAATTTTGCTTCTTTTTTCTTTTTTGGGGGGAATATGTCCATTTAATATTTAGATTCATTTACAAGAGGGTCTATATGTTTCTAAATTATGGTTATGCACATGTGTCAGTGTATATTGATTTATGCATTATTATATATTTTATAAATATATTATATTTATTTTCAGATACATAGATTCATGATAGCGTTAAAATTGTCTGTGCTTTAAAAGATTGTTTTGACATGTCTGGAATGAATCAATAAAATGAAAATGAAATACAGTATCATCAATACTCACTATAGAGGAAAAGGCTGGCAGTCTGGACACCCAGTCGGTTGGAGGCCACACAGGTGTAGTTCCCATAATCCTCCTCAGTGACATTGGTAATCATGAGAATGGTGGTACTACCGAGAATTTGGATGTTGATTCCCTGGGTATTGGACAACCTGGAGATGTCAAGCAGACAGAAGATAAAAATAACAATTAAGGAAAAGTTTGTAGTTTCTTTGTGGGTTAAGGTGAAGATAAACTTTCCCAGCGTTTGATAGATTGGTAAAATGTTTTGCCAAAAGTTAATGCATCGTTTGCCTCCCTATAAAAATTTAGTTGATCATCAGCCTTTCAGGTACAGTTCACACTCACTGGATTTAGCTCTTTTTGAAACTGCTATGAATATAGTTGTTCCCTTCCCTTCCCTTCGGACATAAATATGTTGGAAAACTCACGTGAAGTGGAATGCCAATGTCCAATCACCATATTAGACAAACAGCAACCTCTCGTCACAGCATTTATGGACGACCTGACAGGGACTGTCACATCTGTGCCAGTCTGCGGTTGGATCCTCTAAAGCTTTGAACGCTTCAGCTACTGGGCTAAGACAGAATCGCAACCTGACAAGTCACGTTCGTGTTGTCTGGTTGTGAGGAAAGAAAAGGTAAGAAGATAGTTTCTGATGTTCGCCAGAGGGTGTGTAGATACTGTAAGAGAGCTATATGAGAGAAGCAGGGACAAGATCTTCAACCGCACTCCGGGACATGCCGGCAGTCCAGACAACCAGTACTGATATGAAGACCTGGCTCGCAGCAGTGGAAAGGTGCAGCATCGGCAATAACCAGATTTATCAACAAAGAATACTGCCAAAACTCCTGCTGATAATGCTCCAGAGTCCACCTCAAAGAGCTTAGATCAGAACATGAATGTGACGGCAAACAATGTAGAAGACTATTTAGCCTGTAAAATGATGGTTCTAGTGAGGCAGGTTAAAACAGTTAAGGAACAAGACTTAGCTGCGACTGGGGCACAAGTGAAATTTAATTCTGTTTGTACAAAAGGGAATGGACATTGGTCACATCGAGAACAGAGGTTTTTTAACAATGTCTGAAAACCTTGAGATAAAACCCCAGACTGAGACGTGTCCTCACTCCATCGAAGATGGAGACTGCAGTATCGAAAGGGATGATATCCCACATTCTGAGTGTAGTATCGGGCACATATGACATATTTAGGATATAAAGGTCTCGCTGACCCTTTTGGCCCAGTAATAGGGTAACCACCTTACCATAAAAATGACCAATAATCAGTAGGGGTGTGAAAAAAAAAAATGATTTGGCAATATATCGTGATGATATTGATATCTAATATTAATATCGTCCTAATATTGATATCGTCAGCATGTTGTAATGGTTACTTAAATGTGCAAAAACACTAATAATAAACAATAAATAGGTTGTTTTGAAGAAAATAGTTTTGACTCAATTTGTCCTCTGAATGATCAATATCATCTGATGCATATACAGCTACTTGATTTTTCATCTTTACTTTTAATTTTGATATTAACTGGATAGAATATCGCAATATATCGTGATATCATGATAATATCATATCGTGACCCAAGTATCATGATACATATTGTATTGCGAGGTCCTTGCCAATACTCACCCTTAATAATCAGTGCAGGTGGGTCTTCAGAGTTACTGTCTTGAACTGAAAGAAGAACAAGCTATATTTTCTCTGACGAGGTTCTGAAAGCTGTTGCTGAGGACATCAGCACAGGAATCTCAATCATTAGGCAACTCAGCCAGTAAAGAACACTGTCACCCTTGTCAGGGCCGGTGAGGAGGCACAACAGTGCTTATGTCTGGCAGGAGGGCTCCTGGCAACTAGTGGTTAAAGATCAACAGAGGGAGACCATTGATGCGACTGATTCAATCAGGCCTTGATTTTATCAGAGACAATGAAGTAGGTCGCCCTGCTGACCCTTCTGTGACAAGACAAGAGAAGACAGGTGCAGTGTTTGATGGAAGGATGGCCAAGTTTGAAAGGAAAGTAAATGCCAAAGCAGTAGGTAGAAGAGCTGATGCAACACCACTGATGTAGGCTGCAAAGGCTTTGCCGGCCCATCGCTCCACAGGGGACTCAAGACCTTGCAAGTCATGAAATTGCACAACAGAAGAATCATCTTGAAAAAAATGGATGCTTAAGAACTATGGACCAAGAGGGATGATCTGTGGATTTACCTTGTGTGTGTGGATCTCACAAGGTATTTAGGAACAAGCTTGGAGCACATCATCCTCAGCGAGGTCTGCTAGCGGAGGGTGTCTTGTAGTTTAAAAACTACAAACTAATTAACATGTTCATTTCACCAAGACCTCAAAATTTGGTTCACTTTCTTCAAAAATAAACCATACTGTATTAGAAATCTCTATGGGTTTTTGCTCATCTACTACTACTGTATATAAGCAAAGGTTTTTGAGTTTGCAAGCAAACATTTTGGATTAGTAGAGGTCAGTGCAGTTCAGGTGAGCCCATCAGTGTGGATACTTTCTAAGGGAAGGAGGAATAAACCTTTCTTGCTGTGGAGCAACCCTTCTTTATTAGTCCAACAGCTTGATGCCGTACCGTACATCCTTCACCTGTGGGTTCTGTAGCTAACGGCTCCATCACGTAATCCCATCTTCAGTTCTTCTTGTCATTTGACTTACAAAACAGAAAAATTTGCACCGCAAACGCAATTTGAATGTTTCTGCCGCCAGGAAACATGGTCCTCATGTTTTACTGCCTGGTCTCTTAGACATAAAAATGACACAAAACTAAAGATACATACACTGCAACATTTTGTTCACTCATCCACTTCCATCGTTCATTTTCTCTGTTGATTCAGTTACTGTCACCTCCTCTTCTTCCTCCTTCGGTTCCTCTAATGTCACATCTGATCTCTTGTCCTTTTTCTTCTTGTCCTTTTCTTTACTGTCTATTTTTGGATGTTTCTATGCTCGGCTTTGACGGGAGATAAACATGTGTCTCTGCCACACTCGCATCCTGACAAATCAAGAAATACTGGCATCATTAAACCAGCAGACTGCCAAGACTTTGCTGGAGCATAAAATAATACGGAAAGATTAGCGTGCCACTGGAACACAACCCCACACTCGTGAGAGTATAAATGGCCATCTGATAATCAATTATATCAACCTTGAACCCAGTTGACAGCAAAGTAATTAATAGTTTGCTGAGTCAGACTGTACACCTCGATGACGAGCTGTGCCTATTACCATGGCCAAATAAACTCGTTAATAACACGGGGTACATAATGACTTCTGCTTGTTCTGAGCCGATTGAGCCTTTTCACATCATGAATGAGGTGAAGTTCATTTAAGGCGCCTCAACTTAATCCTGCTTAAGACTGGATAATTGGTAATCGGAATTTGAGCGAGGGAGCACGGCATTTGTGCTGACACATGCCTGGCTGATAGAAAGCATTAGCATAAAGGAGAACTCACATCATACCACAGCAGCATAATTTGGCTCACAGGGGAGTGGGGAACTTTATAAAGTGCTGAGGTCCTTTACTTAGGGACACCTTGGGAGTAGCAGCGGTGTTTGTGTTTGTGTGTAAAAGCCAAAAAGGAGAGACCAAAGAGAGGCCAAGTGCGGCAGCAGTCCCCACTCCATCTAAAAGCAAAACTCCCAAAAAAAGATAAGACCAGTAGCAGATAGTCCCCAGTGTGCCTTCATGAGAAGTGACTGTACTATTAAAAAGGCCCTTTCTGCCCGCAGAGCACACTGGGGAACCCAGATAATCCACAGCGGTGTTAGAAGCTGAGAGCAAACAGCTTTTTTCACAGACAGATAACGG
The DNA here is from genome assembly GCA_018398805.1 of Hirundichthys speculiger. Classification (NCBI taxonomy): domain Eukaryota; kingdom Metazoa; phylum Chordata; class Actinopteri; order Beloniformes; family Exocoetidae; genus Hirundichthys; species Hirundichthys speculiger. Next base: position 4,684,979 of record JAGFBZ010001224.1, read on the forward strand.
TGCATGATTGTAACACGGCAGCGAGGGAGTACAGTGACTCCAACGCATCAAAAGAGACAGAACTCCTGTTTGTTTTCAGACTGAAGGTTTTGAGTTGGCTCTCTAATGAGCTCAGCGGCAGAAACTGGAGTGTGAGGTGCAGAAACATGAGAGTGTGGCCCCAAATGTGCACTCTTCATTTGAGCTCTATATTTCTGGTACCTGTTTTAACTTTTAATGTGCTGGCACGCACAGATCTGCAGCCTCAAACTTTCCCACTTCTAATTTCAAATTTATCCACCAACAACCTCATGTGTCTGCCAGCTTCTTCATTTGGCATTAACAGGCTGGAACAGATCACCAGAGAAGTTGGCAGAAATCAACGCTCATGCTTTTAACCGTTCTCATCACACTTGATGTCCTCGCTGACAGGAAGAGGGCAGCAGAGCTCTACTGAATATCCTCCAGCAGCTGTTCAAATCACACAGAGACAAAGTGTCATATTAAACCCTGGACTTGAAATGATTTGACCTCTCAATTTAGCAGAGGGCGTGCAGCGTGACCACTGGACTGAAGTCTCAGTCCGGCAGAAATGAAGGACCAGGGAAGATCATCAGACTGGCATATTTGATACTCCGGCGTGTGCGAGCATCGAAAGTAGGTTATCACTGGCAGGGAAAGTGACAGGCTTGTTTTGACTCAGGGCTGGTGATAAATGTAATCAAATAGAAGGTCCTGCCGAGACTGGTGCTTGTGACAGTAATGTATGAGCTGACAAACAACGAACAAATCCGTCTGTCACATCAGCTGACAGCTCGATTTGGACTTTCTCATGCGAGGAACATGAATGGAGGGATTTTATCGGCTGATTTCAATGTCTCAATGGTGCTCAAACACTGGACCCCCCCCCACCTGTACATCCTTCTCTATTAGGATTAACATTGTGGTTTTACACATTTTACGTGGAGACTTGCATTAACCGGTACTGTATGATTGACTGGTTGACTGTGCACTGGTTGAATGTGCAGCGAAAGTCATGACATGAAAGCACTTATCGGTAAGAGTCTGCTAGCCCGCTGCCTTAAGTTCGTGCTAAGCCTGAAGAGGCGAATTGCATATTTACACGCCGTGGACTCTTCAGATCCTTGCAAAGTCAGAGCTGCTGTGAAGTTATGACTCACTTCTGTTTAAGAGCAAAAATGTAAGTGTAAGCATAAGCCAGCATAAGTGTCTCATCACCTGAAGAGGTCCACAACCTCATGAGAGACGGATGGAAAGTGGCTACACAACAGGCGAGCTAATCCCCTCTGCTCAGAGCCCAGAGCTCTGTCTCGTACGTGTTGGCATGACAAGAAGCTCGTGTGAATTTTGGAGCGTTCACTCGTTCAGCGTGGCTTCTTTCGGCTGATGACGGCGAAGCTTTCCAGAGAAAATATGTCTTTCAATCGTGTTTCAAGAAAGCTTGCATGGCTGGTTTGGACATTCCCCAAAAGAAGAAATTGTTACAAATAACTTGATCAACTTGTCAAAATAAACAAGTGGGAGACAGTCAATAAAGCTTTAAAGAAGAAGTATCATGGATGTTTTTCAAAAGCTGACACGATTTCCAGGGGTATAAATTACATTTCTGTGCTTTGATCAAAATAGCACAGATTGAAAACGCTCTCAGTAACATTAATAATGATCGATACTTAAAGAGTAGCTGTGACACAGAGTTTTTCATTATATCAGAAACAAAATCTATGATGATATTCTAGTGACCAAGGAAAACAATCAGTGTTAAAACAATGAGGTTGTGCTAAATTAATGCTTTATTTATTTGCATAAAGGAAAAGAGGAATTCAGGATAAGATATAATAATGAAGGAATGATGCCAATCAGAAAACCTCTATAAAACCTGCCTGTACTTCAGAAATGTTGCCATGAGAAGCGTCGGTGACAGAGGTGTGCCGTTCAGGGAACGGAGGCCCAATAAGCTACAACGTACTAGCTTTGCTTCTCGAGGAAAAATGGTGTAAAATTAGCAGGCCAGCCATGGATAAATGATTTTTATGGTGCATTAAGATTGCCACACAACAGTGTCCACTGGCACAGAGGCAGAGGGGTGCCAGGAGGACGGCGGGGAGACCAGAATCCTCCAGAGGGCAAAGCAACAGAGACAGATGGAGTTTGGAAACAACAGATAATGCAAAATATATTTCAACGACTATAAATCTTCTTTTTAAAGCCTTGGGATGACAGGCCTATTACTTTAAGATACCAAATCTCTGATAACACTTGTGACACTGCTCTAATGTGTGCCCGCAATCTCAAGTAAACTTTTTCCATTGTAGTCTGGTGCATGAGTGAAATTACATATCACAGAAATCTTTATTTTTTTATCATCAGCTTCTTTTCCTCGGAGGCCGCTGCATTCCCGCCACACCGGCGCAGGTGGAGAGTTCACCGCAGACGAGGAAATCACTCAATTTATGGACTGAAATGATAGTCGGCCGTTACCTTCGGATCCTCCTCAAATGGTTTTCAGCTACATGCGCGGCACTTAAATTGATATCTTTCCAATGAACATCTGTGTCTGGTCACACAAATCTTTCATGGGCGACAGCGTGTGGGAAGGCTGATTTCCATTTCAGTGGAATTACTTGTGGAAGGAGAACAGGGTTCTGGAGATTTTTGTCGACTACCGGAGTGTAAAGTAATTGCACACAGGAGGACGGCCGAGCTGTTCTCAATTTTCTCTTCTCAAAAGAACCTGCTGCCACCTCGCGCTATAATGTTCAATTAACAATAAAATAACACCCTGGTGAACTATTAAGTGGGCGATTAATCATTTTTAAACTGCAATGATGATGTCATCTAACGTGACAGTAGGACCACTGCAAGGGTAGATCTGACAAAGGCCATCAAAGAGATTCATTATAACCTCAGGGTGAAGCGCTACAAAGGATGCTCGGCACAAAGAAAGGAGTGATGAAGCTTCTGCCACATTTGGGAACAGAGTCGGAAACAAACCAAGACAGCGTCTGTGGAAAGCTAATGATGAAGGCCATTTCTGAAAAGGAAATCTGTTAGGCTATTCCCACATTTATTTGGTTTCATTTTTTTTTTAAAGAAAATTTTAAACCTCAAGCAGGACCTTCGTGCAGCTCAGTTGTTCAGATGAAGCCCACACTCACAACAGGCTGGTATATGGGAAGAAACACTTCACGTGGTATTCCTAAACTTAGACTGCTTTCATTTACTGCGCAGTGAAAAAAGCAAAACATCATTACAGCTTTCATGCACATACAACACAACGCAAACGAAAATTTCATTTTGCCCAATTATTTTACTTGTAAAAGCAACAACACGAAGTCACGTTTGCTCCGTGCTCCCATGATGCACTCTTACAAGAGTGCATCATGGGCGTTCCACTCGTAGTTTTAACAAAGTGAACATCAACACACATCACAAGGCGCAGAGTTGTTGTGGAAAGTGTCTAAAAAGTGTGAAAGCTTTCTCCCTGTTAATGAACTTATTCACATTAGAAGAAATCAATCAGTGAATCATCAACGTTAATGGTGGACAGTCTAGTTGTTTGCAGTAATAGAGACTAATGGCCTGTTCTCTGCCCAACGCAGTACTTGTTGTGTTTTCAGCTACTTAATATTCTAGCTCCATTTTAGGCTCTCACTTGAGCTATGGGCACAAAGAAAAGAAAAAGAAAAACAAGAAAAATAAAACCTTAAACTCAAACTGAACTTGGAAAGCTCCACTACATCTATAACCAGTGATTGCTCGAATCTTTCAGCGTTATTTTATCTTCAACCAGCTAAACAAAGTTTACCCAAAGGATTTGTCACCTCTCAGCTTTAAAGTTTGCTGGGAGTTTGTTGGGCGTGCGCAGCTCTGTACGGGTGTGAAACTGATGCGGGAGATGTTCATCTCAAACATGTGAGTGATGTCGTACCTTTTTTCATCTCTGTACCACTCAAACTCTGGTGTGGGCACGGCCACAGCCTCACACTGCAGCATCCCCAGGCGGCCCAAAGGGGTCTCTGAGTTCTTGGTGTTCTTTATTGTCGGAGGGTCTGTGGAGCCACAAAACTGATGTCAGCCACATCTTGAGGTCAATGCAGCTTTGATGTATTTGGACAGGGAGGTATACGTGCTAAACTTGGTGAAAATGAAAATACAGCTATTGTGTTTTTCTCACTTGTTTTTCTGAAGAGTGAATTTCTTTTGTGTCAAAAAGGTCTGAGTAGCCTTGTTGATGTGATCTGCCTTTTTATATACAATAATGGGAGCTATTCTTTATTGAATCTCTATAATAAAAGCCAATAAACCATAAAATAGACTTGTCATGCTGAAAGAACTGCGCCTCCCACGATGAGCCACACTTCAAGCTGTAAAATCTCCTTCGACTTTTAACCCATCCGGCATCACATGCTGTACTTCAACTGAAAAATCTATTATTTTGGGCTTGGCGTGGAAATTAATCAATGAAAAATGAAGTATATTATATTATAATAAGTATATAGCATTTATCATTACACACGTAATGATCTATACAAACATCCTGGTACCAGGTGGGTATGTGCCAGTCTTCCCTCAGAGATTAACCACTAAAGAATGACTTTATATACTTTGAAATCTTTCTTTTCTGGCACTTTCTGGCAATCAGACCTGATTTAAGTACAGTTTGGGCAAAAAGCCATACATGAGTAGCTCAGATCGAATGGAAATGTATAATTCATACAGACAGAGAGGTTAGTTTTGTCTCATGAGCTCTTTATCAATTCTGCACAGCCAGTGCCTGTATAACAGAGATCTCCAGACTATGCTACTATCCTGTTTGTAATTTTTTAAATAATGATGCTGCATGTGCTGATTAGTAGAAAATTGATGGTTAATCTCTCTCTCCTTCTACCCATTTCATCTTACCTCCTCCATCAACTCCAGTCTTAAAGTTTTATCTCCTGAGTGTATCATCCGATAAAAAGTCTGACATTAAATGTCCTGAGAATATTGATTAATGTTCACTTTAGAAACTGCGGTCATTTGATACTTACAATTAACAACCACGTTGACGTATTTGACGTCAGGCGTGGCCACCTCGTTGCTGGCCTTGCATTCATAACGTCCCGCTTGGTTTCGCATGATGCCTATGATGTCCAGATACTCTTCCCCGTCCAGAGGCTCGGCTGCAGAGACACAGAAGGACAGACAGTTATGGGACTGACAGAGATGGGTAAAAGGGAATAAGGAGACAAGCTAAATAAGGAGGTTACATCAGTGAGAGTGGAAGAGAAATCATCTCATGGATCTTTCTGATAGAAGATTTGGTGAAAATAAGTTTAAAATGAAAAATAGGATCAGTTCAGAATCAGGTCTTTTAGACTATGAACTAAAATGGGAAAATGTGACGTTTATCATTTTAAAACCTAAAGTTCAGCATTTGCTTCCTGCCAAGTTGGTCATTTCATGGATGTGACTGTATTTGTGGCTCTTCTGGAAGCATCAGCCTCACACTGAAGAACGCATGACTTTGTTCATCTGTTTTAAGCAGTCTGTGGCAGGTTTAGAGCAGTGCTTCTTAATTATCCCCCCCGGCATTAGAAAACATTTCGCCCCCCCCACGACTATAAATAGTATCATTTGTTTCTATAAAATTGTTATAAGTACACCTTTGCATAATACTGTAACATTGTTTTCTAGCCTGTAAAGATTTAAAGTGCATCAATCCCACCGTAGTCACAGTGAAGCTAAGCGCTACATCAGCATCGTCATATTTCCGTCTTAACTTTCTGGTGACTTTCGTTCGTCTCATTATTTCCATCTCTCTCCTCCTTTATTTTTATCCCTGTTAAATATTTTTCCATGGCGTCTCTTGAGGGTTTGTTCACTTCATATCTCCTGCTCTGTCCTGTTTGCGCACATGTCGTGCAAAAAAACAAAACAAAAAAACCCCCACACAATATGGCTAATACTCCCTGAAGACACTGTGATAATGAGAGCGCCACTGCCCCCTACACTTTATTCCAGTATGGAAAAAACAAACAAACAAACAAAAAAGACTTGTTCTCCGGGGTCACACACGCCCCCCCCCCTGGCATCGCACCGCAACCCCCCAAGGGGTCGCGTCCCACTATTTGAGAAGGACTGGTTTAGAAGCAACAGCCAGCAGCTGTTTACTGTAGCTTAGCTTCGTTTAGGACACAACTAAGCTCCTGTTGCCCCGTCTCACCTCAGCAGATGTAGCTGTGCTTAATAATAGGAGAAAGTCGAAAGAGAGTAAAACGGCATACGAAGAGTCAAACATTTCCATGACAACAGTTTTGTCTGCTCCACATTGCTCGGATCAACTGACAGAAGTTGGACAAATCTTTGACTCACGGACCAAAGGTGAAGTGATTCGGAGGATGAGGTTTCTTCCGCTTTACAGCACAATTGATTTCTGTTGGAGCCACCTGTCACTGTGACCCGTTAACTGATGTCTTTATTTTTTCCTCATGTTTCAAAGCTCGGCTTTCTCTTCTGAGAATCAACTGTGTTCAACCTTCACATTTAATGTTGACTGACTGGTTTTAAAAAAAGAAAAAAACTGAATGTTAAGTGAAGATGATCTGGACTATGTGTCTAGTGAGGGAAGTGTGGTTACCTTACTTTAAAAAAAATCAACTAACATCAGCTTAAACTCTCGAACGTTCAAACCACAGTCACTACATACAATATAAAAAGCATGTGATTATTGAGATTTCTCCTCAAAGTGACTAAATTATTATATTTTACAGTTCGTGCCGGCACCAGAAGTGAAGGTGTCAGGCTGCTTGAACTTGAAGTTGTTCAGGTGATCTGCAGGTAACAGCCACACTTAGATCCACAGTGCACACCTTCTCACAATCACAGTGTTGTGCTATTGTAAGAACAAAGAGGCAATAAAGAACTGGAGTGGAAAAAGATGAAGGAGAGGCTCAGCTCAGATTCCAGACATTGCTCCTCAACTTTGCATGCACGTCACCAGTCCCTGGAGGCAAGTTAAGCTTGTTTGCTTACCAGGTCGTTGCTTTCTGACAGTTTTGTCATGCACAAGCTTATAATTCACTTATAATTTGTCAGATTGTGCTGAAACAGCTCAGACTGTATGACTGTGTTGTGCAACAGCTTGTAGGTGACGTATCAGGTGTTCTGTCTGAAAGCTTAAAGTGAGCAGAGGAGTGACATCTGTGAATGTCACACAAAACTGAAGAGTGTAGAAAAACCCAGGAGGCTGTCAGACAAATATGTGATTAATTGGGAGATGACCAGTCCAGCTAATTACCCATATAAAGAACACAGTGGCTGGGCATCTCATTTCTAATCATCAGCGGGGTCTCGTGGGTGGGTCAGAAGCCGAAAACATCATCCTTTTTGATTTGTGGCCATGTTAACTGCACCTCCTTCATCACATTGAAAAATAACATTTGTGTGAAGACCCTGATGCTTCATTACTGTTGATGTGATAATTAGTTCATTGCAGCGTGTGTAATGTTATTAACAATTATTACACTGACACATGATAAACGCTCCGCGGATGCAGGCTATAAAGAGTCGAGGCAGATGACTTTAATAGCAATTCTAAATTCATTTCCACCTGATAAAAAAAATGAAAGTTTTGAGAAAGGCAGGGACTTGATAAGTGGATCATCTCCTCATAACTAGCATGACAGCAGTGTGGATCCCAAGATATTTTCTCAAAGAGATACAATTACCTGCGGTGAATCTGGGAGGGAGTCTCTGAGGAGCCAGCATAAGTAATAGCTGCTGCAGTGTAACATGCTCTGAGATGTCCCTTAATCTAAGAAAATAAGGAACGATGGAATCTTGGTGATGGAAATAAATTGCAGTGACGAACTCTCTGGGGTGTGGCAGAGAATATAACAACAGTGGATGTCAGTAATTCATGTTGTGCCCCATGAAAAGACCAGGTGACCTCATGGACTCTTATATGAGATCCTAGGAGAGTTTGACTTGGACCAGTTTTAAGACTTTAAACTACACAACTTCAGATTTCTTTCCAAACAGAATGCAGCATTATATTTAAAAAAAATGTTGACTGAAAGATCATCGGTATCATTATCAAAGTCGACGCCCCGTCATATTCAGACCTCCTTGAACGAGCTGCCACACTAATGTGATCTGGGTGGTGGGATTGAAAACCTCTTGCCATGAAAATTCTACTCAAGTTCAGTCTCTTCTTCAGCACGTTGGTTTGGTGCAGTAGAGGACCAGGTGACCGCTAAGATCAAAGAAAGGAACTAGAGGAGAGAGGAGGGAGGAGAATTTAAATGAGAGATGGGAGGAAGGCTAGAGTTGTTGCAAAAGTGCAACAATTAACTCTCTGTTGTCTTTTTTTTTTGTTGTTTTGCCAATTGTGAAGGCAGAATGGAAAATGATGTGCTGTGTGAACGCAGCACACAATCAATTGCAATGCAACATTTTTATGGGTTTTTGTCTGCGCCCACAGGAGAATACAGTTTTATATTTTCTACTTAATGAAGCTCAAGGAAGATAGATTGGTTAGTCTTGTCTAAAAGGGAAGTGATTTAAGTGTGCATCCATGCTATGCGTGTATGGGTAATGTCTTTGTTGAAGCCTACGTGGGTGAATTGGGGTGAAGACAGATATCCTAGATGGTTTTATGTGAGGACACAGTGTGGTGACTGTCGCCCAGTTCACAGTATGGACAATAGAAATGCCCTTTTGAAAACATATTTGTCACATTTGTCGTATGTCATATTTCTATGCTAAACTAGAGATCAATGAATGGGGGGGTTTGGTCACATGAATTGAGGTGTGAATGGTTGTGACACCATCTAGGTGGGAGATCCAAAGGCTGTGTTGTAAGTCAGCAGGACGGGTCGTAGCTGAGATCTGAGCGAGCCAATTGCTCCTAAAATTTCCTCAAAATGTTTCCTCAAAGCATTTAAACTTGATGGTGAAAGTAAGTTTCAGTCAGTTTGAATTGAGAAAGCCTTCTTAGATGGAAGGTGAAACATCTCCAAGAACAAAGAAAAAGAAGTTCAGTTGCCTTGATTTAAACCGTTCAGTTCCCATGACCTCGATGACTGAAAGTCTATCGGCACAAGTCAACAATTTTACAATGACATTGCTTATGCGCTAACTAAGTGTAATATTAATTAACTTGTCGCAGGATAGTGTGTTAGCAGACTCATTTTTCCTAATCAGCATATTAGCATAAGTACAGCTTCTGCTAAAAGGAATGTGTTGATAGCTCAAAATTCACCTGTTGGTGGCTGGATGAGCAAAGCCCCAGAAGTCATGAAAGCTATTAAAGGATACACGCTATATAAACATGGTTGATGATAATACATTTGGTTGTCTGAAGTTAACACAACCTCTAAGTCTGGAAATATCTGATGAAGTGAAGTGACCCTCTCAGATTTGCAGAGTACTGTGACATCACAGACTCAAATCAGAGAGCAGAGCTATCAAAGCCTCTCCATCTTTATCGCCACCTAATTTCATGTTCTGCTGCATTTGCAGTTCCTCCAAAGTGGGCAGCGTAAAACTGTAACATCGGTTTCAGAAGTAACACATCTTTGCAGAGGGCTGGAGTGGAGTTGAGATGGCTGTGAACACAGCCGAAAGGAAATGATTGAAAAAGGTGCTATCATACTGTTACTTCAAGAAATAACATCTTCTGTCATCTCAACAGCTTCTAAACTACAGTAAATAAATCAAATATTTGGTAAGACAGCTGCCATTGATCAGTGTTATATTTTTAACATGACTAATATTCCCAAATGTAAGTGACTGACGATCAGAGGTACGTTTGGAGAATCTGGACTCAGGGCTCTATCTTTGAGACGATGTCAGGAGTGCTTTGTGCAGACTGTACGCTGCTGAGGCCTCTTGAATTGTAGGCTACGACTGATGCAGCGATGCGGACAGATGTAGAATTGCGTAAACAGCGTGTGGTGACAGTAAACAACACGTCAAAATAAACCGCTCTGTTGTAGCGATTACATGTACTGAAAAATGCTTTAAAAAAAGAAGCGGTGAAGGAGAGGAATGTGTTGCTGCTCATGGAAAGGGAGAAGAGGGACAACTTTGGACACAACCTACATTTATTTTTTTTAACCATTATTGAACCAAAAACAAAGCCATTCTTAGTTAAGTTTAAATTGGCATGAGAGTCTGTTAATGTTTGTAATCATCACTTGAAGAGAAAAATCACAGGCAACAACTGCCAATAAAGCAATGAATTAACAGTTTTCAAGTTAGAATTAACCTTCAGTTGCTTGAGCGCAAACAGTCATTGTAATTCATTACAGTTTATGAAATGTAGACTTTCATGTCTGTAAAAGAGCAGAAAATAATCCATTCAGCCTTTAAATCTATACATTACAGTATACAAGCCAGTGGGAAAAATGTTGACTTTCTTAATATTTGGAAAAGCAAAAATTTGGCCACATATGAAATACTGGCCATTGATCCAATGAAAACATGAAGAAAGTACATAAATTAGACATTCAGCAGTCTGGCACATGAAAGCATCTCTCAGAATTTAACACACCTTCAAACTTCAGATCCACAAAATTAGAACCAGGCGTTGGAGACGAGGTGTTGATAATTAGCACTTTCTCATAGAAAGAGAGGTGAAAGCAGCTTTATTCAAACCCTCTGCTCCTCTCTTTGCTTTTTTCCAATTTCTACTGGAAGAAAATTACAATGAAGTAACACTTTCTCCCGAGCCTGGTCACAGTGGCAAATTCATCCCAAGAGCAGATCATCTGAAGCAAAAACAAGTCCCCGAGAAGCCAAAAATTTAATTAAAGCTAACTCTTGCTGCCAAAGTGCACGCGTCGGCAATTAAAAAGAGATTTCATAAGCTTGAGCAGCATGAGAAGCGTGCCAATGAAGACCTCGGCAAAACTATAGTTTATCATTTGAATTCAGGCCAAGATTCTGCCATTTGCAAGGCGAGTTTATTAGAAGAGGAATTTCACACACAAAAGAAACCCAAAGTGGTTTACAGGCATTAAAATGAAAGAAAGATGAAAAAAAAAAATTGATAAAAACAGCAAATAAAATGCATAATCAAATCACAAAAATACATTTGGACAGAAAATGAATAAAACAGAGCTTGGAACAGATGAGTAAAAACAGTGTAATGAAATTAGACTGAACAAAGGTTTGAGAAAACAGCAGTTTTCAGTTTAACTTTAAAAGTTTTCCCAGCTCAGGTTCTACCAGCTGACGGCCTCCTGAAGATCTCAGAGCTCTACTGGGTTTATATTCTACAAGGAGATCAGAAATGTATTCTGGCCCCATAATGTTCACTGATTTGTAAAATAACAGCGAGTCTTTAAAGTCTATCCTGTAGGTAACTGGTAGCCAGTGTCAGGGTCTCAGTTTTCCTGGTTGTTGTTAGAACTCTGGCAGCAACGTTCTGGACAATCTGAAGCTGTTAATTAGCTGTTAATTAATTTTCATGAAGACCAGGCAGAAGAGCGTTACAGAGGTCGAGTCTGCTGGACCTAAAGACATGGATGAGCTTCTCTAAAGCTGCTCTGGACATCAGATGTCTGACTCTTGATATCTGTTTGAGGTGATAAAAAGCTGTTTTAGCTTTGATGTGGCTGATGAAACTCAGCTCTGAGGCAATTAAAACTCCAGCAATTCTAACATGAATTATTGCCTCGAGCTCCCTGGAGTTAGGCTGGGGAGCAATTTTTACTCTTTCCATTTTGTTACCAAACAGGATTATTTCTGTTTTCCTTTAATTTAACTGAATAAAGCTTGATTGCATCTAGCTATTGACATGCACAGCGCTGACAGAGGGAGTCTAATGGACCAGAGTCATTTTGCATTGAAGAAATTGTTCACCTGAGTCAATAATTTTTCCAATAAAAGAGAAGATTAGAGATTGGCCTGTAATTGTTTAATACAGAAGGATCCAAGCTTCTCTTCTTCAGAAGGGGCTTGACAACTGCAGATTTAAGAGATTTGGGAAAAGTTCCTCATTAGAATGATGTATTGACAATTTCCAGCACGTCTATTTGTAGAGAAGCAAAAACTGCTTTGAAAAAGCTGGCTGCTTAGGTGTCTAATTAGCATTTTGATCAGTTTAGATTCTTAACTATGTCCTCCAGGTTTTTAGCACTGATAGAAGTAAATGTCGACAATCTGATCAAACTATCTCGCTGCAGTGCTGTGAGATGTCCAGGGTTTGGTGTAGATATTTTTAATGGCAAGTCTGATGTTTTTGATTTTTACATCAAAGAAAGATGCAAACTCATTACACTTGTTCTAAGATAGGAAATCAGGGCTAACTGTGCTGGAGGGTTGGTTAGTTTCTCAAAACTGGCAAAAAGCAGTGTTATGATTGTGAAGGTTTTCTTTAAAGATTTCATAGTGAATTTGCAGACGGCTTTTTCTCCATTTACGCTCAGGTTTCCTGCATTCTCTCTTCCGATTTGTGACAGCTGGGTTATTTCTCCATGGTGCTTTCTGCTTGCCAGACAATTTTTTTTTTTTTTACCTTTTTAGGTGCAATAACACCAATAATTTTAACTTTCGAAATGTTCAAGAAGCCCGTCAACAGACTCAGACCTTGGGCTCACTTACGTAGACATGAACTTCCATAAAAAGATGAGCGGGCTGTTCATTTATATAACGTTTTCTCAGAGAAACTGACTCAGATTGGTTGACTTGAAAAACTGACATTTCAGAGAAAACACAGAAGTGATCAGAGAGGCCAACATCCTCAAAACAGTGTTAGAAATAATGACAAATCCAGTGTGTGCCCTCGCTTGTGTGTGGGTTAGAGTTAGGGTTAGGCCTCTTTCACATGCTGCAACAGGTCAAATGTTTCTGGCGTACCACAGAACTCACTGGCAGTTTTGTCTGTGGGATTGTCAATGTGAATGTTAAAATCACAAGCGCTGAAAACACGCTTGAATTCTGCTGTGATAACAACAAGCAGCTCAGAGAAGTTGTTGATAAAACTCGCTGAGAACCTTGGAGGTCTGTAGACAGTAAAGAGATATTTAGGATGCTTTTTTTTAGCACAACACACAGATATTCAAATGTTTTACAATCAGAACATGCTAAATGCACTGAAATGAGTCTTTAAATATAGCAACACCACCACCTTTCCTGTTTGTTCTAGAAACATTCATTGAGGTTGAAGGTTGGAGGGGCTGACTCAATGAGAACCAGCTGTTACTATTATCTAACCAGATTTCAGTTAAAATCATTAAATCAAAATTACGCTCAGTGATAAAATCATTATAATTAAGAAAGACTTGCTGTTCAGAGATCAAACATGTAGCAGAGCTACCTTTGTAAGGTCACCTGAACAAAATGTTTAAGGCAAGGAATGTTTACCAAATGATTCCTGCTGGATGGTGGATTTATGTGCACCACCTTCCTTCTAAGACCTATAAACACAGGAATAGAGACGGCAGCTGGAACACTGGGTCTTGGTTTGTCCTGGAGTCATTCATGGGTGCCATCGTCCTTGTGACCCGGATCCAACACACATCAGTTTGATGAGCCTCCCTCTCAACACTTCTGATGGGTCTCATTTTGTCTTCATCCTTTTGTTCTAGTTCTAGTTTGCAGTTCTAGTTCGCAACTATGAATAGAAATCAAAGCCTGAGTTGTTTGATTTCAGTAAAGTCAGAAATGTGTGTTGTGTCAGAAGAAGAACCTCATCTCAGCTGTGAGGCAAGGTGGGGGGCAGTGGTTTGGGCTTGTCTTGCTGCTTCCGGGACTAGGACAGCTTGCAGTTATTGATTCAACTATGAAACAGCATTTCAGAATGTGTTTGAAGAAAAAAACAGGACGCCCATCTGGAAGTTTAACACAACATTTTAAAGAAATAGATCCTCACTTCTACAGCAAATGCACGAAGAATGTATTGAAAAAGAAAAAAAACAAGCGGAAGATCAGTGAGCAGGTCACACTTTCATTCCCTGGCAGAGCTTCTTATTCACATCTATTGATTATATTTCTGAGGTGGAAGTGTTTTTCTCAAACTTTTCTCCTGTATGCTTGGATTTGGGAGCATTTCAATGTCAGGTGCCTGGAGCTAGTCTTACAATAGAAGTCTCTGTGGAGAATATAGGGGCAACAGATGGCAAAAGCCACTGTCTATTTTCTGCTCCACAATAGCAGTAACTGGAATAGAAACTCGCAGATAAAGCTTCCTCCTGACATTAATATACACTGAATTTCAGCTTTCTCTGCAATGTAACCTGCTCTGACATGACATTGTGGGATGTAAAGATGATTTTAGAAAGTAAAGTGCTGTGATATTATGTTGATCGTTTTCATATCCAGTTTTAGAGAATGTATACGTAGCTTTAGAATTAACCCATTATCAGAATAAATTCTAGACAGCACTAAGGCTGCTTAAATCCAAAACTAAATTATCCTGTCTGAGATAGAAAGCTCTGTTTCAGGTGATGCTGAAAAGTAATACCTCTGATCTAAGACCTGGAAGCACTTAGAGTGTAACCATTTAAAGTCAGATATTAAAAAAAAAAAAAAAAAAAACTTACCATGCTGTGAAATGGAGATTGTATTATAGCTGAGGATTATGGGAAACATCTTTGAATGATTATCTTTTACAGTAAGCTGCACTGCAGCCCCCTACATCTGAGAACTGATGGCTTATAAAGGAAGCACTTTAGCCAGGTTGTCTCCGTGGCTATTAACATTTGAAAGCAGTTGCTAAATTGTTTGAAAACTACTTAAAAATCTAAAACACTTCCACGTGCACACTGTCTGTGGTTACACTACAATACTTGTGTATGTTGTTTCAATGATTGTTTTTATTATGTAAATCACTTTGTATTACTTTTGTATGAAAATGGCTTTATAAATACATTTGATTTGATTTGATGTGCATATCATAGCAAATTATTTGTTTTTTATCCATGAATAAAAAAATTAAAAACTGATCTTTATACTGGCATTTGATGCCATGTGTAAAGGTGTAAAGGTATTCCCTCTTTGAATCCTGTCTTATGTGTTGGAAAACAAAGTTATAAGACACTATTACAGACAAGCAACAGCTTGATGAATTGAACATCAGCAGGTCTGTATAACTCTCTAAAAGAAGATGTTTAGGCATTTTACTGGTCTGGAGTATTCAGGTATATGCTAACTTAATGCCAAATGGGAAAGCCATAAGCCATGGTGTTAGAGAAGCAACTGTATGCTGCATATCAATCTGGAAAGAGTTATAAAAGGAATACATGCCATGCTAAAGTTTTTCATCTGCCAATTATTTAATTCTCTCAACCATCAAATGGTGGATTCACGCAGCTCGCATTATGGCAACGCTCCGGGGTGGTTCTGATATTCCTCATTCATACCAAAAATGACCTATAAAATTTATTTGTGCTTGCTATACAAATAAGCTGTATGCTTTGAATTAATCCCCCCCCCCATGTAGGATTTCATTGGCTAGCTCTCGCTGTGTAGCCACAGGTTGACTGGCTGACGGGTGCGTTGAAGCTGGAAAAGCTTCAACATTCTCCAACTTTTGACATGGGCAAATGTTCACAACTGCGTTCTCAACACATATTACAGTTGAAAGCCTTGCAACTGGTTTCTGGAGTTGAGCAGCTTGGAAGAAGTAAACTCCCACAAATTGCCTGGTAGATGCCGATTTGCATTTCAGGTTTGTGTAAACAGCCATGTTTTCCAATTCTCATCAAGTCGTCTGCAGGAGTGACAGATAGAGGAAGGATGAGAGCACCAAGGAAAGTTCTGGAAGACCAAACAGATGAGCTCTTCCCACCTTAGAGAGGGAACCAGAGACGGGAGGAAAAAGGGGAGACTGAAAGGTGAGCCAGTTGTGTTTTGCTCCTTTGCATATGTTCATGCATCATTCATAACCATCACTCTACCACAGTGCAAAACATCATATTTATTTTGCAAATGCTAATTTATGTTAAACAGCTGATTAGGAAAAAAAAAACTCCAGAGTCAAGTGGCATGAAAGACCCTGGAACATGTATTTTCTCTTGCATGCATGCTGGTTGACAGAGTGAGTTCTGGTGTTTGTATATGTGGACATGCACATAAACACTCCCTTAGACCCTCATCTCCTCTTTATTGGTGTTTTTTGACCATATGTGCACGTGTAACGAGCCAGTTGGCAAATCAAATCAAACCACAGAGCAGCTAGCGTTCTTTCAAGGGTTGCCATGATTTAAACGATGGGTTAGGACATAATTACAGACTGATTGCTCTGATTAACACATTTGTCACAAATGAGATAATTATAAAGATGACCAGGCTTGGAAATGTAATACATTTTTAGCTGCCAAACTAAGCATGCTATGAAATGCTGATATGCCACATCAAATCTTAAAAGGTATCAGTTTGTTGGGTGTTACTTTTAGTCAAATTATCCTTCCATGACAATACACAGCTTTCCAGTTTATTGTAGGAAAAATCACTTGCCACCTGAAGTATCTCACAACCCCAGTTCCAGAAAGGCTGTCATTACATTGACTTTTTAATGACATTTCAGATGTTCTCCAAAATGCAATTAAAAGTGAACGCAATGATTTGTGATACCAATAAACCAACAATTTATTCCCAACAGAACATAATAATTATATCTAATGTTGAAACTGAGAAATCATTAATAGACACAAAAATCATTAGTAAGATACTGGCACTGCAAATAGATAAAATAACTTATTATTCACTCAGACCAAACTGGCTTCATGAAAGGAAGACTTTCCCCAAATACACATCACGTAATCACACTTCACAAACGAGCACACCAACTACCATTTTTTCATTGGATGCAGAAAAAAGACATTTGATAGGGTTTACTAGGAATTTCTATTTTACTTAATATTTTGCTTGGTGAAATTTTTATTAATTGGATAAGTATTTTTTACACATCACCAATGGCAAGAGTCGCCGCAAATGGATTAACATCATAGCGCTTCACCTTACACAGGGGTAAAAGGCAAGGATGACCACTCTCCCCATCTTTATTTGCTATTTTTATAGAACCTCTTGCAGCAGCCATACATCAGAATAGTAAAATCTTAGGACTCCAGACAGGGAATACAACACACAAGATCAGCTTGTATGCTGACGACATCCTCCTATATCTACAAAGTTAATCAACATCACTTTTTCAAACTATCAATTTTATAAACTCTGATTAACTGGTGTAAATTAACTATCCTACCACTAAACCCCAGTGGTTGGGATGTGGCAACCCAAACAGCACCCTTCTCATTTAATACAGGCAATAATAAATATTTAGGACTTAAGCTGTCCTAAACTGTCAGAGTTAGTTGGCCTTAATTTCAACCCACCTTTAGAAATAATAAAAGGAAACCTTAAACACTGGATGAAACTACCACTGAACCTCATATATGGAATTGTCACAGTCAAAATGATCCTACTTCCCATGATAAATGATCTATTCTCAATGGTCTATGGTTTCCCAATATTACTGGAAAAACAAGAAAGTTAGAATTAAATTATCCACACTACAAAGATCCAAACTTAAAGATGGTCTGGAAGCCCCAAACTTCCTTCATTACTTCCTTGCCAACAATCGCCAATATAACCATAAATAGATAAACCCAAATTGGTGTCTCTTCCTGGACAGGATTAGAACAGTCATTTTGCAAAGTAATCAATATTTCAGACTTGCCATTTATAAGCCGCTCCATTACCTGCCATCCCTGCTTCACAAACCCAATCATGGCTCTGACAGCCTGGTGGGAATTTCATCAAATTAAGGAAGAGTCCTGAGTCCCATGAAACCACTAAATTTTTCATCATAGATCACACAGCATGAGCATCAAGGGCATCACACACTTTAAACATATCCATAAAAACAATACTCTGGTTCCATTCTCTCACTTTGTGCAGAAATATGGCACTGGAGGAAATCCGTTTCTAGACTACATGCAAATTAAATCTTCTGTACAATCTAAAATGAACAGCAAGACATCTAAACTAAACCTTCCTTCACTGATTTTAGAGTTAACTCAAATCTCAAATCACCATAGAATTTTATCCAGAATTTACAACTTAATTTCTTTGACCGACATAACAATATCCATCCCTTCAATAGAATGGGAGCAGGATCTTGAGTTCTCCTCCAATGCTGACTTCTGGCCCCAAATTTGTAAAAAATATTTCTTTCAAGCACTAATACAAATTTATAAGTCATACAAGATACTTCACAGAGTGCACTTCATTGGGGAAAAAAAGAATTAAAATGGGCTTCAAAGACACAAATATTTGGTCTCATTGCAACTTCTGGCCTGCAGCATCCCCTATCACCCTCAGCCTGTCTACTGAGAGACTCTTCCATGATCACCCTGGATATCAGCTCCAATAAAATGTTCATTTCCCTAAACATTCCCAAGAAACATTTCTCATGAATTGAAAACTGAAATCTCAATTAATATCACTCTCTGGAAACACATATTAATTGATTTAATATCAATGGACAGAATCTGGCACGAATTTACTAAAGCCCTAAATTCATAACATGTCCCACAAAGGATCTGTAGTCATACATTATGATATTTGATGCAAACGCTATATTTGGTGTAATCTCCATTTGTAAGTCTACAGAGATGTTTAAACTCCTCTCCTCCTGCCCCTGTTTTCAGCTACCATGATCCTCTTTTCCCTGAGAGTCCGCTGATCTACATCCGCATAGCTCAGGGGAGGGATAAGAACCAGCATTAATATTGCAGGGCATGTGGAGGTCATCCACCCTGCACACTACATCTTTGTTTTTAATGCCCTCAGCTCACACACAAACATGCACACTTAAACACAATCAACAAGCAAATTAACAACGAAAACAACAGGCTAAAGTGGGGCTAAACCCTCCACCCTTTTAATGCTCCAGAGTAGACATGAACACACACCTCAACATAAACATTTCACCTTTTCAACTAAATTTAGATGTCGATGGACATCTTTGTTTAGACGTCTTTTCAACATCTCGGAAGTTACGGCTTTTCACCTTTCACTTCAACCAAATCAAAATGTGGTCCAGATGCCTGACAAAGTTGTCTTTCCAACGTAACTTTGCTTGGTGGGATAGTTCTCTGGCTTCACCAGGGGTAACAGTGCACTGTGGAGGGTTGTGTTGATGGCGTCTTCAGTTGATTGTTTTGGTCAATTTGCAAAGTGATGAAGACCAAAGCTGAGAGGTTTTAATATGCTCTGCTATGAGTTTTTCAGAGTATATGTAGTCGTTTCCTCTATTGGGCTAGTAGCCCAGCTTCTGCCTCCTCTGTCAACACTGCCTATGCCGCATCTCTGACCTGACAACAATCCAAGTTGATCCTGGTGGCCTCACTATTGTGGGATGTGATGAGCTTGGTGAAAAGTGCTAGTAACAATAATCTGGCACCACAGTCCAAGATTGATTTACTGCAGACATTTCCCTTGAGAACACATCCTCACAACCTATGCACACAATCAAAATATACTGTCAGAGCATTTAGGATTAAGGCAAATTACTTGTGATGCATAGAGCACATAGGATATACTGCCCACGTTTTATAGGGCTACCCAAGTAACCACAGGGTAATGGGTGTGCAATGGGGTATAACTCACATTCTTCTGGGGCTTTGCAGACCTGTGCCTTTCTGTGATAGTAGTCTTCCTCCAGTTATTTCAGTAGAAACAGACAGGATCTTCCACTTATTACGCCATCAAGTGCTGATCTTTTTCTTGCAAAAATAATGTTAACATAGCCTGGAACTTCTTGTAAGGTTCAGCATGTCAACATTCTTCTGTATTTTGTCCCTTCACACAAAAGTCTTCTGAATCAGTGGGAGTTGTGTCGTGTTCTTTTCAAAGAAAAAAAAATGGCTAAAGACTGAGACAAATTTTGGGGCTAATTCTTTTCTTAAATTTCCTCTTTTGGGCTGAATGTGGGCCAAGACAGGATGGCTAAACAGGGACGGATTTTCAACGTCTTCTTTTGGGCTAAATAATGGCCACGACGGACTGACATTATCTAGCCTTACAAAAGACATCCATGGATGTCTGGTGTTTGGTGAGTATATAACATGCTCAGGTATATGTATATCCAAATTTGACAAAATCTATTAATCTTTACCTATTATGTCCTTGACCTAGATGCAGACCTACACACATCTCGTATGTACGCAAACAAGCACGTGCACACACACGCTATTGACACACTAATAGTATAACTACGTATAACCTCTCCTTTTCTGCTGTCCAGTTTTCTGTACTGTCTATATATTCTGTTGGCATATATCTGTTTTTCTTCAACTTGCTAACACAATCCACCACGCCTTCATTTACATACACCACAACACACAAACAGAGCAGATGTCACCCGACTGCACACACCATCACTGTCTTGTCTCTTTGTCTGTCTTGTCCTTATTCTTTGTTTTCAGTATCAGTGATTTTAGTCCTCCCTGACAGAATCGGGGTTTTAGGGGTTAATAAAACATGTTAGATTAGACTGTCAGAGAGGGCTGGTGAAGGACACATGTAATCACACACACACACACACACAAGGAAAGTAACTTCTGCTGTGAGATCACAATGGCTATATACTTGACTTTAAAAAAGGTTTTTTCCAAATTATGGCACAAACTAGTGCCATATGCAGACAGTTGTTAAAAAAAGAAAAAAAGAAACAAGAAATCATAAAAAAGAAAATTATATAATATGAATGAAAGTTATTAACTCTTTTTTTTCCCCAATTTAATGTCAAGTCTCAAAAATCTTGAAACACAGACCACAAAAGGTTGCAAAAGCAAGTGGTTCTTAAAATAAAACCACTGGAGGAACATTTTATGCTTAACTGAGTTAATTGGCTACAGGTCAGTGATATAATTGGGTATAAAGAGAGCATCTTAATGAGACAGAGAGGATAAGAAAGATAAGAAAAAAAAGGTCTTCGGGGTACAGCTTATTTAAAATGGACTGAGGCAAAATAGAAAAAATGTGATAAAAAAAAAATGAAATCTGAAATGATTTTTGGAAACCCATGGTGCTATGGATGTACATTAGTGCCTCCTAAACATTAATGCTTAAACAGAAACATATGGTCCTACCCAGAGAATGTCTTTTTCAGACAAGGCCTAGCATCTTTCAGCCAGATAATGCCCAGTCAACTGTTGGGAAGCTAACCTAGAATATGTAAGATCCAGACTGATCAGATCACCAGAGGGCTGGTGAAGGACACATTTACTCACACATGAACGATAACAGTTGCACCAAGATCAAAGTGCATAGTCAATTTTCAAATGTAAATTGCACTTATGACACTAACCATTAATATATGTGCAAACACGAAAAAGCTTCATAGTGAAAGAGTCTGGGAGCTGACCTCTGCCTGAAAACTACAGCTAAAGACAACCGATAAATCCAAATGCAGCAACATGAGTGAATCAGTAAGAGAGATCACATCTCTCCTGTGTTAAAATTTAGGATCAAATTCTGAATTCTGTTACTTACATATAACAGCCTAAACAGCCGAGCTCCTTGTTATCTACAACACCTGATAACGCTGATAATGACTTCATGTTTATTTGTAGGTCCTAGAATATCCAAAAGTAGATTTGGATGACCGGCCTTCTGCTATAAGGCACCTTTACTATGGAACCAGATACTAGTTTGGGTTGAGGAGACACCACCTCCACCTTCAAATTCAAACTTAAGATATTTCTGTTTAGTAAAGCGTATCGTCTTAACTTTCTGGTGACTTTCATTTGTCTCATTATCTCCGTCTCTCTCCCCCTTTCTTTTCATCCCTGAAAAATGTTTTACCGTGGTGTCTCTTGAGGGTTTGTTCACTTCATATCTCCTGGTCTGTGCTGTTTGCGCGCATATCCGTGCAAAAAAAAAAAGAACAGACACAATATAGCAAATACTCCCTGGTGCACACTGTGACAATGAGACCACTTCCTGTAGTGGATTTGCAATTACACTTTTTTCCAGTGTGGTAAAAAAAAAAGCATGTTCCCTGGGGTCACAGACACGCCCCCTCTGCATCGCACCAGGCCCTCCCAAGGGGTCATGCCCCACTATCTCAGAAGGACCGGTCTAAACCATAGTGTGTTAGGGCTAATAGCCACAGCTACAATTGTAGGACTGGCTGAAGCCAAGACTAAGTCTTAAACATGGCGTCGTCATCAGGGTTATTATAGTTAACGAAAACTAAGACTAAAACTAAAACTAGCAATGAAAAAATATTTCAGTTAACTGAAATAAAAATAAAAACTACAATTAAAAAAAAAACGAAAACTAAATAAAAACTACAATGAAGGATGTAAAACTAACTAAAACTAAACTGAATTGTAGATAAATTCAGCTTCGTTTTCGTTGTCGTTTCGTTTTCTCCCTTGATTACTGCCATAGAGATTACTGCCTGTCCTGCAGCAGCCGCTATGATACCCTCCCTCCAGAGAGGGGGCAGCATAGCGGATATAGACCTTTTCGGGCCAGCCCCCCGGAAGTACTCCGTCCGCCATTGCTGGAGGGTGCTACAGAGCGACACTTTCACCGGCTCGCAGATTAACCAGTGTTTTTCTCTTTCTACAAATATATATTTTTATAATGTCGAGTCGGTCGAGTGGGAATAATGTTCCGTCATAAACTGTGCCAACAATGGCGTGAAAATTCAACAATGGAAGAAGAAAGTATGCACGAAGACTGCCTTGTTTGCAGAACAAGAAGTTAGGAAGACGTGGGTGAAAAATATCAACAGAAAGGACTTTGTTCCAAATGAATACAGCCGGGTAAGTTTTCGTTAACATTCAATCTCGTACTACTCATAGTCTCGCTGAGAGTCCCGGACGATTCTGGCCGAAAGAACAGCAGTAAGAGGCTACTGTAGCCCTCGGCACTAGCACAAGACTATAAATGAATGAATGAATGACTTAGGAGAATGATAAAATAAATTAAATATAACATTAACACATAGCCTAATTTACCGCTCGCGTTAACATTACAGCAGCATAATCTTTATGGCTTGTTGACGTTAGTTATAGCCCGCGTTCCACAGTTTTTAGTGTTTGATTATGGGAATAGATCATGCTATTTCCATAACCAATCATTAAAAACAGCGATAAACTACCTTCATCTGTAACTGGAGGCCACTGCCTAACATCATCAATCCAAGGCATGTCTGCGTTATCAGTAACAGATGCTCCACGCTGCTGTGTTTGGGTTACTTGATGGAGCACCGCACCCTCCAGTTATGGCGGGGCCACTAGGGGGCGCATGTCCACAATTTTCAAGTCGAAAAGGTGTTAAACTCCTGCATACTGCAAGAAGAAGAAAACTAAAACTAAGACTAAAACTAAATAAAAACTAAACTGAAACTAGTCAATTCCTCAAAATAAAAACTAAACTAAAACTACTAAATTACTTGTTGAACTAACTAAAACTAAACTGAAATAAAAAAGCAAACTGGAAAACTAAATAAAAATAAAAACTAAAGAAAATTTCAAAACTATAATAACCTTGGTCGTCATAGCTATGCTGCTATAGGTCTACGCTGCAGGGAGACACCAACATGATCAGCTGAGCGGTGTCCTCACCCCTCTTCTCTCCCCTCCTTTCTCCTTCTTTTCTCTTCTCCATCAGCTCAATCCATAGTTGTCAATTATGACCACTTAGTAAACATAACTATGTGCTTCATTATTCTTGTGTTTTTTTTAATGCTATATCAACTAATGTGTTGACCTGCAGTTTGATCCTCAGACCATCCCAGTATTTGCTGTCCACACCTGTTTATATAGTCTCTGACACATATAGACTAATGATATATCAGTCATAATATAGAACTCTTAGTTCTTCAGCTAACAGAAAATTAATAAGAATATTTTTTTTGTCTTATATAATCTTGCCATTATATGTGCATCTTCCCTCTCTCTGTCCTCCATCCTCTCTCTGTCCTAGCTCCCTCCTCTTTTCTTTCTTCACCCGGGTGGTCTTCAGCAGGAAGGTCCTCCCTTATGATCCAGCTCCTGCTCAAGGTTTTATCCTTTTAAAGTGGACTTTTTCCTTGCCACCTGTTTGGCTTAAAGTTTTTTTTTTCTCCCGGTATGGTAGTTTATGTGCTTGCCATTTTTTTTAAATAGGATTTAATATTAGAATTTTAGTTAATGACTTTTGCTCAGGGGTCATGCTCTGGGTCTCTGTAAAGCCCCTAGAGACAATTTGTACCATAATAGACGATATATAATGTAAATTAAGTTGAACTGAACTGAACTGAACTGAACTGAATTGAAACTGAAAAAATGAGAAAGCAGACTCATGACTTGAGTTGGGGAAGAGCTCAAATCTTTTATCAGAGAAGAATGAAACCACATTTCAAAAACTCCAGCAACTTGCCACTGCAGTTTCCAGATGGGGTATGAGTACACAAAGTGATGCTACACAGTGCTAAATATTGCCCCCAGCCCAACTTTTGTGAGATGACTAACTGCCATCAAATTCACATTTAACTTACATTTTCCTGAAGAGGATACATTTCTTTAGATTAAAGTATCGATTGTCCATAAAATATGGGTTTAGGAAATTTTAAAATCAATTCTTTCTACCCTTACTTTTACATTTCCCAACTTTTTTGGAAATTGGCATTGAACACCCTTTAAAATTAAAACACAAAAAATAAGCCTGTTAATTTACTTTGTTTAGATTTCCTTAAATTCTAAAGTCCTATTGTGTATGACAGCTCTAAATAATGAGACTTTTGTCAAAGGAAAACCATTCATGGTCATATGTTTTTGAAGTCTGGGTGACAAAAGCAGAGCTATTACTTTTATGCCAGGCCGTGTGCTTCCACGGTGCTGGTGGTGCAGAAATAACTCAGGTGTTGGAGCCAGAAACAAGACAACTGTTTACTTGCCACTTCTTGAGCAGAAGAAATTATATGCACAGTGAAGCAGTTCAGTCGTCTGTTTTCCACAACGCTGCCATTTCTCTCTCTCTCTCTCATTTTTCCACTTTCCTTTACTTCTTTTCTCATGTTTTCTTTGCATTTTGAGGCAGCTTCGGTCGGGTTGCTCTTAGCATGGTCTCACGTTGTGGTTTGCTGTCAGCCATGTTGTTGTTTGTCCCATTGAAGTGTGAGACTTTAAAAAGAGATTAATTGATGAAAAAGCACAATCAGGTATGAGAGATGGAATTCCCATGAAGGGGAGATGGGTTGTCTTCTTTTTCTTCTGCTTCTGATAAACAGATCCAGCCTACTGACGATGGAAAACCTCTCATTACATATTGGACAGATTAAATAGGCTTGTGTTTGTCACGAGAGAGGGGGCTTTGTGTTAAACAAGGAGAGCAAGGTCAGGCACAGAGTATATCTCTGCTTTCTGTTTTATCATGGCTATTATCTGCCCCCTCCTCTTTCCTTTCTCTGCCATACACTGCAACACCCACATGTACACACTAGACAGCCCCACTCACACTTCCTGCAGATGTCAGTGAGTGTAAA
This sequence comes from Hirundichthys speculiger, assembly GCA_018398805.1. Lineage (NCBI taxonomy): Eukaryota > Metazoa > Chordata > Actinopteri > Beloniformes > Exocoetidae > Hirundichthys > Hirundichthys speculiger. The sequence goes on from JAGFBZ010001224.1 coordinate 4,710,456, forward strand.
ATAAATTTCTAACAAGGTTGCTGCAAGCCTGCAAGTTTGAGAATAAATTGGCATTACAACAACTGACACTTGGCATGAAATTTCCGAGCCTGTTCTATTACAGTAAAGATTGAACTCTCGTGACCAGTCATGTGAATGATCAGCTTTTAGTATTTGATTAGTTTTGTCTAATGAATCTAAAACAGATAGCCTGTCTTTCTGTTAGCCAACTTTTTTTGTTGACTAATGTCCTGCGATTTCATGATAAATGCTCAAAAATGTACAGTGGAGATGTTATTCTCCATCTCTCTACCGAGATGCAGCTAACACCTTTCTGTGCCATGCTGCTTATGGTTAGTGTTTGACAATGAGGACAGTTGTAAAGTACACAGTTAGAGTTGGGAATGATAATCTGTCTCTGACAATCTGACTCTGAATCAGTGTAATGCACAAACAGTTTTCTATAAGGTCAGGGTTAGGGAGTTAGGATCGCAACAAGAGTTAGGGTGCAATGCCATCTCCTATGTAGTCATGACTATTAGCCTTAACACAGCATGACTTAGACTAACTATAGGCTTTTCTAAACAGGAATATTTTAAGTTTGACTTTAAAGGTGGTGGTCGTGTCTGCTTACTTAACCCAAACTGATAGTTGGTTTCATAGTTAAGCTGCCTGACAGCAAAAGCCCCGTCCTGCCAATCTACTTTTAGTTATTCTGGGAACTACAAGTAAACCTGCACTCTGAGAACGAAGAGCTGCACACAAACGTCAAAAATAAATCACATTGGCGTACTGCTGCTGCTGCATTACTTGAGTACACCTGACGTACTGCATTTGAAGTCGCTTCGTCATGCTGCGCACGTGGGTCACTTCAAAGTAGTAGCCAGAGTCTGTTGTCAGTTACATTTTAAACACAGCAACCACAAAATATCAGATCTTGGAAAAAAAAAAATCTGATTTCAGCAGTAAGACCTCCAGCATGAACGTTTTCTTAGACAGTCACATATAGTATAAGCCTTTGCAAAGCTATTCTTGTTCTTCTTTCCTTCTACCTACAGAGGATCATCTTTCCAAAAAAGGAGCAAAAAATACAAAACAAAAATCACTGTCTTAGCTCCCAAGACATGGTTCTTTTAACAGTATGTAAAGTCCAAACTGAGATGGGATAAAAGATGTTTATATACTGTATGCTATTCCCTACCCCCTTAAGAATCTGGCCTCACTCCATGCATCTAGATATATTTGAATAATTCAAATGCAGCAACAGCTAGCTGCAGATGTTATGACTGATCATTGCTCGCCCTGTTTAAGAGTTAATAAGTCATGTTTTTTGATTTACATCGATTTGCATCTAATTTTAGATATCAATGTAGTCTTTGAGGGGTTTCCTCATGCATTTGTGTGCTTTTTAGACCTCAATAGTTTCTTCGTGGATAAGTACAGGTTACAGAAAACAAAATCAACAGAAGTAGCTTAAGAGCTGTCTGAATTCTGTTACTGTATCTGATGCTAAAGTTGGCAACTTCTTTAAGTTGCTTTAAATATAATGGCAGTTTTTTATCATATGGGTACATTCAGAAATATTCCTGACTCGTTTGTCCTTCGTCTTCTTAGCATCCAGTAACACACAAAAGAAAAAAAAAGTGCACGACCACTCAGGGACCACACATGCTCTCAAGGCTCCCATTATTACATGATTACAACATCGGTAAGATGCAGTTCCACCAGAGGTCTCTAGAAAAAGCTCCAGAAGACATTCTGGGGCGAGTCTCTGTAAAAGTTACTGGAGGGAAGAACCGCTTACCTTCACATGGAATAGTGCTGTTTGTAGAGGAGAGCGCCATCTAACACATTACTTTGAGATCTCTGCTGTCTGCAGAGGACATAACATGCAATTCACTTCAATTCTATGCTCATATCAACATTCATTGTAGAGGTCTTCGAAACAACTCGACAACCCGAAAACCTGAGATCATGACCTGACCCGAAATGGGTCTCGGGTTCATTCACAAGGCGTGACTCCGGGTTCGGGACGGAATTGGTACAGTTAGTCTCGGGTCCGGTCCGTGCTCTCTGACAGTCTAAGTCCGCGTTTACCCGAGAGAGGTAAAGATATTGGCGGTGGCAGCTGTCACTCAGCCCCCCCCCCCCCTCCATCCAATAGGCTGTGAAATGTCAGGTAAATGTCAAGCAAAAGTAAACACAAAAACTGTAGTTTGGTTTAGCCTATGTCAGGACTCTGGGCAGTTAAATGATTATTCATAAAACAATCGTGTTGCTGTAGCGTGTTATTACCGGTTTGTCCGGCAGCTGTAAAGCACAACGGATCGCTAACAAGATAACGTTGAATGAGAGAATATGTTCACGACACGTCCTGACCGGTGTAGGCTATTAGCGTTAGCAGCTGCTACAAATAACATATGAATCCACAAAGAAAATAATGACGTGGATTTATTGTTGTTTAGATCACGTAACCTATGTCGCAACTGAACCGGGTAGGAGAAGACAACTTTAGGTAAGAAAATCAAGTTTTATTCAACGCCAGACAACTTTTAACATGAGCAACTATGGGCTGTATTGTCTCATTTCTATTTGGATATCTCGGTTCAGTTCGTGGTCGGAAACTAAAGACACGGGTCGGTTTGGTTCCGGGTCCAAATATTGCGGGGCAATTCGGGTTCGGAACTCGGACTTATGATATTAGCTCGGGTCGGGTTCGGGTCGAATTTCTATTCGGGTTCGAGTCCATGAAAGTGGACTCGTGAAGACCTCTAATTCATTGACAAGAAATGATTGTTACATTCACAGCCCTGATAGGACAACAGCAGGTGACCTGTGACACTGACGAGTAAAAACATTATAGTGACAAGCATGCATCTATATTTCCTCACCAGGTTTTATTCCATAGGCTTTAGCAGGGATACAAACTGAACACCCAGTCATGGGGGTTACGTCTCCTTCAGGCCGCTGCACCCCAGAGGGATGTGACTCAGGACTTTTGGAAAAAAGTGCTTATGGTCGATAAAAGCGCTGCAGAGTTTGTGCATAGCTGTGACTTCAAACAACTGTGAGCTCCAGTGTTCAGCCAACCTGGCGGTGCAGCACCTAATGAGGCTGTGCAGAAATTGTGCACAGAACATTATGAGCGCAGCATGCACCGTGTGACAGCAGGCTGATTTCAGGCCAGTTGCTGATGGTGGTGACTGTAAACAAACAAGCGAGCAGTGGCAGACTGCAGAGAGGAAATCTGCTTGAGGGAATGATGAGCCTCCCGAGGGGCTGGTGTTCAGCTGAATGTACACAAATGCACCTTCACACGCAACTGCACACCTTCTGACAAACGACTTGAGCTGTGGAGTGGTACTGTAGGTTTGACCCGTCGGTGGCTCCGACGAGGTGCCCACCCTACGCCACTAAGGCTCATGTATCTGTCCTTTTACCTGCACCAACCTCTACCCAAGAGAAGGATATGTGCTTGTTGTGCTGTTCTCTCTGTGTTTCTCCCGAGAGTGAGTACAGGATTAAAGACACAGTTACACCCTACTGAAGGAGGAGATAGACTTGTAACAAAAAGTGCAGGAGACAGGTAGCGCTGCAATGAAGGACAGGAAGATGGAGCAACTGGTGAGGTGACAGTAGAAGATAGAGTGGCAGGGAGGAACGGGATAGTTTTCCAGTCAAGGTGACAGTCAGTCCTGGGGAGAAATCCCTCAGCATGTAGGAGGGATGTCAAGGACACTCAGCGTCAAATCTCTAAAAGGCTAACCTGCCAAGTGCCGTTATTAAAGGGTTATGACTTCAATAGGCAGCAGGATCATAGGAATGTGGGCTGTGGTCCAAATTAATTATTTTAGACAGATGTCTTTGCTGGAATGAACCTGCTGTAGTAGATTCATGGCTTACCGTTTACAGTTTGTGTTGCTCAAGGACGTTGTGACAGTAAACACAGCTGTTATGGACAGGTAATGATGTTGAGGATCTTAAAGCGGTGATATTTTGGATACGAGACGTTCTTTGTAGCTGTTCATCCATTCAGCCCCTCAGGTGTAATAAGCCATTGTTTTTTAATGTCTTTAAGTGGAATCACTGGAGTCCTGCATCCCCCCTCAGATGTCCAGGTGTGTGTGTCTTTGCCTGAATGAGTTTGTGGTTCTCGGTGGTTGCTACCCATGTGGCATCAAATGACTACTGCGCTAGTGAGGTGAGGGCATCTTGAATGCCCAATTGAAAGTTAATTAACTACTGGAGTTGTTATAACTAACGATAAGAATGATTGCTCATCTAATAATACTGTCCATTTGCATGCTAAAGCAGTGCTCTGCTTTTTCTTTCCTGTCTTTCTTTTATATTTTTTTCTTAGCTGCTTTCTTTTCCTTCCTTGCCTAAGGACAGAAAAACGTCCCCCACTGCTTCTGCTCGCCAGCTTTGCATGGATCCACCTTGTGTCGGGGAACACCGCAGTGAGCCAGAGGCTTATATCCTTCATACTTTTCCAAATGCTATTTAGATGGTCTAAGAGGAATGCAGCGAAGGATTCCCCGCTTGACCAGCGGCCCTATTTCTCCCTTCATTGTGCCAGCTGGGGGCCTGCCATTCTCCTGGCTTCCTGCTGTCCAGGAGTTCCAGTCTCCAACCAATAGCATGTATTCTGAGGGGAGATAAAGAAATGGGGATGGACTGGGGCTGGGAACCATCCAGCTCAAGAGATCACCATAGATATGGACACACACACACACACACACACACACACATAGCCTATTGTGCTTCTCTTGGCACTTTTATTTTCTCAAGATAATGATGCTGTCATTATATATACTCCTCCCCACAAATGCATGCAAGTTGATATTCACTATGGAATATTCAAAGAAGATAAAAGAATTACAGTGTCCAACAAAAATATAGCCATCAAGGGTCTGCCCTTCAGTCCTGTTCCCTCAGTTGTCAGCATCGAGGAAACACCAATATCGCTAAATACTACCCACCAGCTTGACATCGTGTCACTGGAGTGATCCCTACCTGTGATGCAAATGCAGCCACAGAAAAAGCTCACTCATGTTTCTGAGCAACAACATCAAGGTCACGGCCACAACACGACTCCGGGCCTCTCCCCCAGCATTCAGTAAAAAGACTTCTTCGGAGGCAGCACTGATGTTAATCCAAAGAGCCACTGGAGACTAACAGAGATCAGTGTAGTAGAGCTTATTCTTCAGAAAAATAGCTGTGTCTGTCTCAAAACCAAATTGAATTATATGATGTTCTACACCTTCTTTTATACTCCCGAAGTTAACTCTGCCTACTTTTTCTATTTCTACCACCACTATATCAAGGAGGGATCTACAGCACCATTTACTTCCTAAGCCTCACTACATCATTTCTTCCATGGCTTTCATTATCTGAAGCTTTGATTTTAAAATGCCTATTTAAATACAGTTAAAACTTAGCATATTGTGCTTTTCTCAACCTGTTTGAGCTATTTTACCTGCTTCACTTTCACCATTTAAAAAAAAAATCATCCACTGAAACCTGCAAAACAGAAGAATATAGAAAGTAAACTGAACAAAAGTTGGGAATGAGTTGTTCCCAGCGTCCTTTAGAGAAAAGCAGGCCATGTCAAGTTGGGCTAGAGCTGGACTGAGCATTAGAAGTTGACAGAGACTGAAAAAGCTTTTGACAAGATCAACTTTCCAACTCCACCATGGTATGTTGTCTTTCAATGAGCTCCTCCATCGCTGAAATCCTCAGCAATCGCTCGGTCTGAGTTTGGTCTGAATCCATCTATGTATGGTCTCCAGTCAGAAATCACTGAGCCAGTTTGGTGTCTCTCTCTTCCTACTCTCATCACTTCTCTGACCTTGTGACGAGTCCAACTCATTTACTAGATTTGAACCAAAGAAAACGAGCATCCAGAGTTGAACAAGGGCATATTTTTGTCAGCAGTATGGGACATTTCTCTCTGAGAAGGCCGCCAAACCTTTGCAACAATAGATTTATAAAAAAAGTAAAACACACTGAAAGGACACCCAATGTCTTGTTGGAATACTGTTAATATTGTTTAAATATTCACATTGTTTTCATTCCATTACTTTAATGATCACTTTGTTTCTATGCTCAAAAAAAACTGCCTCTATAGTCATAATGAGGTATAATTCAGTATAATTTTCTATCTCCTGCCATCGTGTCATGCCAGTTCTTACTCTCTGCGGTCTCACCATGCAGGTACAGAAATCTTTGCTTCACAGCTGGTCCAGAAATGTACCAGAAGACTTCAGGGAAATTCATACATTTCAGACTGACAATGACTTCATTACAAACACTCAGATGGAGCTCTGTGCGGTGGAAAGCAATAACCAGTCTGACTTCTTTGATGGATGATTTGATTAACTTTAGCTTTCAAACTTCCTAGCGAGCCACTTTGTCACTAAGAAACCAAACATGTCAGTTACAATCTAATCAGCTTTGGAATAATCAACCAAAAGAGGCAACGGAGAAATAAGATTGTGTGGTGCTGCGTTTCAACTTGGATGGTCCTGTAGAAACAGATGACAGCAGTAATCCAAGAAGACGCCAAAAGAAAATCTATTAATAGTCCAATAAACAAATCTTTAGATTAAATGCCAGTCCTTTGCCACTCATATCATCTGGATTGCATGGGTTGTACAGACTGCAGAGATAACTAACTGTCTGTTGTTGACTGACTTTCTGAGTTGTGAATTTCGGCTTGGTTTGATGAATGGTTTTTACTCGTATTCCTAACCTCTCTGGAGAATAATTAAGTGTTTTGCAACATTTGAAAATATTTTTAAACTGTGAAACTACCCTCTGAGGATAATATGCATGATAGGTGGGATATTATGGCCCCAGATTAAATGAGTTTAAAATCTGCAAGCAAACAGGAACCGTTTACAACTGCCAGTTGTCATGATTTAATCATCTGTCAAGGCCATGCAAATGTCTCATTTAACTCAAAGCATGTAGTCCTGAAAATATATATTTTTTGAAAAGACAAATCAGTCAGACCAACAACTTTCTACTGCTGTTATTAAACTGAAGGACTGCTGTCTCATGTGGCCTGAGGCAGTTGATTGTCCCGGTCAGTCAAGGCAATTGCAGTGTCTTCTTTCATACTTTTATTCTCTGTTGAAATGTTTGAGTTACTGACAATTTTTTATGCTGAAGAGATCTTGGCAGTTTAGTGATTTGGATTAAGATCAAATTTGGGATCAGAAAACAGACGCATGCAGTCGTCACAAACTAAAAAGAATGTGTTATACCATCGGAGGAGCTTCACAATGACAGAAGCTCAAGAAATGTGAGTTTGTAGGTTTGTTTTGTGTAAGTGTGCTGTAAGTGTGCCATGTGTGCACGCCTGAGTTTTCACACATCTATCTACTTCAGCATGTGTAGAAAGTCATCGGTCTGAATAAGAATATTCATGGGCTTATGCAGGCGTGAGCTTCTGCCAGACTTTTGGCACTTGAAATAGTGACTCATACTCGAATCGCAGACTAGTCAAACATTATGACTTGATAGTTTTCTGTAGTGGTTTTACAGTCACTGACAGTGATAAAAACCGTAACCATTGCTACCTTTTAAAGGAGGATAGTGAGTTCAGTTTGAGCTGTTGGTAGTAGCAATGACCTTGTGGCAATGCTGCTCCGCAGGAATACATGTTTACACCAGAGATAAGCCCAAAAAGTTTCTTTAGATACAGCTCCATCAACACATGACCTTTCAGTGTTGTGCGTTGTTTTAAAATAATCAGATTAGTGGCTCTATTGGGCTCCTGTAACAATGAAAGGTGAAAATATTTGGGAAAGAGCTACATTAAGGCATTTAAATCTATATGGTTACAAACAAAAGACATACTATAAATAGAAATATTACATTTCGACTCTAAGCCTTCCCCAAAGTAGGCTAAGGCTTGAGACAGTGAGACTGCTGGCTGCCAGACATCACCGTCTCCGCCAACAGTAGTCTATAAACGCTTGGGCTGCATTTGACTTATGGGTTCTAGGGACAAAAAAAGTATATATAAACGGGAAAATATTGCCACTTGTTACAAAAGAAATTTCAGGATACGAAAGGCAAAAATACAGTAAGTGCTGCTACTCGCAACTCCCAGAGTTTACCGAACGAAAACATACTTGTAGCTGCTCTGCCATTGGCTATCGGCTATCATCTTCCCGGCATTCCATGTTTTTTACAGTTTCGGAAAACACGGGAATTTGTTGAAAAGAATCACCCAGAAAAAGTGTTCACCAGTCGGGCTATCGTTCACTATGTTGATGTTTGCCTTTCACATTTTAGAAGGACTGTTAAAAGCTGACAAAAGCAAACGTCCTTGGATCGGTTCTTTACAAAATGTCAGGCAAAAACCACTGCTGAGAGAGAACATGAACCAAGGAAGGCAAAAGGTGACGACGATAGCAGTTAAAAGGTAAATGAACATAATTTTTACTCTTTACTTTATTCTTTGTTTTTTTGTCATGTACAACTCTCATTTTATGTTTATTGTGCAGTAATCTAATGGTAACATCTATTTATTACATGTTTTCATGTATTTTTATGATTTATAAAAAAAATTATGTCCACATCTTTGGGGGGCTTGGAACAGATTAGGGCATTCACATGGAAAATACGTCTCTACTTACGGAATTTTCAGGTTACGAAACTACTTCCAGAACCAATTAATTTTGTAAGTAGAGGTACCACTGTGTATATATGTATATATGTGTATGTGTGTGTGTGTGTGTGTGTGTGTGTGTACATATGAAGGTGTGAATGAAAATTTTGAAAAAAATAGGAGAAACCTGAGTACTGCTTCTATCCACTGGGTGGCAGCACCGGTTGAAACCTCTGAATTTGGGGCTTTTACGAGATATGCAAACTACCAGTTTTGAAAGCGACTATGATTTGGAAGGTGCTGATGAAGTGCAAGGGTAGGGACAAAACAAGGGAGAATATCAGACAAACTGAACCTCACATGACATTCCAGGGTGTGTTCCCGTCATTTCAGCAAGGAACTACTTACTACTTACTGGCTGAATGGTGAATCCTGTCCACTTTGCACGGAATAACTGAAGGAAGTCACAGTGGAGAGGGGCGCACACTTGCAAAGCCCCAGAGGAATGTGAGTGGTAATAAACCAGTCAAAAATCCTATCATAATTCCTCTGTCATATAAACAGCAGAATTCCTGCAAATCTAAACAGCTCCCTGACTGACATTTTCAAAGCGAGGTCGTTTCCATCATAGTGACAGGTTTGTATTTCCTTATTTCTGAAACTCAATTTATCTGCTGACAAATACAAAAAAGGTGTTTTTTTTTTTCATTAATTTATTTAATTTTTATATATTCAGGCTATTGTAGCTGAAATATTACTTTCTCTGTCCTTCTGTACATGTTCTCATTTATTTTCTCAGAACCAAAGCCATCAGGATTCACAAAGGAACATCTAAATTTCAGGGTTCTGCTTCATCTTTGCACAAAACACAAACGGAGGAAAAAAAAAATCAAGCTTTCAATCTTCTTCACAATTCTATGCAGCAGAAAGTCATTACCATATGGTTTACAGAACTACGCAGAACAAATAGGCTCGCTTTAATGCAAGCATGGGTAATGGAAAAGGAAAGAAAAATAACACAGACCCCATTTGTACACGTATCAGGTGCAGAAAACAGATGTATGTAATGAAACGTGTCTGTTGCTCTGACAAAGTAATAAGGCCATTGATAAAAAGACAACTTTACATCAGAACAAAGTTCAATTGAAGCATCTTTATGCATCAAATACAAACCATCTGCAATTACATTTGATTTCATGGGATTCAATCAAAAGAAGAATTCATGATATCAAAGGAATGTTTTCCACTTCATAACATATAGCTGATCTAAATCAGCCAAATATATGGTGTCATTACCTCCACCAAGGAGGTTATGTTTTTGCCAGTGTTTATCTGTCTGTCTGTCTGTCTGTGTTCAAGATAACTCAAAGGTTATGGATGGATTTTAATGAAATTTTCAGGAATTGTCAGAAATGTGAAAAGGAAGAACTGATTTCATTTTGGGTGTGATTTGGAAGAAATCCTGGATTCTGGATCACTTTCAAATCACTCCGTTAATTATTGCCTAAAACTAATAAATTTTGACTCAGGGATTGACAATTGGAACCTCTATCAAATTTCGAAGGCATATCCGGATCTGATCCAGAACGCGGATTTTATCGCAGTCTGTAAATCGCTATATGGGAGAACTGCTGCGCTTGGCAGAGGTCTCATTCTCCGGGTGCTTTTCTAGTTTCAATTAATTTAGACTTAAAATTTAGACAATCTGCTAAAATTCATACCAAACATCAGAATGGAGAAGAAAGTTGATTTAAGTGACAGAACATGATATAGTTGTTGGTCTCAGAAGGAGTAGCTCACCTCCAGTACAGCTCAAGCAAACCTTACACAATAGCTATTACCAAACCTCCGTCACTCAGATGAAACAGTAAGAGCTTCAGATGACAATTCCTTAGGTTTATGCCACTGAAATTTGAATATAATCAAGAATATTTCCTTAGCTCTCATCAGTAGTCCAGTGCACTGCTGTCACCTTCATCTCTTTACTTTGCGATCTCTACCTCCCTCTCAGCACGTTCATGTTCACTGCTCTCTATTCTCTGTTAGATCTGCCTCTCTGTCTGCTACATGGACAGACTGCTCTGCACACATGAACAATACAAGACTGATGTGCTTTTAACGCAACACACAATCAGATCCACAAGCATTTTCACATCTTACAATAGTGTGGTGATATTTTGTTTGTGCACTTCAGACTGCTTAGTACCAAGGGAAAATTGATTAAATGCCAAAACCACATTGAGTAGCTGAGTAGCTGACAGTGTCCATCCCTATACGACTACAGTGTTCATATCTTCTGATGGCTAATTCAGCAGGATAAAGCACCATCTTAGAAACCTTGTGCGCCAAAATGTCTGAGGTTGTTTCCACCACCTTGTTGAATCTATATGATCAAGAATTAAGGAATTAATCTGGTTGTAGGTGTATCCAAGAACCGGCCTGGTGGTTATGCAAGATGGTGTTATAAACACAGTAAAGCTGAGAACTAAAGAGCAGTTTTGGCTTTGTTGCACAACTGGTCTTAGAAACAGGAGTTAAGAAGAGATTAATTTAAATCTATATCATTAAAAATATAAGAAATATAAATAATGATTCTCACAGTCATGATCTGATCTCTTTTTTTAATTAAAGTCGGCTGTGCACTCTATGAGCACCTGTCAAGATGAAGACTCATTTCAACTTTCAATATAAGGATTTTTAAATGTGAGGAACAGCTCTTTCTGTAATTTTTAATTGGATTTTTGAGAAGTTTATCATCAAAGGACACTAGATAACTTAACGCTTATGTGAGCAGTGGGTTCCACTGGGAGAGTGAATAATGTAGTGTCATTATAAAAATTTATTTATGAACCAAAGAGTGCACCAAATTTATATTTTATAAATCATACTGTGTAACTTAGAAGTTTAAACTTTTAAACACATGTTCAGAGAGGAGCAAAAAAAAAAAAAAAAAGGCAAAATAGATGCAAGAGAAAATAATTATAATAGTTAGTTGTTTTTTTTTTACTTATATCTGAATATATTTAAAAATGAACCAAATACATGTAAGTACATAAAAAAAGATTATATTTTTTTACACTGTGTTACACAACCAGTAGATATGCTGTGTTCATGAAGGAACCACTGAAAATAGTGTTGATGAGTAGGAACATGCAGCAAAGCCTTGTTATACCACTTTGTTGGAGGTGCTATAAATCACTGTAGTGCTCAGTGAACACTTCATACATTCAAATGAAAAAAAGGTTGAACGCTTGTGGTTCTATTGTACTCAGATGTCAATCATTTTAAGGGTACCGCCTTGGATAGACCTTTGAATATCAGGTTGCAAGATGGGTAAGGCAAAAGCGCTCTGGCTCAACCTTACGCCTTGTTTCCACTAACCCCGATCAAAAAAAAACAAAAACAAAAATGTAAGGAACTAAAGGAAAGAAACTATTTAAAAATAAAGACAAAGCTCTTAGCAAATAAAGGAATAAAATATGATACAGAAATATCAATGTTAATCCAAAACAGGGACGTAGGCTAAATTACTGGTCATGTAAGCTAATATTTATGCTAAAGTTATCATGATACACAGTGGCATCACTGTACTGTATTTCTACATTTGCTGTTGTGAACATGAATATACCCAGCTGAGTGGTGTTTGTGGGTAGGAAGGAATTGGTGGGACTGGCACCTGACCTTTCTCATGATATGTTGCCTCTGTTTGGTCTGGGGCGCTATGCTTACATACTGTGCCATTAGCACACCTCTTACAACAAGAAAAACGGACAAGATAGCCTGTAGAGCAATCTGGACAATCTGGACTTTTTTACTTGGCTTGTCAGAAAGGAAGAATTGGCACGGAAATTTGCCCGATTACCTTGTAGCGGGTGGCCAGCTTTAAACAACAAATTTAGCATTTAGATGACCGCAGAATCTGGCACAACATCTGTCAGACATCTGGAGTGGAATAATAATGACTCTTACCTGAGGGGTTCAGCAGTCGCCAGGTGATTGCAGGATCTGGCCTGCCAGTTGCCAAACAACTGAGTGTCACATTGCTGCCCTCGTTCACAATGATGTCTTCTGACACCTTGTAGATGTTTGCTGGAACTGAGGACACAAGAGAATCAAGGTTAAAACTCCCAGAGGCACTGAAGGAGACACTCTCAATAATAATTCACATAACCTGCACATTTCATATCCCGTACATCTGATAGTCTGTAATTTATATGTAACATAGCCTGCACATTCATAACTACTACATTTCAAACAAGTTAAATTGATATTTCAGTTCGTTATTTCATGTTACCTGCCCTGTACAGATTGTTCTTCCATATATATATATATATGTATATATACACACATGTTTACATTTCTCATCTTTTTGACGTGCTTAGTATGTTGTACTTTTGACCTTGCTGCTGCAAGACCTGAATTTTGTGAAACAACTTTTAATCAAACAAAACAACTGACAGTTTTCTTGTAAAAGTACACCTTAATGATTACCAAACTTAAAGTATTTTAGTCATAAAACATCTGTTTTATGGCAAGGACAAATGGACAAAAGGACAAATAGAAACAAAAGCTGACCTCAGTTGTTGGATGGAAAGACGAGTTCAGAAGAACTTTGTAAAACCTTTATTTTATGCTACATGAGCCCTCAGGGGTACAGTAAACTTTTTCACCCCATGATCCAAATAAGCTATTTCATTTCCTGCCCCACAGACCTGGGCTCATGAAAACAGATTGCTTCTTTTCTCTTTTCATATTGGGATAGTACTGATTCTCAGTTCAGACACATACTTTCAGAAAAGTAAGCTTCAATATTAGATTCAAAATCTGAAGGTGAAAGAATAAATTCCCCATATTTTCATGTGTATGTGACACTGGTGTTCAAAGTAGCTGGGAGTCATCTTGTCACAGTACTTAATGATCCTTCCTTGCATTTACCATCTATTTTGCAGCCTTGATGCAGTTACTGTCAGAAAAAACAAACAGAAAATCTTTAGAGAAAATCAGCTCTAAAGAAAAGGCAAATCATAAAAAAATGGGCATCCATCCATCCATCCATCCATCCATAACCAGGTAGAGTAAGGAAAAAACAAATGAGCCTCAAAAACAAGTTTCAAAAACAAATAAAATCATTTTGAAAATGTTGTACTTTAGAATCCTGTGCAGGAATGACAGAACTGGAATAATCAGTTTTTTTTTTTTCTGGAACCAGTAAGAAAGCTTGATGAAGTGTTCCAGGAGGCAGGCGACACATTTGGGACCTTGAAGTGATTAAGGCTGTAGTAAGTGTCTTAATGTTAGTGCTGCTAAGGTGGTCTTCAACCTGGCAATGCACTTTAATTAAAAATAATAAAAAAACCTAACAAAAAAAAAACCCTGCTTTTCAACACACAGTTAATACAACTATTGAATATGTTCTGAATAAAATTCAACAGCAAGATTCCTGTCATGTGTGCAGAGATTCAAAGTCAGTGGTTTCTTAAATCTGCCTTCAATTTTAACCTCAATATGTGAAATGCTCGCCAGCATGGACTTGCGTCTCGGAGGAGGAGGTCCTCGCCTGCACACTCAAATACACTATATATATATATATATAATATATATATATATATATATATATATATAATATATATATATATATATATATATATTGTTTAGTTTTGTTTGTTTAGTTTTTTTTTTTTGTTTTAGACAATCGATTGGCTACCTGAAAGTCCCAAATAGTTGGTGCGGCTGCTGGTAAACACACTCTGGTCGTCGATGGTGTAACTGGAGAGCAAGCCGATTAACGGCAATCTCTGCTATTTTCTCAGGGGTTCAACTGAGGCCAAATCACGCTTTTTATACAAGAGTTAATTCGAGAGGTCGAGCCGTTTGTGCACATCCACACGTGACCAGGTGGATGTGCATTGAAGTCATTTGGAGGCCCTTTGTACAAGTGGACATGAGTTGCGGGCAGGTCGGACCACCCGTAATGCTTTTTCCTAAACCTGCGATGGTACGATACCAAGTTTGAGGACAGGGCAAAAGAACATGCCCATTGCCACACCTACAAAGTGAGTAAAAGAGTCTGCAAAATGTGTAGTGGCTATAGTGGGTGGAGTATGGTATTAGCGGTTAGCGAAGGCTCCTATACACACAATTTGAGGGTAGCGGCTAGTGGTAACAGGTAAGGGGAAGGGGCCTTAAAGTCTGGAGGTGTCCATAATTTCACATCTGAGCCGGAGTTGTTGAGAGAGAAAGGCATGGGAAACAGGGAAAGGGGAGATGCTTTAAAACATTCATTGTTTTTTCTTCATGTTCTGAGGAACATATTTCTCAAAGCTTGCATGGTTTGTTTCTTCCCTAGTTAAATTTTCAAATAAGCAATGTCGTGTTTTTCACATACTTTTGTGTGTCTCACATTACATATCATGCTTGGTTATGTTCGTTGATAAAACCATAGACTTGGAGTACTGACTGCCTACCTATGGACAAAATCTGGTTTGGAGACCAGGTGGAGTCATGGGTGATCGAGTTGTCGTCAGATTGAGATGTGCAGTATGCGACCCCTGTGGCCACTCAGTCACATAGTGTGAACACCACAGTGACTTGAAGACTCTCAATTACAAGACAGCAAGTCAATCTGGTCTGAGCACCACATCAATGTGTCAATGTCGAAGGTCACACTGAGCTTTTTTTGGGACCAAAAGCAACAATCTCTGTTTTGTTGTCATTCTCTGGATAGGTTTAGGCATCAAAACTATGCAGTTAGGTTTAAGCATGTGATTTTCTAGTTATATTTTGACATCAACACGGCTTGGTTGGGTTAGGAGGGAGCTGCTTTAAAATGCATTGCTTCAAAAGATTGCTTTCATGTTTTGGATAATGAAGCTGAAACCATTTTACTATGTATATCCAAAGCACTGATGCACTGGTGTAGTACTGGTGTAAAAAAAAGGCTTTCCCTCTTTATTAATTTGTGACACTGAGAGGTCCCGAACAAAACTGCAGTGTGTGATATAACTGGACAAATAGAGGTACTTTGATCTTCATTATGTATAACTGACCTTTGCAGGAATCTCCACATTAAGTGCATCGAAAGCATATTTAAATGTTTGCAAAAATATGCTGATAGTTTCTTTGCAGTTTTTTACATACAGAAATACCAAGATAATTATGGGGATATTTACTGAATGTTGACCTTGATTTTACAACCAAATTCTTTGTCATAGAAATATTTCCCCAGTCAGAAGAAAATTAGAAAGAGTCTTGCTTGCGTTAAGGTGTGCTCACCTGATCTCAGGTACAAGGTGGCAATTGAACAAAATAGAAGAAGTTTTTCTGCATTTTGGCATACAGACAACATAAAACATGTCTAAGATTATCACAAGTCTTAAGTCATTCCATGACATTTGTGTCAGCTACCAATTAGAAGTGTTGTCCTTAGATTGACAAAGGAACTGGGTTGTAGTCATGTAAATAGTAAATAGTATTCCTAATTTTAAGTCTGAAACCAAAATTCTGGCTCTCCCTCTTCAGATGTGAGAGAGCATCCTGTGTTAAGTCTTGTTTTAGTCATCTAGTTTATGTTTGGCAATAAGAAGCAAGACAATGCTCCTTCAGAGAGCATGTTTGACTCCTCTTTATCTTTTATATTACCTCAGAGAAGCAAAAGTTGCATAAAATTGACTAACATTATATAGTTTCTCTTAATCCAGTTAAGAATTATTTGGGCCTCTGAATCATCTACACATAAAGCATCAACCCATCAAGGCCTTGATGCAAGCATATAAGGACACCAAATCTGATTAAGGAGATGTCAAGTCTGAATGGCTTTACATTAAGCACTAATGGCTTTACATAAAGCACAAAGATGTACAAAGCCTGTGTGAAAAAGGAACAGACTATTTTAGTTCTTCACAACTGTTGTCAATTTGTCCATAAACTGGGTACTTAAACCCCAAATGCTCCATAAAACGTACTCAGTGACTCCGCAACAATCGTCATCGAGTTGTACTTCTGTTGTGGGAGCTACGCATGCCAGCAGCATTTTGGCTTCTCGTGTTAATAAGGCACATTTCCAGTTTCACACCTCGGATTTTGGTGCTTTCAATATAGCAACTGTAAAAGATGACCTTGATTTACAACAAAAAAACATTACATATCACAGTGATTATATTACAAAAAAACAAACAAACTATAAAAGTTTGCAGTGCTCAGGTGGAAAATGCATGTAAAAACCAACTCTGATAGGAGTTGGTGGGTTGAAATGAGAAAAAATCTTCCCTTCTCCTCCATATTGACAATTTTTTTCAAGAAACAATTTTCAGTGCTTGTTTACCCTGAAAGGCTTTTATCAAGGCTTTGTCTGCACACCATCACTAACAGCTTTCACACTACCCACATATTTCTCTCTCTCTTTGTGTCAAATGCACACACAAACACGCGCATGCACAAAATCTGCCAATATCACATTTCTCTGGAGAAAAAAGAACAACTGACAAGACAGTTCCCATCATGCAACACGGCAGTTTAAATGAAGTCACAAGACTTATAGCTGTAGTCGAAAGGCCAAGTAGTGGTGAGATGGAACAGAGAATAATGGGGACAGAGCACTCAATATTTTTTTCTTTACCTTAAAAAAAAAAAAAAAAAAAACAGCATGTGCTTGGTTGGGAGAGTTGATTGCCCCAGGATCTGAGAGTGGAGAATTAATCTTTGGAAACATAGATAAAAAAAAAAAGGATTGGAGGGATTGGAGGGGAAACAACTGCTCAACATGTGATAATTCTGTCTTTATAAATCTGAAGGCAATGCGAATATCATTTCAGCTCAAACAGTGCCTGATGTCCCGCTGCTGGCAGTCTAGGAAGAGGAGAGAACGAAGGAGGGAGGTGTGATCATAGATTCACTTAAATGTCATAACTGAAGGAAGTGTGGCTCTGGTGAAAAGCGCATCACCTCTGCAACTGCAGGAACTAAAGAACAAAAAACAGCAACAAAAAACACATGTGACACAAATTTTGCAGTTTTCCCAACTGTGTGAGCTAAAAACACCAATATTTAAAGTTACACTCACTACATGAACAGAAACATGACACACTGTACCCTGGAGAATTTATTCCTTGGTTCATTCTTTTTCAACTCATCGGCTCGGTTCAGATTCATCAAGGATGAAATACAAAAAGCAACAGTTCACAGTCCTGCTTCTTCTTGCCGAGTCTCCTCATAAACACACACATACACATAAACATATAAACATGTGCAGTGGATTATCAATTTCTTATTTTTCATAAATAATAAATCTATGGTAAAAATGCAAAATACATTAACACTAATCTCCATTTGAACTCTGGTTTCAAACTTCAAAGACAGGAAGAGATACAAGAGAGCAAAAGACAGAAAATGAGATGGCACAGAGAAGTTTCCTATAAACAGCATTTTTAGGATATTCCTCATTGTTTTGTATGTGAACAACCACATTTAGGTGGTGTCTCTGTTCTGCCATGGGTGGTAGTAGCAGAGGCAAAACAGCAAAAACGAGAGACAAGCTCGATGTGAAAAGGATAAAATGTCACAGCTGATGCAGACAGATGTCTCGTTCAGAATACCGGGTTGCTGACTGAATTCACACACTCGCTCTTGATTATGCCAACTTTATACTTCTTATACTTCTATAAGATCTATAAGAACAATACAAGGGTGGGATATAGTGAGTTTTGGACATGTAACATTGTACCATCTCAGAGTAAAAACAATCTAAACAGTGAACAATGAGGATCTAAAGGTAAAAAAAAAAAAAAAAAAAGACTCAGTTTCTTTAACTTTTGTGGTATGATAAATCATGTCTATGAGGCTAAAGTGATATTTTAAAGTGTGAAACTGTTGTAATGCTTACACCTTGCATCTATGCTACCCTGACAAAGTTTGACCCTTGAAAGCAGAACAAAAATGTTCTGTAAATGGCACTTGTTCTGGTAAATCAAAAGCATTCAAAACAAAGATGTAGTTTCACATATTTGCTTCATGATTTGCTCTTCTGGGAGACAGCATAAATTCTGTAATTCACCAAACCTAAAGCATGTGACCAATACCAGAATTTAAGAATGTACTTAATTTTGTAGCCTCCTGTCAGTTATTCAAATATGAAAACCTACAACTAGGGCTGTCCCGATACTATATTTTCACTTCCGATATGATACAGACATTTCAGTCTTGAATATCGGCCGATACCAATATCAATCCGATATCAGCATGCTACGAAAGAAACATACTTGTATTATTTATTCTGTAGTGTGGAGTGTTAAAAAAGGCAGCATCAAATGATATTACTCAAACAGAAAATAATGGTCAACAAACAGTAGTATTGGAGAACATACTACTTATTATTTACAATTAATAAAACTGCGGAACAGAAAAAATAAATCAGGAGGATCTGAACAATAAGCCATGTAACTTATAGTGCACACAATTCAAAACAAATTAACAAGTTTACTGCCCGTATATTCTGAAAACAATCTGCAACATAAAGTCACCCTGATCCAGTGCGCAGTCAGACTCAATAAAGACAGCGAACGATGGTCTGAGCTCCATATGTCAGTAGTGAAGCTAAGAGCGTTTGCTTTCTCCACATGTGCGGCAATATGCTTGTTAACTTCTTTGTGCATCTGAGGTATAGTTTTGTCGATAATGTAGTGGTGGCTAGGAATAATATAGCGTGGGTCGAGGTGCTCATTTAAGTGTTTAAACCCGACATTACTCACCACCGACAGGGATCTGGTCATTGAGCACAATAAATGGGGCAATCTTTCTGTTATAAAGACAATGTTTCGTCCAGCGTCAGTTGTTTGAGGGAGGTAGAGATTAGATTTTTCTCCGCCTTGCTTGTCTTTTGAAAATCTCCATGCACTTACTTATGGTTCTTTTTCAAATCCGCAATGAGGTTGGTCGTATTAAACTTCCCTCCACCACGGGAAACTTGTGCATGGCAAACTTTGCACTCAGCGACAGCATCTTTGTTCATCTTTAGGTAAAGGTACTGCCACACAGTCAAGATTATTTCTTCCTCGGGCACATACGCTGTTACTGTTGTGGTCACGTGAGCTTTACATGCTGGAGCCGTGCACTCTTCTTTGGTGAGCGCACCAGGTGTATTACCTACTGCTGTGTTGGAGTATGAACTGCAGTCACCTATTTAAATGAACTGCTTTTTATATTATATTTATTATATTATAATATTGGAGACTTTACATGACATCAGATATAATCTGATATTCTTTTTTTTGGCTGATATCGAACTGATATCTGATATCAATATCGGATTGGGACAGCCCTACCTGCAACTAGGGACACAGATTGGATAAAACAAAACCACTCTAGTGTGGACATACAGTAGCCTCCGGTAAGCTGCAGCATCCTGTCAGTAGACAGCATGCCGGTCAGAGATATATTGTCCCAATAAATTTAAATTAACCATGAAAGATGATCTTTGGAAGATCTCATGGGCTGAACTGTAACTTGTGGGAAGAATTGTCATCAACTGACCAGGCATGTTGAATGCTGTGGCCACCCATTGTTGTCTGAACTGCACAGAGCTCTGAAGCTGAGTGTGCAATTAGTAACAACTATTACAACTTATCTTGTTAAGTCCCGAATACAAAGGAAGTGGCAAACAAGGAGGCTGTGTTCCTTCAGCAAGCCTTTAATCGAAGGAAGCTGGGATAGTTCCTGCAACAGTGACACACCATAGTGCATTTTTCTGCAATGATACCTTTTTTTAAAACCACACCTCTAAAAAAAAAAAATGTGTTTGAAATTGTCTTCTACTACAATGCGAGTTACAGCCTGGATTCCATCACTGAAGCTTTAAACACGTCTCAGAAATAAAAAAAAAATGGTTGAGCATAATGTTTGTCCCAGCAAATTAAAAGCATATCAGTATAAATAAAATGGTGTTATTTTTGACTGCTGATACAGAAAGTCCATTGCACAGTCTCAATCACGGATGGGATCTGACCAACATTTGGAGGGCAACAAAAGCTGCAAACCCACTGATGAAGAGTACTTTGAGATTAAAAAAAAAAAACAGCTACCTTGTTCCCTGGTGAATTTGCATCTGCTGGTGCCGTGCATCTCGATTTAGGATTTCAAATACTTTCTCTGTCTCGCGCTCTGCTTCCTTCTTCCTCTGAACTGCAATTCTTATAATAACATCTGCTGTATTCTCTAACAAAAATACATCAACAATCTTGCTCGGCCCATCTCATATGCGGGCGTATTTGGGCATGAAATTAGTCTTTGAACAGAAGCGGCAAAGGCAGCAGGTAATTCAGGATGAAACCTGGCCCACCTGGATCGTGTCCGTGCTTTTTTATTTCAGCTAAACTGTTCATTACAATATTCTGATTACTGTGGCATACTATATTCCACTCCAAAGGAGACACATGAGGCAGGAAGCAACAAGACAGCGCTGGGCTCACCCCATCACAAGCTGGTGGGTCAAACAACACAAGAAAGACATTCTTGAAAACATAAACATACACATACACCGTTTTATTTTTTTCCTCCACAGTATGTTTTTTTTTATATCAAAAACATGAATATATTATTCAGCAATGGGTATCCCTTTTCTCCCCTTGGATTCATTTTGCCAGCTCCAACATTTACCCCCCGCTGACTCTTAATGTGGCATTCGGAGGACTGATGCGACAACAAATGCAGAATAGCTGTAGCATTATTATCAGCTAATTTAAAGCCATTAGAATATAATCAGCAGAGAGCACTTGAAGCTGTTTTGCTTTTATCTTTTAGTGCTTGGATGCTTTAGTGCCAATTACTTTCTTTTTATAAAGAAAGTCAGCTCGACCAGGGTGATTGCTGTCAAAACTATCAGAAATGATTATCCTGCTTTAAACAAGCACCTGCTGGTGTGTGTCTGTGTCCAATCCCATGTCTGCTTGCTTTTTAGTCTTTTTTTTTTTTGTGCTTGTACACTTTGGCACCTTGACCTCACTGGATAAAGTGTTTTTGTAAAAACAAACAGAGTAACAATCAAGGAATCTAAGCCACTCAAGCAGAGACTATTATCCTCTTCTTCAATGGATTCGTTCAGGGAAGAAGAAGAAGCTGACAAAATCCACGGTTTTGCAGATGAAATAAAGTATTATTGAACTTAATATTCATGCTAAAACTGAGAGACTCAATTTGCATCTTAATGTTGCTAAGTCAAAGAGTTATGGGTTTAAACAGAGTCACAAAAATGACAATGAAAAAGAAGAGAAGGAAGACATCTCTAATCATAGTGCGACATATTTTTTTAGCTGTTTGCATTGTGATGTGCTATTAAAGAATATTGCTCTGCTTTAACACTAAACCTGGTGGGTGAACCACCGATAGCACACCTGAATCACACACACACCCACAGTACTAGTGTTTCCCAAACGGTGATATGGGTGGTGACCAAGAGTATTGCCTACTGAGAGGTGATGCTGAAGCAAATTCAAGTTGTTTTGGTGGGTCTTAAGAAAACTTTCAAAATAAATTCACTAGCATCTAAATATAGAGTTAGAATCCATTCGTTATGGGATTGATCTATAGAAGGAGAGGAGAGGAAAAACAAGAAAAATGTTGTCATGTTTTCAATTATATGATGTTTTTTATCCCCTTTTGTATCACTTTCAGTGGAGTTGCATACATGAGTTAAATAAGCTATAAAAGTCAAAAGCATTTTATTCATTTTACAGTTTTAATAGAATATTTGTCATAATTATTAATTGTTCATTCTATCTTGTGAACTGATGTAGGTGAAATGAATTGATTAATTTTTAATTATTTTGCAGTGCAGTAAAAAGGAGGCATGATAATAAGAATAAAATATGTGTAGATGCATTTTACAGGTTTTCTTTTTGTAATTTGAAGGTGGCTTTCCATCTGCGGGGGTCCAAAGTACAGCCGATGATGCTGGAGCTGTAACATGGTCAATCTCCGTCTCAACTGTTCTGTCCATGACAGTGTTGGCCCCAGTAGGATTCACTGATCTAGCAAACTGCCACTATTACCACCTGGCGGCAGTAATGCACCAATTGTGCTCTTCGCCAATTGCTAATAAATGAAAGAAGACAACTCCAGAAAGAGAACATAAAGAAGAAATGCAAAGTAGAACAAAGAGATAATCATGGAAGGAGCTGAGATGGTTGCTGCTTTCTGTTTGGTGTGTTTGCATCCGCTTCGATGGTTGATATGAATGAGAGGACTCACAGCTGTAAATGAACAACACCTTCACCCCAACCCAGAGGCTCTTCAGGGCCACACTGTAGTACCTAACTCATGGCAAGGACTTATCCCAGACACAAATAAGTTCATGACAACTCTCATTGCAGGGGTGTTCTTGATAATATAGACATGTCAACTGACAAGGCCCCACAAAACCAGGTCAGATTGATGCTTGTGGCAACCCACCTCGAGATGCATGCAAAGAATTGAAACTTGTATTTTAAAAATACAAGTTTTTAAAAGAGACACATTAAAGATCTGTTTCCACTAGGAGGGGTTCTGGGGTAAAACTGGGAGTCTGGAACTGCAACAAGGCCGATCTCCTCTTCAGTCCTTTCAGGCGTCGCATCACCACTTACAGTGACAGAGCCAGTCGAATGTAGACTATTATTCCAAACCACAAGGTGGCGGTAGTGCACCGCTTTCGCTGTTTGTCTACGCTCAGTGAAGACAAGAAGAAGTCGGCACAGATGAAGAAAAAAAAGATGAAAAAGAAATCAAAATGATGAGATAAATATTTGAGAAGCTAAGATGACTGTTGAGTTTCTGTCCTCTGTTTGAATATGAGTAATGGTGGTGCTGAATCAGAAGAGACCACTCTTATACGAAGGGGACATTACGCGGCTGAATGACAACACCACCACCATGTAGCATTTAAAACTAGTATACAGTACATGTAACCAAAGAATTTTAAGTCGACATGAGACAAAAAAAAAAAAAAAGACAAACAAAAAACGAACCAGATGCAGACACATCCACTTAAAGCAGAGAGTGAAATACTAGATGTGGCTGGTTGGAGAATGAGGATTAATTAAAGACAGTGGCGTACATCCTAAAAACCACGACAAAAAGCCCATTTAGACTAGAAATCATAAAGAATATAGAAAAGTATTAAAACTAAAATTACATTGTTTCAACACAATACAAACAACTACAGAATTATGTGAAAGGAAATGTAATTACAATAATAATCACCGACAGTGAAGTCTTCATTGATGTCTTTAGGAAATAAACTTTTAAGGCTACAATCCAAAGTGCTTAATTCTCTCTCTATTTTTTTTTTCTTTAAACCAAGAAAATTAACATAAACACTTGTCTGGCTGGTTCTAACCAGATAAACTATTCTGAAAAATGGAAAGTTATTTGATATTTTTCATTGCAACAGTAGTATTTCATCAGTTATTTTG
This sequence comes from Hirundichthys speculiger, assembly GCA_018398805.1. Lineage (NCBI taxonomy): Eukaryota > Metazoa > Chordata > Actinopteri > Beloniformes > Exocoetidae > Hirundichthys > Hirundichthys speculiger. Next base: position 4,734,495 of record JAGFBZ010001224.1, read on the forward strand.
ATGAAGCTCTTGGGTTCAGTGACGCTCCAGTTATTATTCATGAACCTTTGACATAGATGAGCATAAAGAATGCACACACACATGCACACAAACTATACATGCTCATTCCTAGAATCTAAAATCAGTCTGAAATTCATGTTCTTGGACTGTGAAAGGAGGTCTTTGTACCCAAAGAAAATCCACGCAGGCATGGAGAGAACACTCACTTCACACAGGAAGGACCCATGAAATCAAACCAGAAGCTTCTTGCTGTGAGAGCTCCGCACCACTGATTTACCCTGACTGAACCGTTTAATATCAATTAAAAGTATGATTGTACTGAAATGTTTCACCCTAATACAGCTTCTCATACTTAATACCTTATGTTACAATTAAATTAACAAGTTTGACGCCTTTATGTTAAATACATGCAAATGTATTAAAAAAAATTGTTAAAAGCTCATTATCACTGTAGCAACCTAATGCAATACACACTGGTTAAAGGAAAAGGATGTAAACCACATGGAATGAACTGCTTTTCAGTGTTAATCTGCTGTGTTAAGATGTGGTATAATTGTCATCCAAGTCACAAGAAGAAAAAACCCAGTGTGCTTTAGCTGATAACACCCAAACAGTTGTCAATTACTCATGTCTTTACTGAACACACCCATTTACAGCACGGAGGGGAGGCAAAAACAAAGTGAAACCATAGATTAATTAGAACAATGAAACAATCAGAATCAGTAGTTTGCACACTTGGAGTCCAATTAATGAAATGAGCCTGGAGGTTTGGCCTAGAGCTACTCTGATTGATAAAAGACGCTTAAACATTTTAAGTTTGCTGTTCATTTGAAGCATCTGCTGCTTGAATCGTATCGCGGAAAAAGGAGATCTCCGAAGACATATAATTAATATTAGATATCTGCATAAGCGATAACCACAACCCCAACCCATCCAATACCCCACAGTTTGACAAACTGTCTAAATGCTGAGCTAGTAGGCTTCCAACTTGAATGGACTTGAACAAAATCTGAAAAACCGCAGAGTGACGATAATGCACCAGAGATCAGGAAGCTCATGGCTACGTGGATGTGGATGGATGTTTGGACTCAACAAGGGACATAGGACTCAAGACTGTCATGAAGGAATAAAACCAAGAAATGCATGCAGTGGCAGGGCAGTTTGAGGGGAGAGCATCCACCGCTGACACACAGGGATGAATATGTGTGTCTCGTTACGCCACTCTACATCTTCACTGGCTTTGCAACAGCTGTGCCAGAGTCATACAGAGTGAAGGTGTGGATGAGGCCTGACTGGTGTGTGACGGAGGAGGGCTCAACATTCTCACTGCTATTTACCTTATGGCCCTTGGCTCTAGTTTTCTGAGACTCTTACAGTATATTTTTTCATAATAAATTCTTCACTGTTCCCTATCACGTGTTCAGTCTCCATCTCATATTGTAGCCCGATGAGCCAGCTCGTAACAACCTAATGAATCAGACAGCAGCTGGGCTTGAGTATATTTTTTTTCTGTCAGTTTACTATAAATACAAATTTGGAAATGGATAATGTACAACTATTATTGCTGACACCCTTTTATCATCTACACTTCTAATGCTCTAAAAGGGTTTAAAGCAACTTTCATCTGTTTGTTAAATATCATGGGAAAACAGAATGACATTAAATCTGCCTGGTGATGGATGTTTTGCAAATATGAGCAAAACAAAAGCCATGTTCGAGAAAATACCATTACAATTATCAGTGGCTTATATTGTGCTGTTTATTATTAATTCCAGTTTTTATTTTATGGTGAGCCACTGATGAGGTTTATCACAAAGGCTTTTCATCTCCTGTTATTTATACATGCAAAATATAGGGCGCTGACTTCTTATATTTGATTTAATTTGTGATATCGGAGTGTGTTTTTCATGTGACGCACACATTGCGTTGATTAATTCCTTCCTGAACATGTGGAACTAAAATTAAAATAATCTGTGCGCCTGACAAGTAGGATATTGGAGCGACTGATGCTGTTGGAGAAGAACTCAAGTGACCTGGCGATGCCGGTGGGACAATCTGCTCCTCTCCGCTACACCTGTAGCTCTTGCTACGACGAAAGGTAGATGAGAGGGGGGATGACAAACTGGAAGACGTGATCGCTGCCGCATCCCATATGTAGCTATCAGCGCCAGAAGGGCTTTACAAGTCCAAGACACCTGGGAAACTTTCAGAGGAAGTATCAGATGTGAGACAGCTGCTGCGGCCTGCTGCAGGTGCTGATGGAAGCCAGGGAGGAACAAGATGAACTTTTTCTTGTTTCAAACATTTTCTGTGTTTGAAGCTCATCACTTTTCTCTCCAGGACTGATACCGTACAGCTTGTGCTACTTGGGGACCCCCAAGGTGATTAATTAAGGAGCTCGTTTTCACTCTGTGCGCTGAAGTTTTTCTTTCTTTTTTCTTTTTCCGTCCACAAGGGTCCAACTAAGGACAGAGACTAGTAAATCACATGAACACTTAATTGGTCTTTGCTCTAAACAAAGGGAAAACAGGGGTGGAAGTTGGCCAGGGAGGGTCACACACACAAACATGCACATGCATATCTATCTATATGCTCCTAAAAAGCAACCTAATGACTTTACTTTCCCCTATTATAAATATCTGCAACCCTGATGTGGTGTATACAGTAACATCAGGGTGTTATATCACCCTGATGTTTCTCACCAGCTGGCCTTCACAAATCCATTGCCTATTTGGGACCAATATTTATTTATTTTTTTTGCATTAAGCTCTGCTTCTGAACTTGTGGAAGACTTTCCAAGAAAAGCAAAGCAACTTTTACATTCAAGCCATCAAATTATTTGGAAACTTTTTGTAACATACTGCTCATGTGTAATGAAAGAAAGCAAAAATGGCTAGATAAGCTAAATCTGAGAAAAGAGAAGTCTGACTGCAATGGCTACCTCTTTCTCCGCTGGTTCACTCTCTTCATCTGCTCAGTACCACTGTACTTCTTGCCCTTTGGTCTTCTATTTCCAAACACCATTCCTCATGATGTCACTTTCCCTGCTCTGGGGTTATTGGAGACCACAAGTATTTCAGAAACCCATATACGTATGGAGTTTACTGTGAAACCCCATCACCTCTCCTCCATCATTCAAAAACTCTTTCCAACCTCCCACAGTGAAGCTGGTTCAGCAAAACCTTAGGTCTTGAAAAAAGCAGCTTAATGTTTTTCATTTTCATATTTTCTATTAATGCTTTTTCAGTAAGACCATCACAAAAGTAAAATTTGTCATATTTTTTCTCTAATTGTGTCTTTGATCCTCATATTGTTATCAATATTATTATTATTAATATTGAAGAATTATGAAACACAATTTTATGGCTGATTTGATTAAATTAAATTTGGAAATTAATTTTTTTTCTTCTATATTCTGTTGTGAGTTCCCAAATAGCAAATATATAGTAGCTGTAGAACAGCTGCAGTTGTGAACGGACGTTCAGTGTGCTGAGACGGCTCCAGACTGGGCTGAGATGCACAGTGGGGCAGGACAGGCTTCACCATGTTGCCATCATGTCAGTGGAGAGTGAGGAACTTTCCTAGTTAAGTCACAGCCAAGTGATTGACCAAAAAAAAAGAAAATAAGATATTACAGTTTACATCCCAAAAAATTATTCCATGAAGATACACACAACAGTTCTTCATTATTCGTCTAGTATGTGTGCCATAAATGGAAATGGAAATAAAAGAACCCAGAGATGTAGGGGTGCTTTGTTTATTTATTTTTACTTTTATAAATGTTCACTTTGGAGATTTTTACTGCAATAAATATTTCAAAACGATTCATTGCTCTTTCTTTTTGCTTTTATCAGTAATGGTTTAGAAGTCTAGAGTAAAGTGCACAAGTAGGCCAAATGGATTACACAAGTACATTTCAGGAGGTTAATCAAAGATCTGGACAACAACATATGATTGACTACTTTAAAGAACTATTGATGTTTTTTCATGATAAGTAAGAGCTGAATGTTTTTTTTTTTTTTTTTGCACACTTTGCGTGCTTTCATGAAGTCTTTGTGCCCCAGGTGTGCCCCGGTATAGTATGAGGTCGAGTGACACCCCTGCTGTAGTGATTAAACTATTGTAGGGCTTCTCGTCAAAAATTCATGGACAGTGTATAAATGCATAATTATAGCTCTAATTTCATTTATCATACTACACTAACAAACCAGGACAGACTCTTATTGAGTCTTATTAGCAGAAATAAAACTGGAAATCCCAAAGTAACTACTCACTGTCTCTTTGTTCAGTCAGGCTTTAAAAGGACTCTATCAATTTCCAGCATGACTTACTGTGGCAATCAGGTGCTCTTTCAATGTTATTCCCCAGATCCTCAGAAGCCCTCGAGGATATTCTCTGGAAGTCAAACTAACAATCATGCAGCACCAACTAATCAATGCTACCCACTCTGAATCCATTTGGGACTATTCACTAAACTAAAACCAGTAACATGGAGAGTAAGAGAGCGTGTATCATAAGTGCATGTGTTTGCGTGTGACCATTAAAATTCAGATTTCCTTCAAATGGAGGAGACCAGTGTTGGGTCACCCGCCATGTTTTACACAGGAGACCACATGGTTCTTTGAGACAAAGAAACCTAAAAAGGACTCCAACCCCCAGCATGCTTGGGGATGTTTTATTGTTTTACGACAAGGTGTGATAGTGATGTCACACCCTCTGACTGGCTAAGGACCCTCACAGCACAGAGGGGTCCCTGGCAAAGGCGGATCATGTCCCCACACATAAATACCGGCTCCCTCCCTTCTCGCTCTCTCTGACCTCCTCCAAAGCAAAGGTGCACTTTCGCTCTGGCCTGCTCCAGCAAGGTAATTAGCTGAAGCGCTGCATTCCCCTACTGATCCGTCTGCAGAAGATCCCTCTGGTTGTCCAGTGACAATCACACGCCTTGTCCGATCGTGACGCACCTACGGGGTGAACTGCAATGTACGGAAGAAACAACGCGTAGGAATCACCGTGTGCCTCGGACGCATGACCGGCCTCAGACGAACCAGGAAGGTAGACAGTCTAGCGGCCGTTGTTGCCTAACGCCGCATCTCTCCGTTAACCACAAAGAGAGCGAAAGAGGAGGAGAGCCGCTCCTGGATACCAGCGGAGCGTACGTTCAAACCTGCCCTATTCAACCGATCCCGGGTCATCAATCCAGACTTCCACAGACCCTGCAATGGCATTTTACCCTGTCCTTTCCTTTCTGTTCTCTTCTACTAACCACTACGTTACAATTATCAGCAGGGGAAAATCCCTGCTGTGTCCTCCGCCATCTTGGTCAGGGAGCAAGGTTACCACGTGACCTCATCCGCCATCTTGGAAACCTCCTCACGCTACAAAGCCAACTTAGCTTCTCTCTCTCTCTCTCTCTCTTTCTCTCACTCACACACACACACACACATCCATAGTCTCCCAGCATACATGCATATATATTGACACTCTTTTCCATTTAATGTTTTATTTGCTTATGTTAGTCTAGTTGTCTTTTAGTTAGTAGATTCAAGTGTTTGTTCATCCTAATACTTGTTAATAAATTCTGATATATTCTATTGAAAGAAGTTGTTTGTCATTGTTATTTTACACAGTTTTGTAACATTTTCTGGTTGGAGAGGTCTGTGCTCTAACTCACTCCTTCTCTGTTGCTCTATAGCGCCACACCTGGTCACAGGCTGGCACCCATAGACCAACAGCCACTTTGAGACTGAATGTGCCGTTTAGTCTTTGTTTCCTGATTCATCAGGTGGTGCCCCAATTCAATTTATTAACTTTGTTAATGCCTTTCTGATTATTAACAGCTATCTCTTAAGACAGTTGGTAATAACCCCCTTCAGGACTAAACGACCATGTTATATGCACAACTTAATTTGTGCACCGTGAGAGGCTTTTAGATACCAATTATGTTGAGCACCTTATAAGCACAACACCGGTCTACATGAATTATTTACATTAGCTTCCAACTGCAGCTGGAGCCCAGAGCTTCTTTATTTCAGTTCCAGCAAGTACAAACTAATGTGTGTACAAACCCTGGACCCTGGTAAACAATCATGTGTTTTTACTGGACTCCACTACCACAAATGCCAAGAAAAAAGAAAAAACAAAGAAGACCAAATGAAATAAATGCATGCAGCAGTAAATATCCACTGAGATGTGAATGAGAAGAAACAGATTATCTAACATCACAGCACTGAATATATTAAAGGTAGCGAGGTCCAACGTAAGCACTTTACATCACTATAAAAACAAAATAAAACCCCAGAAAAAGCTGTGATGGCGAGGAAAAGCAAATTATATGCTGTGATGTTTATTTCTCAACTCTGTGAACTTCTTTTTATTTGTTAATATACAACTATGTTTGTGTTTCAGGCCTGGAATACGTAGTAAAAAAAAGGCTTGGACAGTAAAGCTTTCACCACTTTGTAATGCCTCCATTGCTTTTCAACAGCACTGATGTGAAGCTCTACATCAGCAAAACCTAGAGGGTTGTGGAGGACCAGATGAGAAGCAGGAGAGCCCTGCCTCTGTTATTATCCAGGCGGAGCAGGTGGAGAAGGTGGGCCTGGTCTCACATCTCATCTCTTATCCCAAACACATGCATGTTTCCATCCATTCTCTGTTAGGGGCAGGCAGGACTGCAGACAGGGCAGTCCAGTTGAAAAATGCACATATGTCCCTGGAAAAGATGTGGTTTCGAAGGTTGCATGCATTCATCTAAAATCCCAGTGCACACCTCTGGATCAATGTTGCCTTCACAAAAGTGAAAATGATCTTGATACAACCCCACGACTCTTCAGATCCCTGCATCTGGACTTGTTGCTGATAGCAGCCTGGATGGTTCTTTTCCTTTTTTGATCTGGAGCACCCAGTTCTTCCAAGACAAATCTGGAATACTGATATGTTTGATCAAAATATACATTTCTGCTGTGTGAGGGTTCATCCCGCATGTATCCAAGCACAGAGATGTCAATTCTGCTTCTGGACAAGGGTTTCTTTCACATAATAAAGTTTTATGGAGTTGTAGATCCATGCCGTTGTGCTTGACAGAGATCACGACGTGTCCAGTTGGTTTCTGCCATTATGCCTTACTCACTATGTGTGCAGGAACAGTAATAAAAAAGATAATATAAATGAAATATATTATCATGGGAAGTATTTGCTCTTTCCTCCGTGTTGAGCCCATTCTGCAGCATCTGGAAATCTGTGATTCATCAGCTTTATGAATCAGATGCTTGTAGAGATGGACCTGTTCATCTTCAGTAAACTCTTTTATTCCTGGAATGATGGTTCATTCATCCATCCATCCATCATCTATGCCTGCTTAATCCTATTTTGGGTCGCTGGTCTGCTGGAGCCTATCCCAGCTCTCTTTGGGCAAAAGGCAGGTTGCCAGTAATGACGGTTCATTTTATCCTAATTTAAGGTGCAAACATTGTTTGCCAGAAGCACTTCCAAGTAAAAGAAGCACAATGTGATTGTATTCATTTAAAATGAATTCATATAATTAACTTAATTTCCATTCATCTTCTTGGGTTTGAACAATTCTCAAAAAGATATTTTAACACCTATGAGGGAACTGATGCATCAGTGACTGCAATATGACTTTTCCCTTCAGGGATTAATAAAGGTTTATTGAACTGATTTGAATTTAATGTCTCTGATAAGCAGCGGCTGCAACACAAGCAACAGAAACCTTTCTTTAAAAGATGGCTTTAGAAATTAAAAAAAAAAAGAAAAAGAAGAGTAATTCTTGCATTTAGTTTGACTGTATTCCAATGCAGATTATATTAAGTGATGTCAAGTTATTAAAAAAATATTCTAAATACTTGCTGGTTCAGATCCACAATTCTAACCCTACATTTGTACAAAATGTTCTCACCAAAGATCTCCTAAATGGTGTCACCTTACTTCAAGTCAAATAGGCTAGTGGCTGCTGCCATCAGGAAGAGTTTTAACCGTGTTTACCAGTGTTCAGGTGCCTGTCAAGGTTTCTGTCAAAATGTGACAAGATGATCAATGTTACTTAATCAGCTGTTTTTAATATTGTGGCTGGTTGGATTTATGTAATTTTAAATTCTTGAATACTACGCTTTAGAGAATCCACATAGCTGTTGAACATACCAGCCATCTGTCAGGCTCTGCTATTAGCAATAACCAGCTTATAGCACTCCATACTTTTGATGTCGGTTTCTGGCATGCACCCCCGCTCCCCACTAATCATTGCTGTGGAGAGGGTTAAGACCATCAAGCTCCTGGGCTTGTCTGATGACCTTATGTCCACTATCTGCACCACAGCAACCTTTCAAAAGCACACTCACCCACAAGCCTCACTTCCTGGTTTGGGAACTGCAAGGCCCACGAACAGCAAGATTCCCCCCCCCCCCCCCCCCCCCCCCCCCCCCCCCCCCCCCCCCCCCCCCCCCCCCCCCTCTAAGGGACATCATCTACATCCACGTGTTCACAACCATCATTAAGGAGCCTCAACACCCCTCTCAGCATGTTTTCCCTGATGCCTTCAGGAGGAAGGAACGGGAGTATCTGCTGGAGGACCGGCAGGATGCTGAACAGCTTCTTACCCCGAGCTGTGAGGATGGGAAACAAATTCCTTCCCCTCCCTCTACACCCTCACATCCAAACACCTCCTCCCATTGACTCAAAACGCTGACAGCTACCACCTGTCCATCTGTACATCATCTTGGACATATTGCATGTTAATAACAATGGTAAGATAATAATGATTATCCATTTCAACTCTGCTGAGTTTTGAATGAGCTATTCTGTTTAATTGGGCTATCTTTCATTGTAATTATTTTCCTATTTCCTGTGCGGCTGTGAGGCAGAGAGACACTATTTTGTTTCTCCTGTGTATAGAATTACTCATGACAATAACAGAAATCTTGGACCTGCTTTTGTTTGATGCAATGCAGAGAAAAATCCCTGTCTGCAGTCAGTTAGAGCTCCAGAATTAAGATGGACATGTACCTTTCCTCACAGCACTGAAAGAATGTTCAGGTTAGAGAAAAAAAAGAGCTTTATAAGCTACAACTATTTGGATAACTGAAATGTGGAAACAAAGTGACGCCACTGAGTTGGAGCTCTGTGGACTCGTCCCCAGCTTATATTTTCTCACTGCGTGAGGAGCCGTGAACAGATGCCAGCGCGGTGGAGAGCACCTGACACGCACAGCTGGAGACCGCCATGCACTGCTCCATCACACACGAGCACACGCGTGCACATGGAACCGCGGACTGAGCTCACAGCTGTCATTGCTGCTGAAGCAGCGCCAGCTGATGGGAGGTGTGTTCACCAGGATCTGTGGGTGTCACTACTGAGGCTTCAGCTTGCTGTTCTGTGGCATAAGAACGCAAATATTAATGTTGTTTTTATCAGGCGCTGAATTAGTGTTCTGCTCATCATTTTTGCCTGCTCATTTCTTCCATCATGCCTTTTTAAAAAAAAATATCCCCATCGTTCATTTTTTGGGTGCTTCGCCTTGAACTCCATGTCTGACGAGCGCGTGGCAGGAGCCGAGTGCTGCCTCACTCTGACAGCAGATAACAAGCCCATATGCTACTTACTGCTCTGGCCGGTACTCCACTCAACCTGTGCCAACTCTCAGAGAACCTTCCCAAGGAAAATATTTCCAATTGAATCAGTAGCCGTACCATCAAAGAGTTGGGGAGAGGCACACTGTTTTTTTTATGATTTTTTTGGCTCTAGTGGCCTTCATTTGTAGTGAGAGAGACAAGAAAGTGGGGCAGAGAGAGAGAAGAAAGTAGGGCAGAGAGAGGGAGGGAGACATATGGCAAAGGGTCACAGCCCGGGAGTCGAACCTGTGACGACTCCAGGAGGACTGTAGCCTCTGTGCGTGGGCCGCCAGCCTCAACCAGCGAGCTACCCGCTGGGCTGGGAGAGGTAGAGTCCTGACTGTGCGGTTTCAGGAACGTGCTGAAACATTTGACAGCAATGATAAGGAGTCAGAAATATTTTCTCTGAACAATGAGTTTCTTTTTCCCTCATTAGTAAGATCTGGTTTCTCTGAAGGCCTCCTGCTGTGAATGTGTGTTTATTTCCAAAGAGAAACATTCAAATGACCAAGTGAAATCAAACACGATTTTTTGCCTTTTGTTTTTTTAAGAAATGTAACTTATTATTCATAATTCATTTGCTTCTTGAAATTAACAAGAAGGCTTCAGCAGTGCGCATCGTCTTCCAGCCCGCGTGATCCGTCCCTGCTTCAAAGTTTTTGAAAAGCAGTCCTCAATCAGAAAGCCATCCAAAGAGACATATGTTCCATTTCAAGTTTTTAACACTTCGATGCCCCACTGATGGATTGGTACGTAAAGCCCTGGAACAGCGCCGGACCATATGGACCAGCTAAACAGGATGCCAGACATCTGGTGGGGCAGTGGTCACTGGGGCATGTAGCAGCCGAAACACAAGGATTCAAAAAAAAAGGGAAAATATGTTAGTGGGATAACTGTAGCTACCTCTGCTACATAGCTATGGAGCCCCGTTTGGGTCATAATTCAATGAATAAATGAGTCTATTATCATGAAATACAGGCATTTATTATTATGAAATACGTATCCATTATTATGAAATGTTTCCCATTATTATAAAATACATGTTTATTATTATGAAATGTTTCCCATTATTATAAAATACATGTTTATTATTATGAAATGTTTCCCATTATTATGAAATATATGTAATTATTATGAAATATATTTCTATTATAATTTAATCTTAGTTTAATGCATAATAGTTTATTTCAGAATGGCTTTTTATCCAAGAATGAGCTTTTACATAATAATGGATTCGTTTTTCATTAGAATGAGCTTTTACATAATAATGATATTTTGCCACTGGGCGGGACCAGTGGTTGACCTGCACGCTTATTGGCTGATCCTTCTCCATTCTACGCTCTGACATTGACTAGTTTTGGCCGTGAGGTCCCGTTAGCAGCGGGCCGTGGCGTGTCACATGTGCATGTCAACTTTTAACCGTAAACTAAGGTGCATTCTGCCACCTACTGCCCTGGAGTATATACATTGCACCTCTCGCCCACTATCGATATTCACTGTTCTGTTGCTTATGCCTGAATGAAAGAGCAGCCAATCACATAAATGGCTCCGCCCTCTCTGCTGTGATTGACACACAAATCATTCTTATGAAAAACAAAGCCATTATTATGTAAAAGCTCATTCTCATGAAAAACTAAACCATTATAATAATAATGGGAAATATTTCATAATAATAAATGCCTGTATTTCGTAATAATAATTTATGAATTGAATTATGACCCAGTAGCGTGACATCATACCCATGCAATACATTGTCTCCGGTCAATAAAATGAAGAAGGAATTTAGCACATTTAAGAAAGGACAACAGTGGAGGGCATCCAGCACGTTGTGTTCTTTCTTCTTGGAAAGAGAAAGATAGGCTTTGTTTGAGAAAAAGACTTCAAAATGGTGCATCTTGTGTTTATCTCCGTGTCACACAGAAGAGACGGCCCTTTGTCGACACAGTATTTCTAGTTAACTTTGTCCTCAATTTTACTATTGAGCACCATGCCAGAGGGCTGTCCGTCTAGTTGACAGGCCCAGGTCACTGAGATGATGGAAAAAAAGATGGAGGGAGAGAACACTGGCAGGACCTGTACAAGTAATGGGGATCTATGTGAGGAGCAGAGGCAGTAGAACAGACACAGTGGTGCTTTATATCAGAGATAAGAGCAGAGAGACACTGGCCACAACTGATGGCTGCTTGGTTAGTCTGTGAAATATGACACTGCTGGCTCACCTACACTCCCTGTCAATAACCCTGCTGTCGTGTGTGTCCATGGGATTGTCCCATTTAAATGCATGAGGACACCTCTCCCAGCTAGCATTAAAAAAAGAAAAAAGATGAAAGGAGACTGTAGCCTTATTTTATTATTTTATTGTATTTTTAGAGATTCAGTCTGAGTAAGCCTCAGCAGCCCACGGAGAAAAAGAAAATGGTAAATTGTTGCTTTCATTAAAACTTCAAGGAGTCAGTTTCATTATGGAGGTTCAAAGGCAATGGAAATGTGCGTAGCTGCTTTCTCCAGCTCTCTCGCTGCCTCATCCAACTAGCTTGCTGCATTGAATAATGGCCGGTGTGACGACTCCTTGTTATCTTGTCTCCGAGGGGCTAGTGTATATGGATGTGCGTCTAGTTGCCGGCCTGCTGTCATGCTCACGTCAGGCATAATGAGGCATGGCACGGCTTACTGCCGGCCTTCACCATGTCAGCGGTCTTGCCAGATTCACTGCTTTCAGCATGCTCGACAAGTGGATTTTAATTGACTGATTATACTCGGGATGTTTGCAGGCTAAAAATAGGATGCTCTGGGTGTTTTTTGATATGCATACAGTATGTCAAACGTGTGGGGATGCATGTAAGGCAGCACTGATCAAAGAGCGTTACTAAAAGCTCTAAACCAATTTAGAAAGTAACTTAAAGCTCCGACTCCACAAAATGCCCAGCAAAGAGGGAAACAAACAAACAAACAAACAAAGCAATTCCTTTCTGATGTAGTGTTTTAATCAGCCCTTTTGACAATGTTTGACTGACAGTTTGCCATTTTTTGTGTTCTGATCTACACTCAATGTGTCTTTTTACTTTACTTTTTAACATTCCCCAACACCCCGCCCCTGCCCCCACCATCAACACAATCAATCCATAATGTTTACATGAATTCTTCATATGCCCACATACCTATTACTTGGTAGAAGGTGTTCATCCAGGTTTTTGTTAGTAGTTTTCTCTGCTTACATATTGGGCCCGATCTTTGGCCAGATCTGCGATAACCACTATTTATGTTATTTATTTATTTATTTACACAAAACAATTCCTATCGGCTACCTGAAAGTCCCAGATAGTTGGTGCACTGCTGGTAAACACGTTCTGGTCATCTTTGGTTTGACTGGCTAGCAAGCCGATTTAAGACAATCTCAGCCATATTCTCAGAGGTTCAAATGAGGCTAAATCACGCTTTTTTTTTTTACAAGTGTTAATCGAGAGGCAGATCCGATTGTGCATGTCCACATGTGACCAGGTGGATGCGCATTGATGCCATTTGGGCGCGCTCTTGTACGAGCCGACATGGGTTGCGGATTGTCAGACCAACCCTAATGCTTTTTCCTAAACTTGTGATGGTACGATACCAAGTTTGAGGAAAGGGCAAAAGACATGCCCATTGCCACACCTACAAAGTGAGTGAAAGAGGCGGCATAATGGGTAGTGGCTATAGCGGGCGAAAGATGGCATTAGCGGTTAGCGGAGTTTCCTATACACACAATTTGAGGGTAGAGGCTAGTGGTAGCAGGTAAGGGGAAGGGAACGATCGGGGCTCTAATCTTTTAAGTTTCTCCTGTCTCAAAACACAATCCACTACACACCACACCCTCACTGTCGTGTCTCTTTAATTGTCTTGTCTTTAAATGTCTCACTGCTGGTGTTTTTTAGTCCTCTCTGATGGAATCAGGATTTGAGATGTTAATAAAGATGTTAGTTTCTGCCAGAGAGGACTGTGAAGGACACATTCATCCTTCACATTCCCACAAAAAAAATCTGCTACAAGATTAAATTGCATATACAGTCATGGAAAAAATTATTAGACCACCCTTGTTTTCTTCAGTTTCTTGTTCATTTTAATGCCTGGTACAACTAAAGGTTCATTTGTTTGGACAAACATAACGATAACCACAAAGATTGCTCATAAGAGTTTTATTTAAGAGCTGATATCTTACCATTTTCCATGGTTTTCTTGATTATAGCCTAAATCACTTAAGTTTTTACATCAATAGCTATGGCGTTGTACTGCCGAAAACACTGCTTTTATGCATTCAGTGTTTTCTTTTCTGTCTGTTTTAGTCACATGATGACGTTTACTGTTACCAGGTATTGAAATAAACAAGAAAGTGAAGAAAAAATGGTGGTCTAATAATTTTTTCCATGACTGTACATACTTTATGGTTTCGCTAGATGATGGCACTAACGATGAATGTAAATGCAGACAAAAAAATTAAACTTTTTAATATTTGTATTTGTTTAAAAATATTATATTCAGTTGGCAGGAGTATTATGAATCAGTGCTAAACTAGTGCCAGTAAGGGTTTGTAAGTAGCAGTAAACTCTATAACCATTAGTATCACAATCTAAATCTATGTAACATATATTCATTATAATCATCTACTCATCATGCAAAACTGGCAGCATCATAAATTTGCATTTTAACAATGTGAGTCCATTTTGCTTCCCAGTTTTGGCCTGACTCTCTAAGTGTTGTTTATTACCCTCAAATGTAATCTTAATGCAGTAAAATGCTTAGACTTTTATTGCAGCTGTATTAGCTGTATTGGTTTCAATACCGGTATCAATTAAATACTGAAAATACTAAAAATACCCAGACCTAACACTTCACTTCACTCTTACCCACTGAAACGCTTTCAGGTTCTCAGCCTTTCTCAATCGCTTCATCTCCCTCCATGCTTTGTTTGAGAGGTGGAAAGAGCAAAGAAAAGTTGTGGAGGTGGTCATAGATGCACAAGTGAGATGGACAAGCAGGGACAGATGGACAGACGAAGGAGGAGTTGAGATGGTAAGAGGTGGAGAGGAAGAAAACGCTGGGGCTTCACAGGCACCTCTAAAAAGGTTCTGATCGTCCCAAGATACTTTCAAAAGGTCAGTCCTCCTCCTTGCCTCCACTATAGATGTGTGCAAACACAGAGGCCAGGTGTGTGTGCGGTCACACACACCTGGCCCCCTTCTGTTAAGGTGACACACCCTTCACTAGGATGTTCTGCAGATCGGCTCTTTAAATACCACAGCATTGTGATACAAAGACCGAAGAAATGAAAGGATGAGTGAGTGATTGTGTCGAGGAGAGGACGTGTGGAGGCTCTATCTCTAAGGTCTGTCACCGATACGCAGAGAAAAACAGGCCTTTAGGGTTATATCGGGAGCTGTGATAGAATAAAAAGATGTTCCTTAAAATAAGTTGGGGAGTATGTGATCAAAAAAAGATCATTATAACTGATTTCACTTTACACTTTACGAGATGATATCATATTTGTCTGATTTCCTGCTATGTCTAACAGTCATTCTGTTTCTGCAGCATCTATAAATGGATAATTGCATGTGTCTGGAGGGAAATCAGCTCACAAGTAAATTCTGAGAGAGATTATCCAGATTGAGTGACTAGTACATCTCACATTAAAAAATAAAACAAAAAAAAAATGTTGATGTGACTAATAAGGATAAGAATGAAGAGGCCAGAACATTTCATTTGCTTTACCAGTGCTGTATGGCAAAAAGCAAATACAAACAAGCAAAAGCAGCTTTGTTTCCCAGGTTTAGATGTGATGAATTATGATTTCCATATTAATGACTTAAACCCTTTCATAAAAGGTCAACGTAAATACAAAAACTGCTGACTCTTACTTAAAAACTGCATAATCAGATCAATGCTGATTAAAATCAGCTGATTCAGCACTGACACCACTGGAAAAGAAAAGAAAAGAAAAGAAAAGAAAAAAAAAAAAAAAAAAAAGGAAAAGAAAAGAAAAGAGCTGCATGCTTTAGATGCTGACAAACACAGGATTGGTAATATTGAGACTTTAAAAACTGTGAACAACATCCAAGACACGGATGCTCCCACACAGAGACACATGCATTCATGTATAAACTAACAGGACACGCATGTCAAGATCTGTTGTGTTGTTACGCCTCATTTACTCTGAAATGCATCACTAACAGAACATTGATTAAGTTGTGTCTTGTGATTGCAGAAATGATTTGAAACACTGCATGCTAAGACCTAATCACTTACTGGCTACATTTGCTATTGTTTTATTTAAGCTGTGAAACAGGTACACCAAATGAGCACCGAGTGTTGGACACACTGATGAAATTCAGAGTTTAACAAGCTGTAACATTTCTGATTATGGCCTGCAGTCTCCTGGCAGGTCGTCGGTTAAATGGAAAAGAGGCTTCATTCCTGCGGGACGGTCACAGGCAGACATCATGAGATGAATTCACCACTTTCCTGCCTCTGCATTTAAAGCACATTTACATGACACATTAAGAGTTACTTGAGTTGTGAAACAGTGCTGGTTTGTTCCGTGAAGGACTGGGGATGGGTACCTCAGAAACCGGTCCTAAAAAGGTACTGGATCCACACTACTTGGTACCAAAATACCAAGAAGAGATCTCAGAGACAAACAACACCCTATTGGCATTTACAGTTTAAGGCCCTGAGCCTGAGACTGACACAATTAATGCTTTTCTCGTGTTCTCACAAAACACATTCATTGACGGCTAACTTATGACATCGAGGCACAAAAAGAGGAGACTGTCAGCCGCATGCAGACGGGACAAAGCAGCATTGCCGAGTAACAGTGAAGCTCTCAAATCAACCGGGAGCACAGTAAGAAACATCCACTGTAAATGCCTGCTGGCTCATTCATTATCTGACAAGAATTATCAAAGCTGTGGAGCTCATTTATCCAAACTGTGTCAGTCAGTCATTGTGCTGCAATATCTCGAATTCCCAGCTTATACAGGGGCTTGCAGGAGCGTAGAGTTTCTATGGTAACGTTAATTCTTTGTTGCTCAGAAACTTTGTCTCATTTTCCTCAGCTTTTCATTTGAATTCATATATTCATGGTTGTTTTTTTTGTTTTTTTTTTGTTATTTTTTAGACTTGAAAGATTTCTTAATGAGCACAGAAATTTGCAACTGTCATGTTGAATGCTGTTTAACTGGGATTAATTGTTCAAAACATACAGTGATGTGTTGCAAGATGCAGTTAAAACTGGGCATCTAGACACAGGCCACTGGGCACATGCGCACCTTCAGCACATCAACAAAGAGAGAGAGAGAGAGAGAGAGAGAGAGAGAGCTCATCCAGTTGGTAACTTGACCATTTTGTAGATAGATAGATGTGTTTCCAGTGTAAAGAAGTACTAACACTGGAAGAGTTGGAAATGTTATCTCCACAGCTACTCTGCTTTGGTATTGAAGCCCATTTATTCTACTGTGAACCTGCTCATGGCGAGAGGCATGGGGCTTGACTGGGCTTACTCTTAACCTCCCAGTTTGGAGTCTGCAGAGTGCGGTTTTCCCCAAGCTGTAACCTAAATCAGATAACGTAATTTAAAAAACATGTTCAAAGCTAAACAAACAGCCAAAGTTAAACTCAAAGCACAATCAACACAAATAAAACTTCTTTTAAGCAACGTTTGGTGAGTTCAGATAACCTACATAGTTTGGTCTAAGCTTATAAGAAATAGAAAAAAAAACATATGATACATTTGAGTTAATTTAGGAGCTGACCCATCAGTTAAAAAAAAAAAAAAAAAATCAGAAATTTAATTAGAACTCAAATTGTACTAATTTCCTCTTGATTTTGTGTTGTAAAAGCCAGCCCGTGTAAATGACAGGTACAAAACATATTGGTTTTTATTTTACAGCTCCACTTAAACAACTCCAACCGTACGACTGTCAAATAAAAATTCAAATACTGGACAGCGTTTCAAGGTTGCAGCAACTCACCTGGTGACATTTTTTTTTTCTTTCATCTAAACAGACTGAAAATCTTCGCCCACGGTCTACTGGATTCACCTGAAACCTACAGCAATTTGAAGTTACTTTTCATTCTGTGAGACTTGAAGGTTATCGGTTATTGCAGCACTGAGGAACATCTATGTTTGGATAAACTCCTTGTAACCGTCCACTTATGATGGGAAAAAGTTGCTGCCATCATGTGTTTAACTGATATCAAGTGATTTTGCGCTTTGCTTTCCAGTAAGGGGAACGCAAAACTGAAGTGATTCCAGCAAAAAATAATCTAAATGCACTAAAATATATATTTAGATACTAATCGGTCAAAAGCAGTTAGAAATGCAACACTGTATGACTCGGCATTGATAACGGCTTTTTCAAAGCAACATCCACAGCTGGTCAGTTCTACTCAGTTTGATTCACTGTATTTGTTTAGCCCCAATTCACAATACAAATCATCTCAGATACACTGATTCCCTTTCAGCTGACTTCACCTCACTTCCAGTTAAGCATCCGTCCTGAGCATGAACGAGGCAACAGTAGACAGGTAGTCGCAGGGAGAATTCAGTTCATGCAGATCCATTGACACATTGCAGAGTTCAGGAAGGTTTTAACAGCACCCATCAGTCACATTAACTAGGCTGGTGTTGGAGCTGCCGTTCGAGAGACAAAGTCAGTTTAACTGTTCAAACATGCCGAGTCATTCGCAGCAGCGCTACGACAGCAGCAGGACAGGGATAGACTGGAAAACAAGTTCTTCTCCTTACAAGCAGCCTTTACCTGCAGACTGTGCCAAAGTAATCATTACAGACCCTGTGACCCTACTTTGTAAGAAAGTAATGGGTTTAAGTGTTGCTTTCCTCTGTTGTGCCTTGCTGTAAAAAAAGAGCACCAAAGTAGGAGTTCAGGGGTGCTCAAATGCATTAACTCTGACAGTTGCCCCCCCGCACTGATGGATGAACTTCAAGGCTACAGGGCGCTCCGACTAAACCGAAGGTTTGCAGGTCAGCTTTTTCGCTGCACTAAAAACACTTCTAACGTGCAATATGTCAACAACTGAAATGACTGTCCAATGAGACTATGGTGAGGTTGAATGGTAACATTTGTCAAAGGAAATCATTGAAAAAAAAAAAGAAGAAAATATTAAGCAGTTTTTGTTTTGCCTGTTGTCAACCAACCTTGACAAACCTTTATTGATTTATTAGTGTTTATCTACACCACTATACACACACTTCTGCTCTCAACCTCTAGCTTGAACCTACCTACCAGCAATATTTTATAGTTTGTTTTCCATCAAAATATAATTATATAGGGGTGAAAAGTCTCCCGATATATTCAGATTTTCTAATGTGCAGTGACCCTGCAGCTTGGCACTGTTCATATGAGTACCGCAAGTCAACCACTTTTTCCATCTACCGCAAATTCACTTTGTCTGATTATTTGTTTTCCAATTTCAGCCCTGCTCCTGCTAGCAGAAAATTGTCACCTTTGGTTATGAAAACGTGCTCCTGGGTCTGTAACCAAGCAGATAGATGGACATACTTTAACGGTCCCAGGCTGGGAAACCGCTGAATGAAAAACTGAGGAAAAAGGCAGCAGGGTGTTCAATGCTTGGATTAAATTGTAAGGCAAAGTAAATTATTATCCAACAGAACTGATTGAGTTTTGTGGGGTTGATGCTCTGGTGGTACCAAGCACAAAGGCGCATTGTTATCTTTTTAAAGTGAAAGACTTAAGGCAGAGAGTCGAGTGAGTGGATAAAACTAGAATAAAGGAGACATTTAAGGTAAAATAAGTGTTGAGTTAGTCATAAAAAAAAATATTCAAATGACAGTTTGAATTGTTTTAAACTTCAGTCAGTTGTTTGTACACATCTATGTTCAGTTTATAGCAAAAAAACAAAAAGAAAAACAAAATAATGGTATTTGCTCACAGTAACACATTTACTGCCAGAAACCTGCATATTCAGCACTGCAATATAACTGAGTTGAAAGACGCTGAACCTGGAGGAAATAACCAAACCAAAATAGCAGGGAAAAACAGATGAAGATAATTATAGCAGTAAAACAGAGCAGGATTTTTAGAGGCAAAGCAAAGGTGAATACAATCATGAAAGATGGCAACAGAATCAATGTTTAACTATAACCAGTGCATTAGCTGTGATAAATGAGGCGGCCGTCAGAAACTCTGGAAGTCGGTACAGGACATTTCAATGATCAAGCACTGAATAATCGCATGCAATGGATTCTGGGAAGGACAGGCAATTTGCTTCTGTGGATCCCAGAGGAGCAGCATCACTTCAAATATTGACCTTTAAAAAATGCAGCAAATGGATGATTTCTTAAGTTCATAGATGGAAGACGGCTTCTCTAGCTATTGTGTGTAGTGAAATTATACTGCGGTGCATTTCCTCCACTGCCAACCTCTGATATTTATGTGGAGTTATGTGGAAGCAAACAAACAAAAAAAAAAAGAAATAACAATCAACTTATAACAAAGAATAACTTTATTAAAATAGTTTTTTTAGTCTGTAAAGATTTAAAGTGGATCAGTCCTACTGTAGTCACAGTGATGCCAAGTTCTACATCAGCATTGTCAGATTTCCTCATCTTAACTTTCTGTTGACTTTCGTTCATCTCATTATCTCCGTCTCTCTCCTCCTTTCTTTTCATCCCTGTTAAACAGTTTTCCGGGGTGTCTCTTGAGGGTTTGTTCACTTCACATCTCCTGCTCTGTGCTGCATGCACACATGTCAGTGCAAAAAAAACAAAAAAAAAACTGACACAATATAGCTGACGCTCTCTGAGTACACTGAGGGCCTGATTTACTAAAGGTTTGCGTGCGTAAAAACGTGTGCAAACTTGACATCACCCGCAAACCAATGCGCAAGCTGATTTACTAACAGCGTGCAAAGAGGACTGCGCCTCTCAAATCAGCAAAATAGCACACGCTGTTCATTTAGCACTTTTGCCCTGATGAATAAACAATATGGGGCGTACCCGCCAGAAAGCGCAAAATACTGGGAGGGGAAAATGCAAATAGGTTCATTTACCACGCGCAATGAGATTTACCAACCCTGAAAGTAATTGCGGGGATTGTGATTGCGTCTGTATTTAGTACGTTCGAAAGGAAGGTGCTATTCTGTCCAGCATTACGCACCGATGGCTGCTGTTATTGTGGCAAGGAGGCGACATCGCCAAAATCAAAGAATACGCAGAGAGAGTCTTTCGGACTCGTGTAAATTTGTTTGCACATGCAAAAGGAGAAATATTTTATTTGAATGTTAAATCGAGTATTATTCAGCAAAAGGTTGCCACAGGAGGCACCAGGGTTTCCGTTGTCTGGTAATTGCCGGACTTTGTCTGGTAAAATATGCGGAAGTCCGGGATTTTATAATCTCTCCGGTCAAAATGTCCGGTGAAAATACTCCTCCCAAGCACAATTTCAGTTGTAATAAAATGGGTTATTTCCACATCATTTTATGAAAAACGCCTCGGGATTCTCCCAGAGGAGCTGGTGGAAGCGGCCGGGGGATCTGGACCTCTGAAGCTGCTGCCCCAGCGACCCGACTTCGGATAAGCGGAAGCTAATGGATGGATGGATGGATGGATGGATGGATTTTATGAAAAAACATATACTTTTTTTATGAATGAGTAGTGTGTGAGGACGAGTCGGCTCCAGCCACAGCTCCACTCATTGATGCCACAGCTGCGCGCAGAGACGCATCTCCGTAATGACAGCGCTCCGCGGTTATGGAGGCTTGAACTTCTCAACGTTCCACTTAACCACCCGTCTTGTTTGCCGAAGTTTTATTAAAGGCCACTTTTTCTTTAGTTCCTCGCCTTATATCTTGCCACCTTCTTTTAACCTCATCTGCCGTTCTTTTTGTTTTACCAACTGCATTTATTCCATCGCACATTTTCTCCCATATTGCGTTTCTTTTGGTAATGTTTAAATGTCTTTGCTGTAGTTCATGAATGTGTTTATTTGCCTCTTCCACTAATATCTCTAACTCCAACTCGTCAAATTTCATTTTGCGCTTGCGTTTATCCTGCTTTCCATCCAGACTCTCCATGGCGCAAACCGTAAGACACGCAACACCTCATTTAAATACTGCGGTTTGCACCTGTTATCATTTGCGCGAGCATTCTTAGTTGATCACCCGCAAAACACACAACAACAGCACGCGCAAACTTTTTCAGTGCACACGCAATTTAGTACTCTTTATTTAGGATCTTAGTAAATCAGGCCCTGAGAGCACTACTGCCACCTACTGTAGTATATGTGCAATTACACTTTACAGCAAAAAAAAATAAAAATAAAGAAACATGTTCCCTGGGGTCACACGCACCCCCAGGCATCGCACAGCGCCCCCCTAAGGGGTCGCGCCCCACTATTTGATAAGGACTGATTTAGTGTCTTCCTTAATAGACTTGAGACTAAAGTCGAACTTATGACATAAGGCTCTTGAAAAAATCATTGATATTTTATTTTTCCACTCCACCACGATCTTCAGTTTGTAGATAAGTAATTTTCACATGGATGCAGCGTGACCAAACACAACAATAACAACAGTGGCCATCCCACATGCAGCTGAGCTACCCTTTATGATAAAGTCTGCTGCAGATAACTAAAACTTCACACATACAGGATTCTCAGGATGCTGACTTCAGAGTGATAATAATTTAAAACCTAGCGATGCTAACTGAGATAAAGAGGAAGAAATTAACAACTTTGGATACAGGCAGATGATTGATTTATTGTCAACTTTGTAACATTCTGGGGTGATTAGATTACTGTTAGACTAGGTTCAGAGGTGGGAAGGACATTAATTAACACTGTATGTGCTTTATGATCCAGATGGACTGGATGACATTTAGGAGATCATAGAACACTCGTTACAACTTGGATACTTGGACTTGGAAAAAATGACTTCCGAGCACATTTGACTGTAAAAACTTTCCTCCTGCTGGGGGGTTAGAAGAGTGAGAGGGTTCATCGTCACATTTCTCTCTTTATACATCAGTTCGTGACTGAGTGGTGTATAAACACACAAGCCTTCTCTGCAGTTTCTGCCAACTGGTTTTCACTTTAGAAAATAAGACTGAATTTTTAATAGATAAAGGCATTTATTTATTTGGCCTTGAAGCACAGCTAAAAATTTTCATTGTTCTTTCGTTTACCATCTCACAAAGTTATTTGGAATTCTGACACAATTAAGAAGGTTAAAGAAGAATGTAAAAGCGATTATTAATACATACAATGCAGTGGAATGAAGACAAGTCAGGTATACAGAGTAGGATGTAACTGCTTATTGAGGGGGATTTTGAAGGCTATGTTTCTCACTGCTGTAGTGTAAATAGACAGGAAAGTCAAAACACAGAGAAATGACTCAGAGCCCAGAAGCTGCTTGGCAGTACTACAAAAACCTGACAAATTATCTCCTTAGATCATATTTGTTTATTCCACAGAAATTCTCATCCCATTACGCTGTTGTTAGTCCGACTATGGCTTTATTTACCTCAAATGCAGAAGGCAGAAGGTCTTTTACAGGTTTATATACGATTTATTTAGCATGAAGATTTTGCTTCATCCTGAAATATTGATTTGCACCATTTTGCCCTGCTGAAGTTATTTTATTGCTTTGTTAAAACCAAATCAGATTCCAGAGATACTCTGACTTTCTTAATCTTGTGGATGAAGATTAACACACACACAAACACATGCACAAAGACTTTCCATTCATCTCTTTCTTTACTAGGGTTTAGAAAAGAATAATTGTGGCGAGAAAAATTCACCATGTTCATAGAGCAATTTAAGACCAATTTAAGGTAAAAAATATAATATAAACAAAGCAACTTCTCACTGTGTGCTAACTTGTATGATACTGAATATTTGTTTCTTATCCTCGGTGTTGATAACATGTCATTTCATTGCAGACACTTTAAATAACTGGCTGTGCGTCACAGTCACGTGTTGTTCTGGTGTCTTGACACGATTATTGACTCAGAAGTCCTTCTTTGGATGATACCGTGCCTTATGAAAGTATGCAGAGATCATTCTAATTTTCTGATGACAACAGCAGCACTTCAGTGAACCGTGTGAGAACCGAGGTGTGCTGTGTCTTCATCCATCCATTATCTTGCGCTTAATCCGTAATCAGGTTGCAGGGGCAGCAGCAGCCTACTGTAAGCAAAGAGGCCCATAACCCCCTCCATCCAAGCGCCTCCACCAGCTCCTCTGAGAGAACATCCAGGTGCTCCAAGCCAGCCGAGAGATGTAGTCACCTCAGCAGGTCCTGGGCCTGCACCGTGGTCTCCTCCCAGTTGGACATGCCCAAAACACCTCTCCAGGGAAGCGTCTGGGGGGCATCCTAACCAGATCCCCAAACAACCTCAACTGGCTCCTCTCGATGTGAAGGAGCATCGGCTCTACTCTGAGTCTCTCCCGAATGACTGAACTTCTCACCCTATCTCTGAGGGAGGGTCGAGCCACTCTGTGGAGAAAACCCATTTCAGCCGCTTATATTCGCAATATCGTTCTTTTGGTCACTAACCACAATTCATGACCATAGGTGAGGGTTGGAACAAAGATCGTCTGGCAAATGGAGAGTCTTGCCTCTTGGCTTAGCTCTCTCTTCACCACAACGGACTGGTACAGAGTCTGAACCACAGCAGATACTGCACCAATTCCTCTGTCAATATCCCGCTCCTTTCTCCCATCACTCGTGAACAAGACCCCGAGATACTTAAACTCCTCTACTTGAGGCAGAACCTCACTCCCGACCCGGAGGAGGCATTCTACCCTTTTCCGACTGAGAACCATGGTCTTAGATTTGGAGGTGCTGATTCTCATCCCTGCCGCTTCACACTCAGCCCCAGTTAGAACTGAAGATCCCCACCCGATGGTGTCAACAGGACCATGACATCCGCAAAAAGCAGGGACGAGATCCCGACACCACCGAACCGGAATCCCTGCACTCCTTGGCAGCGCCTAGATATTCTATTCATGAACGTTATGAACAGAATCAGTGACAAAGGGCAGCCCTGGCAGAGTCCAACTCTGAATAAAAACGAATCTGACTTACAACCAGCAATGCGAACCAAACTCTCATTCTGTTTGCACAGGAACTGGACCGCCTGTAGAACCAGAGGGACACGATCAAATGCCTTCTCCATGTCCACAAAACACATGTTGACTGGTTGGGCAAATTTCCATGTTCCCTCCAGGACCCTGGTGAGGGTATAGAGCTGGTCCAGTGTTCCACGACCAGGACGAAACCAACATTGTTCCTCCACTGTGGTGGTGGAGGAGTGTGGTTCCCCTGTAATTGGAACACACCCTCCGGTCCCCCTTCTTAAAAAGGGGAACCAACACCTCAGCCTGCAAGTCCAGAGGTACTGCCCCCGATTTCCATGTAATGTTGCAGAGACGTGTCAACCAAGAAAGTCCTACAACATCCAGAGCCTTCAGGAACTTGTCCAACCCCGGAGCCGTGTCACTGTGCAGCTTCTTAACTACCTCAGTGACCGCAGCTCCAGTAATGGACGAATCCTCCCTGAAATCCACAGACTCAGCATACGTGTTGGTGAGAAGATCCTCAAAGTATTCTTTTCAACACAGGACCAGATCTCCAGTTGAGGTCAGCAGCACCCCACCCCCACTATACACAGTGTTGGTGAAGCACTGCTTTCTCTGCCTGAGCCGTCTGACGGTTTGCCAGAATCTCCGTGGAACCAATTGAAAGTCGTTTTCCATGGCCTCACCAAACTCCTCCCACACCTGAGTTTTTGCCTCAGAGACCACCAAAGCTGCGACCGGTTTGGCCCGTCGATACTTGCCTGCAGCTTCCAGAGTCCCACAAGGTAACAAAGCCAAGTAAGACTCCTTCTTCAGCCCGACGGCCTCTCTTACCCAAAGTGTCTACAACCGGGTTTGAGGATTGCTGCCATGGCAGGCACCAACAATTTTACTACCACCACTCCAGTTCCCCCAGTGTCCCCCACCTCCTTTGGGATGCGGTTGAAGATCTGTCTGGCAGATTCCTCTGCCAGATGTTACCAGCAAACCCTCACTCCACGTTTGGGCCTATCAGGTCTGATCAGCATCCTCCCCTGCCATTTGATCCAGCTTACCACCAGGTAGTGACCAGTTCACAGCCCAGCTCCTTTCTTTACTTAAGTGTCCAAAACATAAGGCCACAAATCTGAAAATACGACTATAAAGTCAATCATCAACCGTATCTAGCTGGTGCCTCTCAACCTCGCGCATAAACACAGGCTCCTTCCCCACCAGAGAGGTTCGATGTCCCAGTAGCCAGTTTATTCAGCCGGGGTCAGCACGTCAAGGCCCACGCTTTTAGCTGCTGCCCAAGACACAATGCACCTGACCCCCATGGCTCTCCGCACAGGTGGTGAGCCCACGGGGAGGCATACCCATGTTGCTCATTCGGGCTGAGCCAGACCGAGCCACATGGATAAAGGCCCAGCCACCAGGCACTCCCAAACAAGCCCCTCCCCCAGGTCTGGCTCCAGAGAGGGGCCCCGTAACCCTTGTGTAGACGAGGGACATCAAGCTACTCTTATCTGCTGTTTCTCATCTTCACGTTTGGTAAAACTACACTTCTTCTTTGCTGATGCTTCATTTCTTATGTCTCTCTCTCTTTACACAAGATAACTTTGCAAGTTTCCACATTCATCTATGGTTAAAGATGGAAGTTGGCCTCGGGTCATGAACAAGCACGTGCATAAAATTTCATGATGATTGACATTTCTACGTATGCGGGGCTTTATGAAACTAGGGAAAATAATGCGTATGCACATTTCTGCTTTTATGTGCGCACAGCGTTTTAGTCATGACTGCTCTCAGTTTTGGGTGTTTTCCCTTTGACATCCATTGTCCTAAATCTATCAGTACTTCATAAACAAAAAGGAGATGTAACGTTCTGATCCATAGTACAAAGACACCTCAGTTGAGCCAACTAAAAATAATTGTCTCACTAACAAATACAATATCTCCTGATTTGTTGTTTCAGTGTGGATGTTATATTTCGGATCTGAAAGGAGATTTTGACGAATTCAATAATAGGTCATGCTGCTGTGAAATTTGTATCAGCCACCTAACAGTGCTGATATTTTCTGTGGGGGGATGTTTGGACTGTCGGTGGTCTGCAACAATATTGCCTGGCATCTACAGGGAAAAGAAAATATGCAAAGGTATGAAAAAAAAAGCATAATTGGAGGCAAAAATGCATACTTTTTCTCTTCAAGCTTGAAAAAATTGTAATCCCAAAAAACAAAAATGAAAACTGCTCTAGGCATCAGATCAACTCCTAAAGCACATTTTTCACTTCTTAAGATTTCATCTTCGTGTCATCTTTCTTGCTCCGTTTTGCAGCACCGGTTTCCTGTTGTTTGAAAGAGTCATGCTGAAACCTTATCAAGTGTACTTAAGATTAATTTGAACTAGCACAATAGATTCTGTTGCTGTGAGCAGGCATTTGTATTATGTAGTTTTTGTATCTTCATAATACATATTCCTACATTCCCTCAGCATGCACCATAGGGGGGGCAAAATATCCATAATGAAGAAGTGATGCTGGTGTCTGCTGCTTTTATAATGTTAGAAAATGAGTCTTGATAAATTGATAAGAAAATGGTGCAAAAACAACCATAGTGCCAATCTGTGCTTGTTGAATAGCAGAAAGATTCTGTCAGATAATTAAAAAGAGGTGTTTGCATTTTACCTTGTACAATGAGATACACCTGTGAGGTCTTGGGCTGCAGCTTCGTTTGTATGGAGCAGGTGTACGAACCCTCATCGTACACGTCCACCTTCACAGAATAAAGTGAAAAAAATAACATTCAGTTAAGCTTTTCTCAAAATATTACTCAAGACTCAAGAATGCCAATATATGAAATATGACTATGTACTGAATCATGGAGTCTGCTTTTTTTTTAACACACATAATAACATGGTGTCATATATCCTGGACTGCTTTATATTTGGTTAATTTTAAAAGACAAAATGATTTTTATTATGCCTTGATATTACTTGAACACCTGAAAGAGGGTTGTCCTGCAGGAGCTAATGCAGATCTTACACGAGAGCAGAGGCGCCGCTAGGGATTTTGGGCCCCATGAAAAGAATCTT
Organism: Hirundichthys speculiger; assembly: GCA_018398805.1. Taxonomy (NCBI): domain Eukaryota; kingdom Metazoa; phylum Chordata; class Actinopteri; order Beloniformes; family Exocoetidae; genus Hirundichthys; species Hirundichthys speculiger. The sequence goes on from JAGFBZ010001224.1 coordinate 4,762,279, forward strand.
TACCGGGCACCCCAACACAGTGGCGAAATTTGTTGATGCTATTTTTGATCATCAGTAGGGGCCTCTCTGGGCCCCTATAATCCGTATCCTTTACCCCCCTTTTCGGCGCCCCAGCACGGGAGTGGGAGGTTTTAATGTTCCCGTGGGCTGAAAGTTGTCACATCTGGAACACTTTAATCTGTTACAAAGATTTTTAGCATGGCAGGAGAATAAGGAAAATCAATTAAGATATTGTTTGAGTTGTCGGAATTTGATTGAGAGAGTGATAATGGTCAGAGGTGGGACTGGGAAAACAATCCCAAGCAAGGCTGAAACCTGTTTTCCATGTTTGATAGCTCTTTTAAACCTGGTTTGGACCCCCAGTGTGACAGAAAACTCAGTTGTGGACATGTTAAGCACTTTACATGGCAGATAGGAGAAGACGGACAAGATGCTGAATGTATGAACTGCTTCAGAACAGTCAGTTAACCCTTATTTTTGAGCCACCACCTGAAAGGAAAGTTAATACAGCATTTTATGAATGTTGAATATTTGTTAAGTTTCTGTTTCCTGTGTGCCCTGAATGAATTAATTTTTAAAGTTCCTGCTCTATGGTGTTGCTGTAATGCCAGATTGAAAGGGTGGTGAAAGAAAATCTTTAACTTTAAAATCTCTATAATTAACAATTTCCGGACTGTTTTCCTTTATTGTTTTATTTGTAGCTATTTTGCCGCGATACTTCTTCTATTCCTCATGCCTCCATTTATTTTATACAGAAGAAATATCTCGCTCCCATTTTTGAGTTATTGTGCATTGAGTCAAAAAAAAAAAGGAAAAAAAAAACTCAATCTTGTGTGAACAAAGAAAGCAGGAAATGTGTTTTCATTTATTTGGGTATAAAGATGCCACACAGTTACAGCCAACGTCCATATTACACTTGCTCTAGTAATAACAACAATAATATGATTAATAAATAACAACAATAAAGCAACAAATTGTCACATCTGCACTGTCAATAGATATAAATTTACATTTCTTACTCCTGTATTATAAATTGTATTTTATGGGAGAGCTAACCATTTTAGCCCCGAAAACTAAAGACAGTATATTTCCCAATATGCCCAATTAGTGTCAATATTTTTTATTGGATCACTTTCTGTGTGCTTTCTTAATCACTAATGTATGAGGATGTGTGCAAAATCATAAGAAAATGTGCACCATAAATGAATATTTTAGATTGTTCCAGTGCTTTCCTCAGTGGCCTAAATAAATGAACGAGTAAATATTTAAACACATCAAGCTCAAAGAAGGTTTTCAAAAAAGGAGAATTTGTAATAATGTTGTGTTTCATGAGATTTGACCAAAATCCTTGGACTAAAATATTCCAATTACCAAACCTCTGAAACAATAGCATCTCCTCATCTCAAATGAATGAAAATGGTCAGGACAATATTCCACGACGGTCATCATTACCTTCTGAATGCGGAGGCTGTACTCCAGCTGTCCTTTGGTCACCAGGTCCACTCTGGGATCCAGGGACCACTTGTCCTGGCCGGCAAAGATGATGTTGGATCGGTTGAGCCAGGCCACCTTGGACACTTTATCATCAACATAACACCTGTCGACACAATGACAAAAAGGGTTGAGAGGAGATAGAAACAGAAAACAGGGAAGAAACTACAACCTCCGCGCATACAGGCTCAGCTACTGAACTTAAACTTGCAAAAGTTCCTCTGTGCTGCTTTAAACTAATCAAACACCTCAGCACTCTGCTTAAGAGGAAGCCTGAAACCCGAAGTTCAGGGTTAAAGACTATCTTTGATAAAATATCTCCCTCGACTCTTTCCATCTCTTTCTTTTGATGCCCCCTCCTCCTCATTGAGATGAATACATATCCTTTACCAGCGAGCTCATTCTCATGATAAGAAAAGATACTGATATCTTCTAGTTCACTCCTTGTTGATAACTGGCATTACATCAGGTAAGTGTGAGCTGAGCGACTTCCTGAAGAAAAATGTCGATGTGAGGGTAGATCAGAATCACTGAGAATGGATATCAGCTGTAACGCAAGCAGAAAATAGAAGTGCTCCCGATGCAAAATCATGCAACACCCTGAGCCTCGGCTATGCACACTGCCTTGGACTCAAGGTTGGAGGTTATTGAGGCATGGGGTGAGTTTGTTTTTGGCAGATGATGCAAAAAAAGCAGCAAGTAAGTCACCCCAGTGTGTCGCCCAGCAGAGGTCGGATGTCAGATCAGTGAGAGTTTGCAAACGCAGCTTGAATCCCTGCTGATGTTTACTCCAGTTGTATGGAACTGTGACAACTGACTAGTTATCGACTCTCTTTGACATCTAGCTTCCTGGCTCTAAAGCTCTTATCCATTTTTGTTTCCAAAATCTTCAGGGGTCTAATTAAAGGAGACAGTCCAACAGCATGCTAAACTAATTCAAACAATTTGAAAATCCTGAAATCACAGAGCTTCTTGATCTGTTTCCCCCAGACCATCAATAATCCGGAGGAATTGCGTGGAGTTTAAAAAAGGAGTCTGACTCACATACTGAAATTCATACAACATCCATCATTTTATGACTCAGAGTTGCTATTAGGTTTTTTTTGTTTGTTTTCTTTTTTGTTTTTTTTTCTTTGAGCTTTGACATCTCCAGATCATTATTGAATGATGGGACATCGTTGTGCATGATTCATACAACTGCTTTTTCTCTCCAAGTGCTTTCAAACATACAAAAGTTTACAAAAATAACACTAAGCATATTGTTGTCATTGAATAGAACTGCACTGTGGCTCCATTTGATCACCTCTTACAAATCCATTTAATGTAGAGTAAAGTCTGTTGTACAGGAAGAAAGAATGAATTATTGCTTGTTTGTTTGTTTTTTTAAACCAATATATGTTGAGTCTTTTTTCATTTTGCACATATCATCAGTCATCCAGTTGCATAGAAGCTGCCGTATGGATTTTCTGACATATTTCCTTGCACGCAGCACTTTCCTTTTCAACAGCAATTTTGTTCGAAAAAGTACATAAAGTGTTTGAGAAATACTGTTGCAACTGACTGTTCAATAGTCTTCTATTCTAGGAGCTAATGTTGTACATTAGTTAAACCCACAGACATACTGAGTCACTGAGCAGCTTCTCGGCGTTTAGGGCAGCGCAGCGGTGAACTGCCCAGGGTGACTAAACTGCTATATCTTGCTTGTTTTCACTGATCTTGCCTCCTGTAATCCCAGATTACCACTGGTCTCTGACTGAAGTAACCAGGAGGTGGGAAAAAAAGAGTGACGGACATAAAAAGGCAGAGACCTGAAGGGAAGCATTGAACTGGCTCGTGAAACAACTGAGCTATGAACTGGCAGCTTCTTGGCTTTTAACATCAGTGTTTAACAACAAGTTTTATCCAAAAACAGCAATAAATGTGATCGACCAGTGTCGATGCCAAATACTGTAACTGATGACGAGGTGGTTAAGCCTTGTCAAGTGTGGAGTGAAAATTAAAGTTAACAAGTGTAGCAGGAAATGAAATTTGAAAATTCATCTTCCAGATGGGACAGAATGTGGATTTCCTGTGTCCTCGCTGGATACTGGACCGACGTCTGTGAATTAAAATTGGACTTAGAAGACTTAGACCTCGATATTTAGAATTATACCTCCTGAAGCGAGTTGGTCTTACATGTATAGTTTTTCAAGACAAACAAGAAAAAGGTTGTTTCAAAGAACACAAATCAAAAGATCATGTCTTGGGGAGCTCCGATCCACTGCAGCATCTGCAGCGTTATTTCTCTGGCAGTTGTAACACAGTAAATATCGAATACTTTTATGTCGCTCAAAGGATTTTGTGATCAAACGAAAAGTGTGTGCAAAGCTAGCAAGGATAGGGTATCTAAAGTAATTTACTTCTGCAATAAAAAAAAAAAAAAAGAAACAGAACAAACAAAACAAAAAAAAGAAAAATTTACTTTTAGACTTTGATGTCAAAGCCACCCTGAGTAGCAATACCAGTCCTAACTAAGGTTGGGAATCGAGAACCGGTTCCTGTAGAAAACCGGTTCCGTGTGTTTCAATTCCATGGAATTGTTTGGCAGTTTATCCAGCGATTCTCTTATCGATTCCAACCAGCACGAATCTCACGTAATTTACACAAGTTACACACAGTCAATTCCAGGAAGCACTTACGTGATTAAGTTACGTCGGTTTAGAACGCGCATTGGAGTTGTAAACAACAATAGCGCCCGCCAGGTTCAAACGCTCCAAAGTTTGGCCTCATTTCACAAAGAAAGATGGCAACAAGGCAACTTGCAGTCATTGCAAAGTGGAGATAACAGCGTCGGGAGGAAACACGACTAACATGCAGAAACATTTGCGCACACAACATACGATAATGTTAAACGAGTGTGGTGTTTTTGACGTGTTTCGGGCTGATGGATCTCAACCCAGCAGCAGCGGCAGTAGCCAAGCTAAGATCACCTCTGCGGTTACTACGGAAGGCAGCTCGGGTAAGTAGCTATCTCGCTGCCTATGTGCTTATTTGTAAAACACGCTATAACATTAACGCTGTGCTATTAAAGGAATGCCTTCTGCATTACATTTAGAAGATGACCGTGACGAAAGAGAGAGTCTGGCTGACTAAGAGGCTGGCAGCACTCGCTCCTGCTCACTACCTACCTCCAGAAACCTCTGAAAAAGCAGACATGCATATTTTTCTGCAAAATAATTGTTAATTCTTCATAGTATTTGCAGATTTGCACTATGCACTGTTCTGTTGTATTTGATAGTATTTATTTTTCTTTATTATTGTTTTTGAGTGCTTAGTGAGCTCATATATCCTTTTAAAATATAGATTTTTTTCATTTCGATTAGGAAAAATCTGTTAGTAAAATGTTACACTTTCTTGTGTATTTGCACAGTTACATATTACAACAGTTAACATGTTATCCAGGCTTTGGGCCTCTTTTGACCTCGCTGTTGAGTTTGTAAGGTCGTGACTTCTAAGTAAAAAAAAAAAAATGATGCTAATAAAACTGTTCTCCTTTTTCCCCAAATTAGAATCGATAAAGAATCGAATCGTTAAACAGTATCGATAATGGAATCCGAAAAATCTTATCAATTCCCATCCCTAGTCCTAACCACAAGGGGGAAGAAAATCACAAGAAAGTCTACGTGTCAGCCTCTGACGTGAGACACAAAGAAGAGCACCTCTAGTGGGACACACTGGTATTACAAAATGTCCCACCATCCCAACATTTACCACACAATGGTCAGTGGTTCTTTTGTCAACAAAGCAGATCTACGATCCTCTTCAGCAGAATGGAGAAACAGGTCACTTTTTTTCCATTAATTTATCAAAATATCAGTTTTAAAAGAATATGAAAAAACGTGATTACTTTACGATAAAAAACACCCAAAGTATCTTTGAACTGCTGTCCCAGATGCGTCTTGTGATAACTGCATATCTGCACGTCTGATTCTTCTCTGTCTGCCATGAAACTGCACGTACAGTACCTCCAGTCTTCCCCTGTAAGCTTTAACATGGGATGTAGAGCATTCTCAGTGGTGGCTGTTTTGTCTTCTCGCAAACAAGTAGCTGCCCGGTATGTGGTGAAATTCGTGTCACTTGTCAGAGGAGTTCTCTTTCTGTAGCTTCTACTTTTGTTCAGCGGAGTAGCTGTCAAGGTATGTCTTTGCAGGACCGGGTTTCTTCGGCTGTGCCATGGTCCTGTTGGACCAGAAGGAAAAGCAAGTGCGCAGCTCTCTTGGGTTGGTTTGATAGCAGACGCATTTAACAAGTCACTTGCGAGGACTTTAATTTGATTGGAATAGCATGCCACGGTTGAACAGTTTCTAATGGAAATCTATCCCATTAACTGCGGTACTCGCAGTGATGCAGTATCTTAACTGTGCTATTTAGCTGGTGTGACTTTATTTATTTGAGTATTTGGGAAAAAAGTCTGCCCTTTTCTTACTACAGCAGCATCTGTATGTTCATAGTCCGTGCACATGGAAAGGGACCCTGCGGTCTCCTTTAACATGAAAAAGCAAGCAAAAGGCTGCAAATGTCAGCTGACGTTTGACAACAATAAGCCGTGGTGAATCCACTTTTTTTCCCCCAATTGATTTGGATTTTGGAGTTGTTATTTATCAGTCCACACAGAGACACGGTGGGATTTATGTGGGTTCTGCTGTTGATGGATGCCTTAGTTGTTGTCCCATGCTGTCTTACCCTGAGCTTTGTTGATAGATGTTCTGCTGTGCTATATTATACTGCTTTTTTACTCCAGGGTGCTGTGCCAATATGAACTGGCCAATAGGCTACGGCTGACAGGGGACTGTGTGGGCTGACAGATGCCTGGGCCAGAGCTGCTGAGCTGGGCTTGTGTTGACAGGAGGGTTGGGCTGGATGGATCCCTGCCCCAGGGCTAGCCGTGGGGGAGGACCAAAGAGCAGGCTGGAGTCGGGGAGTGAAACTGTAATGAGGGGAACGATGTGCCAAGACTGACAGAAGAGCCACACCACCCGCTATTCTATCAATACCCAACCCTCCTCATCTGACCCTTTTCATTTTTTTTCTCTCCCTGACATTTCTCACCCCTTAACAAAACACTCTCTTTCCTCTCTTTTCTTCTTGCTTCTGTCTTGTTGTGGTCTCCACTCTTTTCACCGCTCTGCCTCGTATTGACTCTTTTATCTTGTATTGACAGTTCGGCCCATGTCACAAAGGGGCGTCTTTGTTCATGCATATTCTTTCAGGGATTTTTACGCATGTTTGATCAGATAGAGTTCCATTTGGAAATAATCATTAATCTTGACTTTTAAAGAGCCAACAAACCTGTTTCAGGAATCAATAAAAATCAAAGGTGAAACTGCCACATTGTTTGATTGAAACCTGCCAGACTCGAAACCTGGTGGGCAAGAGTTGGTCTTGATGTGCTTTTCTGCCTTTGAGCATTTGGCAGGAGGTCATAACAAGCAGTTTTTTTTTCTTAAGGAATGCTAACAGACAGCTCGAGAGAGAGAGAGAGAAAAGAAAGCTTTCTCGAAGAAAATCATGGAGCTGTGGGATAGAAGCAAAGTAAAAACTGCATAGTAAATCAAAGTCAGGTCACTCCTTTGTAGACCTCAGAGCAGTTTCTTGCCCCAGATTTTCTCTGAGAAGATAGTTTAATTTTCACCAAGGCTTATGTTTATTTCTCCAGCGTAAATATTTAAAATATATATTTATCATATCATACATCATATCATTTATCATACTAAAAACAAAGCAATAACAAGGAAAAAAGCTAACATACCCATCACCAGTGACAGGAGAGAAATGCTGTCCCATCATGTGGAGCTGAAACAAACGTGACTCTTTTCATGTGAAGGCATTCTTTCACTGCACGCATGTGTCCTTGTGTGTATCTCTGTGGTTGTGGTGCTCATTGACCATAAACAGGGAAAAATCTATTTAATGCTTTGGCATATTAAAGCTAACATGAGGGGCAAAGTGGTCACATTAATTACTGCTCTTTCAAAAAGGGATTGCAAAGTGTTCAAAGCTGGTTTGTGAAATTTTACTGAGAGGTTTAATGAAGCATTTTAAGGGAGGAATGATGAAGGAGAAACACTGAGGGTAATAGACTGCCTGTTCATTACAACTGCTGAAACAGATTTGTAAGCGCTTAACGTGCCTTTGACAAAATTGTAAAATGTAACGCAATTTTTCAAGCAACACTGACAGACTCTTGCTTCATGAGCTCAAGTTCAAACACTGTCTTTAAATCATGAGCAGAGACGGTCATAACAGAAGCACTGAGGAGCATTTCACTTCACACAGCATCAAATAATGGAATAAAAAGTAAAAAAAAAAAAAAAAATCACTCATTTTGCACTTTACGAAGAAAAGTTCATCACTCAGCAGTTTATATGATGAATAATCCAAGTACTGCAAGCAATACAGTACTGGATGTCTGAATGTAGCAAGTGCACAGTTTAATAAATAAAGAACTTCCGAATGACAAAGCCAAATGTGACTAAAATGTAAGGTACAAAAAAAAAAGTAATGGAAAGATTCAGTCTGGCTCGGCATCACATCACTGTGCTGGATCAGCAGTAGGACCTCATATACGTAGGTATGTTCTCACTGGCCATGCAACAGGCTGAAAGGACTGAGTCATTCTGACAAAACTCCACTATTGGGTTCAGTATTGGGGGGGGTGATGTAAGTTAAACCACTGGCTGATACTGAACCACCTTCATGTAACAAAACAACAGCAAAAATGGAAAAAAAGAACTATGTATTTGACTTAAGCAAGCTCTGACTACCAGAGGAAAGAAAAATCATGAGATGTTGTGTGATGTATGTGATGTCTATAATTTCATGGGGCATTACTGAAGATAGTCAAACATTCACAATACCGGTTGTAAAACAAAGTGAACTCTTGACGTTAATGGTATGTGGTCAATGACTTCAATCAGCCACTTTCTGTTGATTTCTGACAATTTCTTTTTCCACAGTCAGTTCTATGGTAGACTCATGAACAGAGATGTTTCCCTGTTCCAGTAATGTCATAAGACCTTTAGCAGGTTCTTATGGGCTCTTCCTGAGACTCTCAGCATTATACCTATAGAGTCATCTTGCCTGGGAACCCACTTCTGGAAAAAAACTAACTACTGCACTAATTTGTCAATAAACAACGGTGGATTGATATATGCTCTCCAACACTCTGAGACTACTTTGCATCTTTTTCCAATCTTATGTCTTCACAGAGCTCTTTTTTTGTGAGGCAAAGTTCACTTCAGTTGATGTTTCTTCTGAACAGAAAACTCCATGTGTTTGAGTGTCTATTAAATTTGATTTACATTTCAGCATAGCAGATATTTACCAAGGCTACACACAGGCCCAATGCCATCTTTGCTGTTTCAACTTGTTTTTTGTTTGCGTTGCTCTGTAATTACACAACTCACTGCTAGAGGGCAGTGTGGGGTTCTTTTCTGCAGCGCTGTAGCTTGCAATAATGAGTTTCCTTTTCTTAACTTCCTGTACACAGGTGACACTTAGCAATGGAACGAACAAAGTATATCTTACGTGACACTGATAAATGTCGAGTGTTAGTCATTTTTACAGACATTGCAACAAACTATCCTACCCGACTGGAAAACAACAAAAATTAAGTAACACTTAAAAATATGAAGCCAAGCAAGAACAAATCTACAAAGCAGACGAATCACATTTCTGCGGTTTGCAACAACGTGATGCACGGTTACATTTGGAGAGAGGTGTCCAAAGTAGCTTACAGCGGAGGGTTCACACCTATAGCGTTGGAACGCTCCCATTGTGATGCAAAAGTGTAAATCATGCTTTATCATTCAAAGGAGCTCTAAACCACACCTCCAAATTTATTTAATTGACTCCAGTTGTTGGAACTTCTGACTCCAACTACCTGTCGCTGGAGTAATTAGCATATGGCTTTACTTGCTTTTTTAACTCAGCAGCTTCACTGAGAGAGAGTTGGACTGGACAAGAAGGTTCAGACAATGTGTGGTCGGTTCAGAAAATGAGGTTTTGTGTTTTGCCAGTGTAGATCAAAACCATTACAGTGATTTCAAACAAAGACGCCATCAGCGGTAGGAATCTCCCTTTTAGGACTAGTTTGAAAAAGCTTGTCTCACTGTAGAAGTTGAACTATTTTTTCTTACACTATCAATGCCTTACATACAAAGGTTAAGAACATATGTTACCACAAAAGCTTTTTTTTTCCCCCATCAGTTTTCAATCACTATAGTCTGTTCAGCTGGCTCCTTCATCTTTGCTAAGTGAAGCCTTAGAGCGAGCCCCTGCAGGGAAGCCTCCAGCCCTCCAGACATGCAGTCACCTCAAACTCTCAGCTGATTTTTCCACTCTGCTGCCAGTCCTTCAGACAGTCCTCACATAATTCTCCCAGCAGGAAGCTCCTCCATCTTGGTTGGTGTCAAAATTTTGCATTTTCGTGGGATTCAAAGTCACTTGCCACAGGCGTGACTGCACATGCCAGAGCAGTTAAATGTGTATGTGCCTCCTGAAGCTTCCATGAGGTTTCCATGAAGACGTGCTGCGTGTGCAAGATTTTAAATTTCCACAGTAAACGTTGGTGGCCATCAAAGGAGGTCAAAGGAAAATCGCACCTGTTGAAAGAAACTTGTAACTGCTGATCAGAGGTCTTACTGTGCATGTCAGGAGTGAAGGAGCTCTGACACCATCCATCCTCTTTTTAAAGCCAGCGTTGTGGCTCCCCTTGTCTCTTTCTCTGCAGTGTGTTTTTATGCAGGGTTGAAATGTGAAGGAGAAGTAGTTGGACGTAATGAGCCCATGACAGATGGTGGCTCATTGAGACGTAGGCAGGAGGATCTATGGTGAGGGCAGGAAGCTGCTGGTAAATTTCAGGAGATGTACTGTGCTCCCTTCTCTGTCATATTTTCTCTTTTTGTCACTCTCATTTTCCTTCCTCGTATTTTTACTGTTTTGTGCTCTCCAAGCCTGTTTTTACCCTTTTTCCCTGTGCCTTCAATATTCATTCTCGCCCTATAATTTATTCTCATTGCATTGACATCTTATCCATTACTTCTTTCCACTCTACTCTTTGCTTGTTTTCTTTTTCCTCTGTTTTTTAGTTCTCTCCCACAGCTGATTTCACTGCACAGCAGTATCTCATGGTGGACTTCACCAGGAATTTACTGTTACTCACCTTATGTTTATGTTTTTTTTTAATTGTTTTATGCAAGGAGACAGAAAAGTATCATTGCTTATGTAAGCCACTCACTTCTTACACGTGCAATTAAAACTCATCACTCCAAAAGAGCACTGACCGTTCCAAATATCTGTTGTCTTAACACAGATTTTCTTCTCAGCACACAATCTTTGGAGACATCGTCTCCACAAGTGGCATCACAGAACGACAATCTCATTCTTCAGCTTTTCACATTTTCCCCTTATGTGATCCACTGTGTTCTGCGTTGCTGCATTATCTAAGGTACAAAGAGGTGAATCAGTTGATGATGTGCAAATAAAAGTGTGCACAGGCAAAAAGAAAGAGAGAGGGTTAGAAAGAGAGAAAAAAAAAAACATTCTTGCAAGTGTTAAAATACCCCAGACCAGACTGCTCCAGGCTGTGAAACAAAATGCGGTATCATTGATTTTACTGAGAATAAAATGGGTTTATTAGAATTTGTTGGCCAAATACACTGTTTATCCTTTTAGGAGATGAGAGAATGTAGAAAGTAAGGCAGATTAAACGCTGTATATCTCAATGAGACTCCATTTGGTACAACTCCAGCAAAACTTGTGAATTTCATAAAAGTAAAAAGCAAGAGATTTGCTGCCTTTTCATACGCTATTTTCATCTAACAGGAAACTTTTTTTTCTTTAAACTCTAGTGGCTTTTATTGACAGTATACAGACAGGAGACCAGGGAAGACACGCAGTAAATGCTTGCAGGCTGAGTATCTGCTCTAACCACTGAGCTATCCAGCGCCCTGACAGCAAACATTTTTAACCAAAGATGTGTCTTAAATGATCACATGAGACTCAGTGGGAGCGTCTTTTCATCATGATTCATTGGGTGAGATTTGGCCGCACTCTTGCCATATTGACAAGCATTCTCCCTTGTTGGCTAATTTACTAAAGCAATGGGTTGCCATTTAATATACCATATTGGTGCATACGTAGTCAGATGTCAAACATTAACCAGCATTGCTCCAGGGGTCAGAAGACCACATTTGTGACTGACAGATGCCATGTCAAATAAGAAGGTCAGAAGGGTCTTCTGTGATTTGCTGAAAGAGACAGAAGATCTAATTGACTTGCTGATGCAGAGGGAAGGAGCTAAAAGGCAGACAATTGTTCATCATGTGCATGTTTAATCTTCTAGGCTGCAGGAGAAGTTCAGGGTCTCTTTTAAAAACATCGATATTGAGTCTGAGCAAAGCACTTCATAGATTATATAAGGTAATTCAAGAAAGTCCTCTGTGTTAGTTTTGCCCACTCTAATACTTGTTAATACAAAATTGCCTTTCTGTTGGAACATAGAACCAGTCTCCAATTTGCTGTTGATTATATCATTTAATGGCAAAGACCTGGCTTGGCAACAATAGAAATGTTATATTCCTGACATGCCTTTTCCATAGGAGTTTAATCATAATTTGTCATTTAACTGAGATGTTTGAGAATGTGGGTTAACTAATGTTAACAACCTCAGGAAACTGCAGAGGGCCTTAGAATAAAAGATATTGATTCTGCCTGTTCTAAGTTTTCACAAAATGATATTTAATCACTCACTTTATGACGAGTTGGCATCTGTCTTCATGATCAAAGACTAAGGAAGCCAGAAGCTTCATGGAGTTTGATGCAGACTTCAGTACAGTGCCCCAACACAATCCTTCACAGCAGAAAGGCTGTTGGAGAGCCTGCCAGGCTTTTCTTATCTGACCCACAATACGAGAACTTAATGAAGTGTAAACCAATTGATTCATTGATTAGATTATTCATACTGTAAGACACAGCCCCAAACGTGCTGTTAGTCTCTATTGAAGAACTCATTTCTACAGAATGAGGACACGTAACAACCATCATTTACTCAAGAGTTTGTAAATAAATAATCATCTCACCTTAATCTCGACCTAAATAACATTACTTAATCAAATTACCACTGCATGGCAGACTGAAAAGTTAAAGCTTGTCTTCATAGCACTTTGTTTGATATAAAAACAGAGACTACTGAAGACTGAGGTTACTGAACAGCTATTAGAGACTACATTTGTTGGCAGCTATAACCCGCAGAAGCGAGCTACAAATCCAATGATAGACCTTAACTGGGTCGCAGGCAGCAGTAAATGACATGGTGAGTCCTCATTCAGTCTGGGTGGTAGCTCGTGTCCAGTGCAGCTACAGATTTAATAATCTACTTACTCAGCTGTGTGTTAGAACAATGAGGCTACCCATAGTATAAATATGAATGAATATTTTGTTTTAAGTGAGACATTATTTAAAAAAAAGCAACAAAAAACTGTTTTTGCTGAACAGAACACATGTTTAGATGTCATCAATAACTATCAATTCAAAAACTTTGAGATAACACAACCTTATCATGCTTTTGGGCTCTGAAAGTATGACAGTCAGTGGACACCTCAGCTTTGCAGGGTACTGTGATGTCACAGACCCAGATCAGAGGTTTATCTGGCTTCCCTGTCTTTAGCTGCATTTGCTATACCTCAGAGGGTTGCGCAAAGCTGGAACAGCAATCAAAGAAAAAGTGCAGGAGCAGTGGAGCAGAAGGGGTGAAGCGGCTTAAGTGGGCTTCACCCTGTAAAACTAGCTGTTATGAACAGAGCTGCAAACACATAGTTGAGAAAAAAAGTTATGACCTCTCTAATGTTTTAAACATAACGTAATAGTAGCGTGTATAAAGGAATTCGACAAACTCTCTGTGATGTCACCCACAGGTTTTCTGTGCAGGTTTCCAGACCTCTGGATGGCGCCATACTGGCAGGAACTGACGGGGCCAAACCTCGGTTAATTGAAAGTGGGCAAATGGGCAAAAACAAAAAACAAGCCTGGCAACTGGCTGGAACATACACACTTTAATCTCAGTCACCAGGCTCGCTATGTTCGCATGCCTGAGCTAATGCTATGCTATGATGCTATCTAGCAATACCTGACATTCATTCTGGTTGAATGTGTCGATCCATCATCGTTTGTGACGTCACTACCTAAGTGACATTTGAAACAAGTACTGGTGAAGCTGAAACCAGATGGCTCCAGGTCTAACTAAGCTCAAAGGGGACCCTCAACTGAATAACCTCATTCTAGGGGTCTTTGGGACTCCGTTGGAGCTCGGTCCTTTTGGTCATGCAAGGAACTGCATGCATGGCCACATTCACTATGATGAGAGTTAGAAAACTAGACATAGCCCCTTGATACAAACAAAAGCTGCTCTGTTGTTTGATTAAAGCCAACTGCATCAACATGTCAGTCAGTCTGCAATGTCTGTTTAAGTGGTTTTTTAAGTGTTTTTCATCGTGCACCACCAGGCCTGGAAGAAAATGGAGGGAAACAAGCACGTCACTGGGTTTTATATAGAGCTACAACAGATAACTACACTCATTAAAGATTAAAATGCAAATGCATAGGCTTTTTTTTTTCAATACCAAACAAGACGTTTAAACCCAAAGTAAATGAGATGATATCATAGAAATGTTATTATGACAAGTCTGTATGCAAAAAATATTTCTTCTTAACTAACTAGAATGAAAGAGACAAAAGAAAAAAAGAGAAACAAAAGAAAAGACGGTAAAGATTTAGAATTTTCCTTGTAACTTAGAATAAAAGAGCTCCTATTCTTCAAGCCCTGGCATCTGAAGCAGCTGGTGTGTCACCACTGAGAAAGCCTCGTATGCACACTGAGAGATAAAGACGGGCGGAACAAAGATTCTGGGTATCCAGAAATGTGTTACTATCATAACAGCACTGGTACTTTCTAATAATAGCATAAACACTGACAATCTAACGCACTTCCTTTTTAATTGCTTTCAGCTCTGTGCAGGCTGAGGAGAAAGGAGGAATAGCAGTAGCAGTGGGAGGGCAGGAAGGATGGAGGGAGGGGAAGAGTTTGTCTTGTTCCTCACAGCAACTGTTCCAGCAGATAAAGCCAAGCAGCTCTGGCAGAAAAAAAAAAAAAAAAAAAAACAAGGGATGAGAAGCAGAAAAAGGAAACAGGAGGCAGAAGAATATGTTTTCTTGGGCTTGAAATTGTCCCTTCTTTTCTCCCCTTCTGCTTATATCTACAAGGAAGAGAGGAAAGGCAAGAGGCTAATAATCCTGTAGAAATACTTAACATTAGACAAAATATAAGCAGAATGTCATTTCACAACGGCGGCGGTTTAACAACAAAAGAAACTTTACTTCTGATGTTAAAAGCTGTGTGGCAGGAAATTTGCTTCTGGCAAAGAATCTGGAAAAGGATTACATTTTTTTTTTTTTCACACAATATGCCACTGTTTTGCCTTTTCACATACTTGATGCAAAAGCAGAAGACCAAGACGTTACCAATAAACAAAATGAGTGGCTGCTATTGATCATTGCCAAAGGCGTAGTGGACCAAGACTGTACATAAAATTGAGTTGGCACCTTAAAAAGATTAAACAACTGAAAACTGCATTACTGCTGACAATGTTACACCAAGACATTTCTTACTTTTCTGGTCCAACCTTGGGCTCTTTTCATTATAGATGGTGTGCTCATGCAGTGAAATCCATCACAAGGACTAGTATTGATTGTTAGTTTAGTTGGCTTTTCTACAGCCAGTAAAATTATTACAATTAGAAAGGGGATACATTTAAAAAAGAAACCTACATTATGTAGTAGAGGGCATATATTTGAGTGCCTGAAGCAGCTACCAACCCCAAAACACTGAGACAATGCAACTTTATCCATCATCCACCTCAAAAAACAGGGTAGGTACTGTGATGTCACACCAGGATCTGAATCATTTTTATCAGCTTCCCCATCGTTATCTCTACCCAATCATACATCTTGCTGCATTTGTTGTATCTCTGTGCAAAGCTATGACACCAGTTGCACATTTGGTGTTCGCCACAGACAAGAGGGTGGGGTGGAGCTAAGATGGTAGCGTTTGAAAATGGGGAAGAATACATTTCCTTCAAACGAAGGAGTTAAGTTAATGACAAGTTACAAAGACTAATGCTTTCGATCCCTGAAACATACGTTAAATCCTAATTTTGTCTTTATGTCCATTCTAAAAAAAACTCTGCATTATCATCATATAAGATCAATCATATAACATTAGATTTGATTACATTAGTACTTTATTCATCCCCCAAGGGGGAAATAAAAAAAAGAAAGAGTCAACAGAGAAGAAGAAGCACCAACAACATCTCCACATGGAGTCTGTGAGGTTTTCTGGGGTGTGAAGAGATAATTAGCTTATCTTTCCAGATCCGTGAAATCACCTGCTTCCGTGATAACACAATCCCACGGCATGTACCTGTGAGCCACAGGAACAATGTTGCTGTTTAAAGACCGTCTAAACTCTGACTGTGATTCCCCTGGAAGTCTCTTCCTTTGGTGCCTGTGCTCACATCAACTGGAAAACCCATTTTACAGGGCCTCAGCCCAGCCAATTTCCATCTGTCACGGGGAGTGGGGAATTGACTGTGCGACATGTAGCATATCACGTTTAAGTGACAGGAAAACGGGAAATCACTTTGTGCCAGCCGCATGCTCTTGTCACCTTCCATAAGAACTTTGTTCAGTCACAGCGAGAAGTCCTTATACTTAAACGCTTGGTGGGGGAAAGACGGCGAATCAGTGCCGAGTATGATCCCATCCTCCAGAAGAAGAGTGGGAGAGCCAACTGGGTTTCTGAACGGTTGTCTTTTTTGTTTGTTTGTTTCTCCCCTGTGGCCAACCAAAGAGTCACTTCTGTGCTTTTGCATGACCAAATACAAGTGATGTTAACTGCCATGTCAGCTGGCTTCAAAATGCAGTGAGACTCAACCACAACGGGGTCTACTTTTACCGGATGCACGTAAATGTAAGAAAGTAATTTTCAAGTGTGTTTTATGTGTTTCTAAAGCTCTTTGTTCTGTTTTCATATACATGGACCTGTCAATCACAAATGATCCCTCATTTGGAATAAAGATGAACATGAGTGTGAACAGTGCATCGTTTAATGTGCAACTGTTCTGGTTTTCATTTTTGTGGATTTTTCTCTACGTATCTGCAATTCTGACGAACTTCTGACTTCCAGCATCCCTGGATTACCTCTTTTTATCCCCGATAGAGGTCAAAGGGAGGCCAGGAGCTATCCTCAACTATCCTTGCTCATGTTTGAGTAAAAACGAGAAATTAGGAGGTATATATTATTTTCAATATTTAATAAACTACAGCTTTGTAGTACCACCTCAATTATTGATGAACACTATTTAAGGGTGCAGAGGTCTGCCTTTTTTACACGGATAGAAAATAAAGATAAAAGTCATCAAAATGCAGTATCCTGCACTGTGTAAAAATGAGCTGAATCTGCAAATGCTCTTGAAGGAGGAAAAGGAGTTTCTCTGTGCTTTTTGTGTGTGTGTGTGTGTGAGAGAGAGAGAGATGGAGGAAAAAAACAAGAGATAAAATGGTTCAGGCAGGGAAGACAGATTGAGGAAGCAATGATAAGTACTTTCATGTAAAAGGTGGCTGAAAATGGATTGTTTGTTTGTGTTTATTAATATTCATGTCTGCAAGCTGTGATAACTTTGCAGTGCGGGGCGCTAATCTGTACTGAAGCGAGAGAAGGTGAATAAGTGAAGGTGAAGTTTATGCACTTAAAAATGTCCGTGGCGCGTCAGATCAAGGGTTACAACACGACCACACAACCTGTGAGTCGCAGCATGTGTGTGACAGAAGAGCGTTGGAGCCATTAATCACCTGGACAGTGCTCTCCTTCAGCCTCGGCTCAAAAAGTGACGGGCGCCAGGGGTTCGCACGTGAAAAATACCTGCATTCCTTTGGAGAGTTGGAGGAGAAGGTAGGAGCAGTGGCTGAACACAATCAACTTTTCAACAGCATTGTTTTAGGGAACAAAAGAAAAAAGTGTGATGAAGTATCTCTGTCTGGGATGTGAATAGAATTTTATGTCATGAAACATTTTTGATTTATGAGCCCTTTTTTTTTTTCCTCTTTCAGAGAGTTTGTAGGTGTTTGACTAAAAGCAGAACACTTCAAATCGAGCCGCAGGATCACATGGAGACTTTTTGGGGCTGTACACTTAATTTAGATCCACTCTGCAGCAGAGTTTATGTGCTGCTCCGTTTTATGTTGGTGAACTTTATCACAACTCGAGAGCATAACAATCCTTAACAGTGTGGAAATGTGAATTTTTCTGCTCTGCCAACTTTAATTTCAGATAAATATACCATTCTATTGCATAGCCAGTTGCTCTTACTCTGAAACTCAACTGTGGACCTTCAGTAATAGATTTACAGAGCCTTTGCTGGCAGGTATTAATGGCCTTTGTCCCAAACCAGTAAAAATGTCGTGTGCCAGTTCGAAGAGGATTGAAATGTAATACTGTATGATTTATAGTGTTTGGTGCTGAGAAAACATTGCATTGCTGGTTCTCTCTTTGTCTGGTGTTGGACTGATATCTCTTTGTTAAAAAACTGAGTCAGGTAGACTGTCAATGGCTCCAAACTAAAACTTCACTGTAAACTGCAACCTCTTCCACCGCCAGCTCCTATTTTTAAACTGATTTTTTAGATGACTGTTCAGATCTGAGATGTAATGTCTCCTCTTGTCTGTCAGGAAACTAGTCTGTAGGCCTTTAATTCATATTTAATGGTCTGAACAAATGTGTGTGATGGCACATCCAACTGCTGCATGTGTAGATGGTCTCTATTTCCAGATATCGCTGCGTTTGGCATCACTAATGTTTAGTGCTTGGTAAGTGTTTTTCTTCACATCAATCCAACACTGAAGAGGTAATTATGAGAAGAGGTTTGATACTAGATTCCTCGATGTTGGAGCTTGTTAGAGTATCTTCTGGGTCTGTGACGCACCAGCTGAGGTACAAGGTCAACCGCGCATCAGCGGATGACATAGCTGTTAGTTCGCTCTCAAAATGCTGTTTTTACAGTTGAATATAAACATGAGCAATCAGTGAGAACAATTTCAGAGGAGATTCTGCATGCAGCTGGGGCTGGCAGCAAGCTAATGGCCGAATCAGTTCAAGTCAGATATCTATCTGACACGACAGAAAACAGCAGACGAGAGCCAGAAAAGAGGGAAAATTCTCAGAGCCGTTCTGGCAACTCATTAAACTTCCCCGACAAGAATAAATGACATCGAGGAAAATAATCATTTCACAATGTTTTCAGGCAGCATCCCAAATCCGAATAAATGTTCAATATCTCAGCTATGAGCAGTTTCACTGGTAGCTGTCTCTTCTAAATTCCTCCATGCCGCTATAGAAATCTGGACAACACATATTAACAAATAACAGATCAAAGTACCAAAGGCTCAAAACAGCTGAAGTCTACACGCTCAGGTAGAAGAGCCTCCAGCTGTTTGCCCTCCTCTTTCTGTCCACAAAAAGAATGTTTAAGGCCAAATCCTCTTTTCTTTTCTTTTTAAACTTTCCTATGGTGCATGAAGGACTTCAACACTTGAAAGAGAACTACCATCTCTGGTCCTGCTATGTTCTTCTGTGTAATGTTACAGAAGTACATGAACCCAGGAGAGAGTCCAAGCACAACTTCAAAAAGTCTTTTTTTTTTTGTCCTTAAAAGGTGCAGAACTTATACTTCCTTTAATTTTTTTTTAAAGTTGTAAAAAGTTGTGAATATGTTATCATTCTCCAGATGTAACGGATATTCTTAACAATGATATGATTCACATAATCATGTTGTGAACAAATTATAGCTTGCACTAAGCTGGCCTTGGTGTTTTTAGGCCAACAGTTGTGCTCATGTTGGGTTCGAGGCCGAGGAGCTGGATGAATACTCTCCTCCAGCCTCCACAAACAAACTCATCCTTGGCCACAGCCCACTGCTGAATAACTGAAGAAAATCCATTCAGCCACGTCAAAATGTTCTGAGCCAGGGCTAAACCGCAATTGGATTAAGAACACTGTACTTTTTGTGCTGATGCATAATTGTAAAGACAAATAAGTCCTTGAATTTTTTTTTGTTCTGTTTTGTTTTTCTGCAACCTAAACTTATGCAGATTATGCAAATTCATCAACTAAATATGCAGCTCAGTGTGTCTGAGCTTTAGTATGCTCTTTGTGGACAGGGCGAAGCTGTGTCTCGACTGAATTACGGAAAATCTGTCCATGAGGTGCCTTCGCACAGCCAGAAAATGGTTTTATTCTCACTCTTTTCTTGATTGGTGCTTTCTTTTCTTCATCTTATTCCATACTAGCTGCAAAACTACAATTTGAATCCCCTCCCAAGCAGACAAACCTTGACTGACTTTATTTTGAAACTTTCTCCACCTTGTTTTGGGTATTAGTAAGATCTTTCTGGTTGACTGTCACATTTTACAACTAAGAGAGTGGAGGAAGGGGGTCATTAAAAAAAAAAAAATTAAATAAAGAGTCAAGGAAAAGCAAAAATGCAAACAGAAAGAGAATCTAGTTTCAAATAAAAATGAGAAGAATGTCCCCCTTCCAAAAAGGAATAACAATTCAATGTTTCCAGCAGAAATGAGTAATAATAAAAGACTCTCTGTGAGGGCTCTGACACGCTGCATGATTGTGGGCTGTCGCAGATGAAAGATCAGTGTGGTGAAACAACTGTGGGGATTTCTTTGGTCTAAATCCATTGTCCTCCATCTTACAATCTGAGTGATTTGATGACGGCTGTCGGACTGGTCTTGCAACCAAAGACAACATGATCAGAACTTCTCACAGTGTCAGAAATCGTACAACTACGTCTAAATACTAGGCAGTAAAATGCAACTTGAAATGATGCGTTATTGCCACCTAGCTCCATTCCAAATAAAGATACGGATCTAAAGTTGGCCTCCTCTCCCTCACCATGACCGGGAACACATTATTCTCCTTCGCTGCCTTTTTCATTTCATCAAAGCATTTTGAGACACATAAATGCTACAACACAGTGGTTTATTTTTTCATGTGTTGTCTGTTTACTGTTGCTGCATACATATTACATAATTCTGCATCTGCCCGCATCTCCATATCAGTAGTAGCCTACGATTCAAGAGAGCTCATCACCATAGAGTCTGAGCCTACCATTCAGGACATTATGAGAAAGATGCAAATGGTACAGTGTGAGATGTTATTATCTTGTGCAACTGCAGAAATCCTACAGTGTATAGGAGCTCTAAAAATAATTACAAACACATCCAACATACAACAGAAGTTTTCTTTTTCTTCCTTTAACCTGATACTTAAAGTAAACAAGGTAGTGATACCAGCTAGTGGTAAAAGTGTTATGGTAAAGAAATCCAAAATGCACATCATTTTGCTGATTGTCTTGTTGGCATTTTCTGTTACTTTCAGAAGCACCTGGTAGAATGATCCCTTGTTGAAGGAACACTGCATGGGTTTGCTTTTGGAAAAGGCAGTGTCACATGTGTATTTACTTAATATCTGTCTCTTGTACTGCTGGATAATTTAAGGAACAGGAATATATGATACACTGTATCATCTTTTATACTTTGTAGGCAGGGTTTGCCCCTTAGGATAGGATAGGATAGTTTGTTACCATGAGGGCACCGAACTAAGAAAAGTTTTGTTCCCTTATAAAAAGTTGGTTGCCAAACCACCTGTAAGGCTGCGAAGCAACTAGGGGGTTCTGGGGACATGCCCCCCCCAGAAAATTTATGACCCAAAAGGAAGCAAATGGTGCAATCTGGTGATATGTGGACAAAATCAGCCCTATATTTTGGAAATTTTTTTGAGTAACACTCATTGCAGCACATACAGACTTAAATCAGGGTGACAAATTTACATGTTAAAGTAAGGAGCAAGAATGAACAGGAGGTCAAACCGACAATAGCCTTAACATGGCACCATTACATCAAATTGCTAACGGATAAACACAGATAAACACCTCAATAAGCAGTGCTGCGAAGGATGCTGGGAAACAACCCAGAAGGACCTGCCAAATCACTGCAATATCGACACCACATTTCCCCTCCGTTACATCAGTGGCCAGTAAAAACACCAACTGTGGCTATATGCATAAATGACAAAGCAGTTTTACAAAATGAAAAACTCGCAGTTAAAATGTAAACAATCTTCACAAGAAATCAGCCGAAGTTCACCTGCTGCGGCCTGAGCTCGGCCTCATTCACACCTTCCTCCTTTTGCTCATGGAGTGAAACATGCTACCCACTTGTGCGTATTCAAATGCGTCAAGTGAGGATGACGCAGAGGAGACTGTCATGAAATGTGTTAACTTCTCGTGGCTGTTTTAATATTGTTTTGTAGGCTGAATCCACGCTCTGCTGCCACACTGGAGACTGGAATAACAAGTGCCAGCAGATGGCCCTCAGGTTTGTCCGTCACATCTTAATAGAATCCATCAATGACGGAGAATTCTCAGTTAACACAAGCCCTGGTCTGAGTTCACATTAGAGGCTCCTGCTATATAGACAGCAGCACAGCAGCAGCAGTCTCCTGCATAACAAAGATATTCAAAATTCTAGATGTGAATATCCAGGATTTATAAACCATGCACACTACTTTCCTCTAAAGAATTGTCAAGAATTTTTCATTTTAATCACACTATCCATTCACTTAGATATATTAAGCATCACCTTGTATTTCACTGTTGAAGACATTTCTGTCTTTTCCATGCCATACTATAATGTTAATATAGTGAAAACCTTGCTACTTATTTATCCTCCAGCCTGAACACAAGCAAACACGGCAGGCGCTACAGTGCTGGTTAATTATTTTTAATTATTATTTCAAGAGTAGCCTATACCACCATTAGATGCCATGTGGGTTGGATGTCTTTCTCATAGCTCCCAGCACAATAATGCATAAATAAAACTAGAAACTAATTAGAGATCTACAGCGGCTGTGTTAATTGTTTTCTGACGACTCTGCTCCCTAAACCATTGTCCCACATCTCTCCTTACAGCTGACCAGAACCAAACAGTACTGCAGTGGTCATAGCTTAAACCTTCATTACTATTAAAAAAAAAAGCACAGCAGTGTTTTTTAATCTCGTCTCACCTGTTAAAAGTCTGTCATTTATTTTTCTTTCAGTCTTTCTGTACTGTTGTGGTCATTAACTCACCAGGGATGTATTTACTTTAATTTCTAAAGGTTCACCAGCTGTTTGCTAATTGTCTCCACGATGAAACTGGTAAGAGAACCAAAACACTTTTGTTCCAATCAAAACGCTCTTGTTACAACAAAAATGTTAAATGTCAGTGGGCCATTTAAAAGAGAAATATATCAAATCTAATTCAGTGTTTTATAAACAAAAAAGAGTTATAGCTTTTTCCACTTTTGTTAAAATTTACTTCATTCCTGACATTCATCATTATGCTGGACTCACACCGCTACGTTGCGTACGTCCTCTGCATCCATCACTATAGACTTTCAATGGGGCTCTGTGTATTGCGCCATTTGCTTTGGCTCCGTCAAAAATTGGGGAATTTCCAGCTTTTCTCACTTCAGTGCATGCTTGAGCCAATCAGATTTACAGAAAGAGCTAGCCAAATTAACCTCTCACAGAGGCAGAACTAATTCAAAGCATGCAGGTAGGACAAAGAAATGTCAATAACTTCACTGCATTGCCGCAGCACACCTGTGTGAATCCAGTCCTGTTGACCATAATATGACCAGAGCATAATTTGATGCTGACTTCCAAGAAGGACCACCTGTCAGTCTACAGTATGATGTCACTATTTCCTGTTGCTCACACACACCCATATGCAAGAGTGTTTTGCTTTTGAACACGAGTGTGAGTGCTTTTATGTAAAAGGGTGAATGAGAAACAAGTCTTTTGTAGAACCTAGACAAGGATAAAAATGTTTTTTTTTTAACAAAATGTTAATTGATTCTTAAAGATCTATAAAGTGAAGTGTATCCACCGTGTTTCGTACTGCCCTGGGTGGAGAGCTGCACTAACCCTTCCATTCTAATGCAAAATTTATGTCGTTCTCACAAACTGCAGTTGGCTTTATTATAGGAAACCAACGTATACCTGGAAGGCACAAACGTTCATTTAAATGTCCTGATGTTTTTTTAGAAAAGGATTGATGTTGGGTCCTTACCTAACCTTAAAACTACTCTAAAAAATTGCCTGCAGGAGTGCAGAGCTACGGAGCCCCTCTGGTGACATTTGATAAAAAAATAATAACGCGTCGCCACGCGATAATTAATGCGTGGCCACGAGATAGTTAATATGTTGAGCAGCCGAATTAAGTGTCTCTTGCTAAGCAATACTCCATGTCTAAGTGCTTTAAGAATGTCATTGGAATTCATTCCTATATCAAAATAAAATTAAATTAAGTCAAAATTGTCCATGTTTGTTGGTTAAAGTATGAATCAAGCAAGCAACAATCAATTTCTGTTTGGAAATGGCTACTATAATTATCTTGTGGCCACGCATTATTATCCCGTGGCCACGCATTATCATTTTTTTTTTATCAAATGTCACCAGAGGGGCTCCGTACAGAGCAAAGCAGAGGTCAGTTTTATTATTGTAATGTGTGATTTGACTGTAAGTATATTTATCATGACAAGTGTCAATAAAAACTCATGAATCAGTTTGTTATGATCTAAACATTAAATGTAGTATATTCCATAACAATACAGGGATGAAGGATGATATGCAGATATCTACACTGCAGTCTCTGATGCAGACCCAGATGCAAGGTGTTCATCTGAATACCAAAGTCCAGAAATATTTGGGACAGTGACACGATTTTGTTATAGTAGTTGTGAAAATCAAAACGTATCCAAGTTACGGTAGCATAATGAATGTTGTCTTAAGTGCAAATTTGAACTGACACTAATGCCTAATTTTCACATCTGCGTGTTTGCCCACCCAGTCACTCCTATAGGTCTCTAAGCTTAGACAGATGTTCAGAACTCTAAACCTGAGCCTTATATTTGTGTCCACTCTGGAATCCTGTTACAGTACATTTTCATCATGGACTCTGGAGGGACCTACTGTATGCCCGAGCATGTTCTCAGTCTCAACCTCTTATTCTTGATTGATATTTGGTAGGCTTAGAGTGTCCTCGGAATTGAGCTTTGGGTATGAAGGTTCCAGCTTTTAAGTTTTCTGAAGCTTGAGCTTCAGCTGAGCTGCACCCTGCCAGGATATTATTATGAGTCATTAGTTCTGTTCTCACACTCTGGGGTAAAGATTTGATGGTTGTAATCTCCTCCCAAGCACAGTCTCAGTGGATCTGCTCATTAAAGGATAAATCATCCAATAGCTATGCCGTTGCTTTGATGCAGAAGTATAAATCAGCCTTATCTCTGGTGGAGCAGTGGAAACCATTTCTTCTGGGTGGTTCTGGTGCGACTACTGTGACTGAGTTGAAAGGCCATTGACTGGTTGGCTCTACAGATCGCTGTGCACCAAGACGGCCAGAAACAGGAAAAGCTCCTTCCCAAAGGACACCTACCTCATGAACAGTCTTGTCATTGTCATTGTCTTATCTGTGGACCGGAAGCTTCTGTCACCGAGACAAATTCAAACACATTTGACAATAAAGCTCTTTCTGATCCGATTCTGAATTCTGCTTCACCTCTGCTGGTGCAGCGATGCTGTCCCACGGCTTGAAGCTTTAGACATGGACTACATTATGCTGCAAAAGCATGTTATTAGTAATTATCAACCTGTAAATGTTGAATTTTAAACCAACCAGTGTGTTTTATACAGTTGTTATAACATGGCAACGTTGCTAGTTGCTAGCACATTAGATAAATGAGCCAGCAGCTTCTCTTCTAATGCTCCAACTATTAAGGAAAACACATATTATATGTTTTAATGGATAAAAAAACAAAAAACATCACTCCATGCTTTTAACTTTCAAAGGCAAATTATCTTTTTCTGTAGAAAAAAAATTCTAACAGCAGAAAGTGTTTTTTTTTCCTATTAAACATAAAAAGAGACAAAGGTTCATGACTTTCATACATACATCTACACACATATCTGGATTCTTCTTCTTCAGAAGAAAAAAAACTATAAGCCTTAAGCAGTTTCAAAAAACTCTCTCTAAAGATAACTTTCAACAGTCAGTTAACATTCCCTGCAAAGCTGGGCAGCAGTCTTAGATCTTTCAAAACCAGATGTTGGCGTAAACCATGTTACAGATTTATAATTATCTGTAAGTTTCTCTGATACTGAGACAAAAATGTCATACTGTGTTTTCTGTTGTTACAGCACATGTAGCTTCAGTTATCCAACTGTTTGATGTTTAGTTTATGAGTTTGATTTCCCAAAGCACATGTTTGCCCACGTGCTCCACTGACCCATGTGTGTTCCAGCTGATGAAAGATAACTCTTATTATGGCTTTGGCTTGAGACAAAGATCAAAATGAAAGTATTTCAAGATCAGCACAGTTAAAATACACTGCAACCAGTTCAGTAATGAGCAGGAAAGGCTGGGTCATGAAAAGACAGCCTAGACTGTTATAATGTTATTAGACTGTAAAGCGACTGCACTAAGAATTGATGTATTACTGATTCAAATCCTAAATTACTATTAAAGTAGGATTTAATCCAGTATTTACCCCTTATTTAACTCAGACATGCAAAAAAAAAAAAAAAAAAAACTATGTTTATGAATGATATTTATCTGTAATGAAGCTCAGATTTGCACATTTACTCTAGGCAGGCAGAGAAAATTAACCAATTTAAAAAAAAAAAAGGTTATTAATCGATTTCAAAGAAACAAAGCAAGACATGAAGAAATAAAACAACACAGATATGTAAAGCTTCTCTTTCATTTAACTTTCTGTCCTCCCCAGTAATTACAGAGAACAATGTCTTCAGCAGAGGGGAAGCAGGGGGAAGGTGGCAGCCTGGTTATTATGGATGCACACTCCCTTTCTCATTGTCTCGACACCATTACGTGATGACTGAACCGGTTGGAGTTGTGATCCTGGTTTGAGCCGAAATCAACTCCTCAAGTCCACGCTGACTGAATTGCCAGTGAGATTCCCCAGTGTATGATGGTCTGTGTGGCAGCAGCATTTTTTGGAATCAGAAAGAGGGGAGCTTATTACCGAGAGTGCCGGTCTCAAGATGTTTAAAGAAGTGCATTGTCAGGGCACAAGCAAGGCAATGCCTCTTGCAGCACTGTCACACCATGGAACATCGTGTGGAGACTTTTGACAATGTTCCTATGGTG
The DNA here is from genome assembly GCA_018398805.1 of Hirundichthys speculiger. Taxonomy (NCBI): domain Eukaryota; kingdom Metazoa; phylum Chordata; class Actinopteri; order Beloniformes; family Exocoetidae; genus Hirundichthys; species Hirundichthys speculiger. Next base: position 4,789,141 of record JAGFBZ010001224.1, read on the forward strand.
TGACAGTGTATGTGCTGTGTTAAAGCAAAAACCTGCCAATCATGCAGAAAGTCACAGTGCAGCTCTTGCATAACTCCCACCCTGCAAAGCAAAGCAAGCAGCACAGCGATGTTTATACGCTGCAGTGTGGGAAGTTTCAGTGGCGGTTGTCTTAAAAATGAACGACTCGCCTGAGGTCTGCCCCGAGACAACAGTAATCCTGCGCTCTCCGGTCCTGCAGGTTCAAATGCGTGTGTATGTGGTGCACGTCAGCGTGCTGCTATGTGTTTCAGTCCTTCAGGGCTTGTTATTTTGTCAGCACAGAGGGTAACAAATTCACACCAGATACATCCTGGAGATTTCCCTGCAGCCGAACGTAAATGGCAAAGATCGTTAAACAGGAAATGTGGACAAATAAGCCTTTCGAGAATAGTGTGGATTTTTGTTTTTTTTTTTCATCAGTGACATGATGAATTAGTATGCACAGTCTGCTTTGATTTGATGCATCAAATTTAATAAGGATGGAACTGCTGGATGTTGATTAAGGAAGTTATTGGAACAGTTTAATAGACCAGATGGATGCTACTAAGTCTGTATTGATAGACCGGAAGGCAATGTTACGGCAGAATGAGTTAGAGAATCTCCCTGATGTGAATGATAGGCGTATTAATGGATATTTTTGTAGTCGGACTGAGATGCACATAGAATTGTACCCTGTATCTGTGCTGTGTTGACAGCTTCTAATTCATCCAGCACTTACAGAAGATTTAGTTATGTGTGAACAATAACAGCCCTTCCTTTAATCTTTTTTTTGTATAAAAACACAATAGAAATCATCTGATTGTAGTGAATCTTAGGGAAATACAGATTCAGTGGAGCAACAGCATATACGCTTTTCATCTTCCCATTTTTTTTATCAAAGAAAATGAAACCAGAAAGAAGAAAACTGTGTGGGCAGTGCTACTCGAAGTCCCTCCTTACAGGTTCCAACAGATTTCAAATTGTTAGTTGCAGTCATATGCTGCTATTGGCTTGAAGAACTGACCATCAGCAGGTGTGGAGACCTCAATAACAGCAGATGTTCTGGAATATTTAGGTGTGAATTGACACAGTGCCAAGACGGAAAGACATAAGCAATGGTCTTAGAGAAACAATGTTTTTTCCGCACATCAATCTGGAAAGGGATATAAAACCTTTCCCAAAAATGTTGGAGCTGGAGAAAGATATTTTACAAGTAGAAACATTGAACTGTGTTAGTGTCACAGCAAAGTTACATCAAGGTAAGCACATATGATGCTAGAAAAAAATGAAAAAAAAATGAGGAAGGTTTTTAGACCCTGGAAGTATGGTTTGTTTGGAATGGTTGCCAGGAGAGCACTAAAAAACACAAAAACTTTGGGACAGATAAGACTAAAGGGAGTTGTTTAGCCTTAATGCACAGATGCATTGTCGGTAAAAATCAAGCAGAAACACTCAAGCACAGTGGTGGAGGGGTGATGAGAGCACTCCTCTGTACACCAGATGACTCTGGAGCCAAGGGTGAAACCATCTGTCCGACAGCTACAACTTGGTCAAAAGCTTAGGTTAATGCAGCAGGACAGTGATTCAAAAGACATCAGCAAATCTGTATCAGGATGAGTGAAAAACTCAAAGAATCAATGTATGGAACAGGTAAAATGACAAGCTAGATGGATCTACAAGCTTGTGCACATGACTGCAGAGAAGGAGAAACCTCCTTGATATAAACCTACCTGTGCTACAGGTCAGTGTAGCTGAGGATGCTGCTCAGCTCTAATCAATGCTGCCGGACGCTGTTAGTGACAGCATAGGGGCAACAGGTGTATGGAATAAATTGAGTTTTCGTGTTTCTGCATGTCTAACAGGTATAAGTAAATGTAATGCCACTACATTGTGATCTATTATTGTTCTGCCTTCATATTTATGTTTTTTTTTTATCCTACCACCAGAATTGAGAGAGTTTATGTGCATCGATTTGTAAGCCTTCATGTGTAGAAGGTGGTTCATGACAGTTTGAGAAGAGATTAAACTTTATCGATCCGAATGGGGAGATTGCGTTATTCATCAAAGTAGCAATGCTCAGTTAAAAATCAATCAAATGATAGATTTTTGTATAAAAAGAGACGGCACAGAGCTGATTGAAAAGATAGGAAGACACTAAATAAATACTGACAAATAAAAACAGTGCTTCAACTGCAGTAACATTGCAGCAGAGGTCTTCATAAGTACACGCTTTATGTGGTCAGTTCTGTCTGTGTTGGGTCTTACTTTACATCTATCAATTCTTGGCTCTATTTAACATAATTCAGAGTTTAAAGCAGTAACAGTTTGGCAGTTTAAGTGCTGTTCAAGCGAAAAGTTGTGAACCAAAATGAGCTACTGTTCTATGGGTCACACTGGGCCAGAAAAAAAATCAGCTAAAATAAGAAACTAACAACAGATGCTGAAACAAAAGTAAATCTGACAACATGTCATCTAATTAGAAAATAAAAGTTTCTCTGTATAAGTCACGTTTCATTATACAAAGCCAACAAGTTCTGGAAACTTGCTGCAATTTCTTTTAGACATTCTTATAAACAAATCTTTATGACGTGGGCTCTCTGGGGACTGAAATTATTTTCTGAGTTTTGAAATCAATCAACTGAGAAAACAATTAAGTCAGTTGATGACAATACTTATGAGTAGATGTACTCTATCTCCACCAACTTTTCATCGGTGGAGGTGGAGTTCTCCTACTTATATGTATTTTTCATTACATTTACATCATGGCATGCATTGATATGTAAAATGTAACACTGTTATTGCATCTAAACTGTTTTTAAGGCATAAAATAAATTGTACCTGAATGTGCTGGCTGAAGCTCGTTTCTACAGCTCGTCCATTTTTTTTGCACTATTTTTGGTGTTTCTGTCAGTTTTTCATAACATACTGATGGATATTTCTGTGGAGAGAAGGGCTTCTTTCAATCTCTGAGCAAATCTGGAGTATATCATTCCAGCTGAGACTAAGTGGAGTTTTCATGTTTGCCATGCTGGTCCAACGGTTAATGGAGATACAAGCCCTTTCTGCTATCGGTCATCATGGGAAATGTCAACTCCTTGACCAACAACAGTGATGAACTGGAGATACTGGTGAAAAGTCAGAAAGTGGACCGTGAGTGCAGCCTCATGTGTTTTACCGAAACCTGGTTGAATCCAAACATCTCAGACTCCATTGTGGATCTACCTGGATTCATCCTCATACGGTCAGACAGAGATGCTAAAGCTAGTGGCAAGAAGAAAGGAGGGGGACTGGCTTTGTTAGTGAACCAGAGATGGTGTAATCCTGCACATGTAACTGTCGGAGCAGATGTGTTATCCAGATAATGAATTATTGGCAGTTGGATTGTGACCAAACTATCCACCAAGAGAATTCAGTCATTTAATAACAATCCTTGTTTACACTCCACCCAGTGACACAGCTGAAGATCCATGTGACATACTACATGAATGTGTTGCTAGGATACAGACCAAACACCCAGATGCACTTATAATGATATAAGGTGACTTCAATTATGTCACTGTGTCTTCCCACCTGACTGGATTTACAGTTTAATTGTGCTACCAGAGAAAATGAAACCCTTTATCTGTTGTATCCCAATGTCAAAGATGCTTACACAGCAACTTCCTTACTATCACTATTTCCTTCCTTACTATTTTTTTTTCAAATATAAATTTGTGTTATTGATGAGCTGATGATATTTTTTAATTCCTCCCTTGGGGAATAAATAAAGTACATCTAATCTAATCTAATATAAAAAGTTACAGGGTACAATTTTCATTGAGATCGTAAAGGAGATTTTGTACTGTGCTGTTGACTTTACAAGCATCAGATTGTTGCTGTTTAAGACATTTACTAAGTAATTTCATCCTTGGCAGTAGCTTTGACAATCACTAATGTGTTTGACAAAGACATGTCATTAGTGCAACACTGCAAACAGCTGACAAGGAATTGCTTCTTTCATCTGAGGAATATTTCTAAACTCAGGAAAATGTTGTCGCAAAATGATTTGGAGCTGGTCATTCACGCATTTGTGTCTTCGCGTTTGGACTATTGCAACAGTTTGTTCTCTTGTCTAAACAAGAAGGAGCTGTCTCGCCTGCAGCTAGTGCAAAATTCCGCAGCAAGAATTCTGACCCGCTCTAATAGGAGGTCACACATAACCCCTATTCTCAAAGCTCTTCATTGGCTGCCAGTTTCCTTTAGGATCAATTTTAAAATTCTGGTTTTAACTTTCAGAGCTTTGCGTGGTCAGGCTCCACCTTACATCAGCGATCTGATCCAGCCCTACACCCCAGCTCGGGCTCTGAGGTCTGTGGATCAGAATCTGCTGATGGTTCCTCGTACTCGCTTCCGGACCAGAGGAGACCGATCCTTCCAGGCCGTTGCTCCCAGGCTTTGGAACGATCTTCCGCTCTCTCTGCGTTCCATGGAGTCTGTTGACTCCTTCAAAAGGCAACTAAAGACCTTTTTATTTGTGCAGGCTTTTGCCTAATTGTCTTGGGGCTGTTATGATCATAAATGTGTTGTCTTGGCCTTTTAATCTTAAATTTGTATGTATCTTTTACTGTGTTTTTTATTTTAATTTTAATTGTGAAGCGCTCTGTGACCATGGTCTGTGAAGGGCGCTGTATAAATAAAGTTTACTTACTTACTTACTTACTTACTTAATCTATGGCTTCCCTCCCTTTGCTTACTGTATTGTCTCATAGTGCTGGAAAAAGAAACTTCTATCTTCTGTTTATAATCTGATTACTGGCGGGGCATATGTATTGATGACTTTGTTGTTCCCATTCTCCCCATTAGTTTTTAAATTTTCCACATTCCTTATGTCTGGTGTGGTTGTGACTTTGCTTTGCTACAGCTGCCACCGCTGGAGTTTGGTGTCCACCACAATGTCCAGCTGGTTAGTCATCACATTTTTACAGAGCTCAGAGGATATGATGTGAGAGGATCTTAAAGTAAGATTATTGAAATCTCGGGTTTTTCTCTGTAATATCTCAAGAGGACAAATAAGATGGCAGAAGTCTGAAGCTAAGCACCCCAGAGAAGTTTTGAGCAACACGACCTGTCTAAAAACAAGCTAATGGACACTTCATGAACGTGCAGGGATATATGCATAATAAAATGAGAAGCAGTGCTTCATAGCCTGAAATAAAACTTCAGCTGACTGTCACTGACCAGGTCAGTCTGATTGAAATCTACTTATCAGTGAAGCAGAAGAAATGTGGTGGTTCATACGATTTTACATTTAGAAACAGTGAGCATCACTGCTCCCTTTTCTGAATATGATCAGTAAGATCTGCTTCTTTGTTCAATCGGACGAGCCCGCCCAGCTGATTGGACTTGTCGCTCTGAGATCCTGAGATCAGACAGGACTTAAGTACATCAGCAGTCAGAGGTGTTCAAACTGGCCTTCACTCAGGTGACTGCATATTATCAACACTAACATTAGAAGACCTGGCAATGAAGCAACTATTACTGTTGATTGAAAGGGCAAACATTTTCCATGCTAGATACAAACACGTTTTTGTCATTTGTCACCATTAAGAGTCAAGTGGACTTTTCGGTTATAACAAGAGAACTACATAAATGAAATCCTTTAGTCAAATAGGAATTATTTAAAACCTGAATGTAAGTAGATCTAGTTGTTTGAATAAAAACTACCCATCACTCAAATGTGGTAAACAAAAAAAAAAAAAAAAAAAAAAAAAAAAAAAATTGGAATACTTTCAAGGCTTTTAAAAACAGATCTCAAAAGAAAAATCTGTCGCCAAAAATCCCCCGCATGAACATCAAGGTTGCCGTGATGCAAAAACGCACTCACAATCCTCCACTTGACATCTCACCTGACGTCTTTAGACTGTTAAAACTTAAAAAAAAAAAAAAAAAAAAAGTTTTTGTTTATTTTCTCTTTCACTTGGATGATCTCAAACACTATCTCCTGAGTGGAACATCAAGAGACTTTTATTTTGACAAATGACAAATCTTTGTGGTCGCCTGCTGCAAGGTACAGAAAAATGCATATATAAAGTGGAAATAAAGTGCGTGATCATGAACGAATGTTTGAGCAGTTAAAGCAGGATCACATCGAGCACCCATCTGCAATGAAAGTAAGTAGATTGAGTTCAGATTAGAGACACGCAGCCTCATCTGGGGACCTGTTTTTACTTTTTAAAACTCTCTAATCTGCCTACAGGGTTTCGGGTATGAGTCCATGAGAATCCTTTCACATTAAAAACTTGTTGACTGAGTGGTAGTCTCCCTGTGGTCCCTTATGCCATCTCAATCTTAACTGCCTCTGGCGCCCTCCTCTCCTCCCAGTAATCCTCTCCCTTTCTCTGTTGCTTCCTATCACACAGCGTTGTTGTCTTAATCATCACTCTTCTCTGGCGAGTTCCTCTCCTTCCTTCCATCTCCCTCTTCGCTTGCTGTGACGCTGGAACTGTAGCCTGCAGACTTGTCAGGGGAAGCACAACATGCTTGAGTCTATCTTGCCACAGGCTAGTTTCTTATCCCCGACAGACAGGAGTCTCAGGGGAAAGAGGCCTCCAACAAACAAATGTTCCACCCACTCACACATGCCACAGCGCATTTCCATGGGCACATACACCCACACACATCCTAAGACAAACATCAGGAGAAATACTCATGAATGCCTGTTTAAACTCAAAAACAACCTGCCTGAGGACAAGCAATGTTTTCTTTTTAAATCGTTTAACTTCATTTGATTAAAAGGATCGTGTACTCTTATATTGACACTTGTCTCGTATAAATTTCACATTCTGTCATAGTTGGAAATTAACCTGCAGTATTTGTGAATATTCTTGAGGCTGGAAAAACCAGCAGTTAAAAACACTGAAAGGATACCCGGTTATAGTGTAATACTGTACAATTTCATTGCATTACGCTTATACATGTACGTCCTTTTTTTTTTTTTTTTTTGCATTTCAGACCTGCAACATATTCCAATAAAATTGCGGGACTTTCAGTGCTTGTAAGGAGACAAGGTAAGGGAATTAGAATGTTATTTCAAATATCAAGCTGCGATCGTAATGATGATTTGATACAAAAGAAGCATTCATGAAAGGCAGAGATGTGCTAAGAATCTCTGCTTTGTCCGAAATAAATAAATAACTCTATGAGAAAATCACTGAAATGTGTAAAAACGATGTTTCTAACAGAAAGACTGGAAGGCATGTTCATCTCAGGGTGATAATATCATGAAAAGATTCAAGGAATCTGGAGGAGTTTCAGAGTGTAAAGAGCAAGAGCCAAAGCCTGAGGTGAACACAATTCCTGTCCCTCAGATGGCACTGCGTGAAGAACCATCATCATCAGGAGATGAGATAAATAAACGGGCAAAGGTTCATGCTGGAAAACCTCTGTGAGGCACTACTTTACAGAGCGATGCAATGCTACTAAAAGCTTTACTGTGTACAAGAGTCATGTTTTAATGTCGTACAGGAGCTCCATCAAAGTCTCTGAGTTCAGAAACATGTTTCTTTTTTTGTGTGTGTTTCTTTTTGGAAGAAGTGGGTGTCCTATACTGTTATCAGCAAAAGTCCAAAAGACTGGTTCTGTGGTTGCATCAGAGCTCTTGGAAAAGATTAAAGTGTGTTAGTGCAACATTTGCTGCCTTGAAGATGACATCTTTTCCAGGGAGGTCCATGCATGTTTTTCACACATTACAGAGGCAAGGCTGAAGCAGAGGAGGGTGTAGAGACTGGACTGGCCCGCCTGCAGACCTCACCCATGTCCAGAAGAAGAATACGTGGAGAATATTGAAACAGAGGATGTGACGACGATGGTGCACTTCAAAAGATGTTTTTTAAAATTTGTGGGAAGATTGAGACGAAAAAATTCTCAAATGTGTCATTGCTTTGCACCATTATTGGTTGCTCCATGCCTGAGAAGTGTCATTTGAAATTTAAAAAAAATGGCAACAATACAAATTTAGTGGAAAAAACAACTTTACTGTCACTACTTTTTTGGATTGTACCTGAAATGCAAAAACAGATTACATCAACAGATGAAATGAAGTTAAAAGAAATAAATAACTAGGAAGAATAAAAATAAAATGTATTGGATTCATACTGTCTGAAAAGTAACAAAGGTAAAAGGAAATGAGATAATCTGATCATCCATCTTTTTATTTGCATGTTCCATATAATTCCAAACTTTTCAGATTTGGGGATGTAAATATAACAACTGTAGGTAGCTTTCATGCGCAGGCTTGAAGATTCAGTACATTAAGCCACAACATCAAACATGTAACATGAATCACCCTGTAAATATCTTCCTCTGTTGCATCCTTGTTTTTGTTTTTTTTTTTGCTTGTTTTTTTTTTCTCACTTTAATCTGGCAAGCTCGTGTGAAACATTGGGACTTTCTTCCACTTCATCAACTCAGCACACACAGACAAGAAGATTAAAGCATTTGGGTTTTCAGCACTGAGGTGAAGAACTTGAGAGTACTGTTTGTTCTCATAAAAAAAAGAAAAAAGATCAGAACTTTTATAAACAAAAGTATCCTCTCTGTTTGCCTCCTATGTGTGTTATCCCATTTCTTTTCTCTTTCTTTGCTTTTAATCAATTGCTGCCCTTGCAGGTCCTAATGGTTCATAAGAGTGATGGTGTATGTTGTTTTTAGTGTCATCAGTTCAGATGTAGAAGATACTTAGAGTCTCAGAAGATCTCCATCCATACTGCAACACTATAGAAGCACATCTATCACATGGCCATCTGAACTCACTGTGTGTGCACCCCTCTGCTGGAAAAAATTCCTTGTTGCATATTACTCTTGTAATGGCTTTTCTCCTGCTAATATGGGTAGTTTCAGTTTTATTAAAGACCTTAGCTGCATAACAGCTGATATTAAAGGCAACAAAGTCAGCAGCATTTGTTGTTCTCTCTCCATGTTGCTGTCTGCACTGTTGTGAAGATGTGCCTGTGAGTCGTAACAGTCGTGAAATCTGGGAAGGATACATGGTGACCCTGCGGAGCAAAGTGTTTTCAAATGTTTCCAGCTCTGCTCGTCCACATTAGACTGCAACAGCTGCATTTACAAACTGAAATGGGGTCTGCAGGAGATCAAAAAAAGTTTTTAAATTTGCTGGAGTAGCATGGATATAAATATAAATATAAATACAATAAAATATAAATATAATTTAAAATAAATCTTATTATTATGGACATAGCTGGGGACTTTGGATGGCGGGAAAATAGTTAACAGAGAGAAGTATGGAAGTTAATGTGGCACAGAGTCTTGAGGTCTAAATAAACATGTTTTGAGCAAAATACCAAGAGACAGTATACAGCTCCCTCCTTAACCATGACTTTACTTCTCTGTATGTAGCAGCAGGTTTCAGGGTGCAGAGTTTGACACTCAGCTTGACTCCACCCCTCTTTTCTCCGGGTTGGTACATCTTCAGAAATCAGCGTTGGAGCTTTGCAGCACACAGATGAGCAGAATGCTCTATGAAGCGAAGTTGGGTGGAGCTAATGATGGTAACTGGCTAATTCAATTAAATCTGTAGTGGCACTGAACCCTGCAAACCTGGCTGACTCACTGGATGCTATATTTCGGGGGTCACGCAACAGCGGAGTCCGGTCTGGATCCAGACCAGGAGATGGTTCTTTCTGGACCCGTGACCAATGCAAAAAATAAGTAGTGTCATTTTCACATAGCGGTTACCGTGGATATTTACAGCGGGCGCTGCTACTACAGTTAATACGGTAATCTAGCGCTGGTAGTCAGAGACGTAGCTTGGAAATGCGTATTAGTTGTTGGCAACGGAGCCACACATGGCCGAAGTCCCTCTCTGACATTGCATCATCTACAATACAGTGGCCACATGCAAATTTTCCATGCAAATCATGATTATATTCCCAGAATTCACCTACATTATTCCCAGCAAATCCCAAATCAGTTACACAAGCACAAATTTAAGTACTAGTTAGCAACAGCACAGGAAGAAAGCAAAGTAGATACCACGGTTAGTTAATGTTTCCTGAATGTACACACTTAAAGAGGCCTTCAATTCAAAATGAAAGAAGAACAGTTCAAAGAAAAATGTTTTATGAAAAAGTCAACACACTTTTTTTGCATTTTTAAGTTTTTTCAGGGTTAATTTTTTCACTTGAAGAGGCCTTCAATTCTTCAGGCATGGACTTAATCAAGCACTATTATTGATTTTATTCTGAGGTTTCACTTTTGGTTGATTTGAAATAAAAGCCTTAAGCTTATTTGACTGCATGGGACTGCTTTCACTTATGATAAAACATAAGGAATATGTTGGAATATGCATTTAAAATAAAAATGAATTACTTTTTCAAAATGTGGGACTTTGGTTCGGACCTTCTACTTAGGCAAAATTTAGTTACCGGACCTCTGTGTTTTTTAATTGAATACCCCTGCTATATTTTATGGTATTAAATATAATCTTTCTCCTTTTATGTTGTGTAAATAGCATGTGGGGGGTAAGTAATGTGAAAGGTAACAAGTGGAAGGTATCATTTCATTCACTGCTTGTGAGTTATTATGTGTCACACAAGAATACAGTAGGCTGAACACTGAACAAATGTGTTTTCATGTGAGCGTCTCTGTCCGTGTGTGAGCGAGAGATAGAAGGAGACGCCGACCGAGAGAAAGAGAGAGAGAGAGAGAGAGCGGGAAGGAGGGATTTGTAATACATCAAAGGTCTAAATCTATCATGTCTCCCTTGAAGACAATAATGAGCCTATAGTGTTACAATGTAATTACACACTGAAGTGTTTTTCCAAGCACCATCTATTAGGACAGTTTCCTGGATAGATACATTACACTCCATTTAGGACATTACGCCTTACTTTCTGCGAACAGATGGAAGCTGCGTTTGGGAAGAGGCATAGGAGGTTAGCCAAAAACCCAAAGTGGGGAGCATTGTGGAGCTCAAGTTATGAAGATGTGCTATAACAAGGACCAATAGGGCCTTGTGTTCCAACGCCCGAGCCGGGCATGGGCCACTTTTACCACATGGACATCTCTAATGAGAAGGCTGGAGAGAAAAACTGCAAGAAGCTCAATCAAATGACTTCCTTTCTCCAACCAGGCCTTTGCACAGACCAGCTATGCCAAGAGCTGAACAAAGATCAGAGGGTGTTTTCCATCTGCTGTCAGTGCCCATCTGGCAGCGTTAAATTGCAGCAATTCAGGAACCTAAAAACAGACAGTTGGAGGACAGGCTCTGATTTCACGCTACAGACATCAAGATGAGATGCAGCTATCTAATTTAATCTACATGTCTGTGGAACAATGCCGGTCATGTGAAGTAGTCCGAACAAAGTTTGATGATTTGTCAATTTAACCACATTTCCACTGCAAGAACTTTCTACTCAAAAGTCTTGTCCAGATGTGACCCCAACGTGTCTTCATTTTCAGGATATCAACTACTATTTTTCTGTCAAAGACCAATGTCCCTGTGGGAACACTGTGTCCTTTGGCTTTAACAAGAAAAAAAAAAAAAAAAAAATCAACTTGTTATGGTGGAAAAGATCAGAGTTAAGTTCGAAGTACATCACAGTATTAATGTGCTCTTTGTGTGCAGCCAGAAATGAAAGATTTTCTTTACTCAACAGATCATTTTATGATTAATATTTGATTTCTGAAAAGGAACTACAACTATTATGACACCTGTGTCCTATTAGAAAGCATTTGCTATGTAACTGGCAGAAATAAGAAATACACCCAAATCTGGCACCAAAATATGATTATATAGTTGTGTGTATGCAGAGAGCTATGCCCCCATGTGGTCACCACTGGTATTACTACAGAGAGGGACTTTAGGATGAAGCCTCCAGAGCAACAACGTCTCATTTAATGTGTGGGTTTTACATCTTCTCCTGTCTGCCTGTGATTCTGTTTGCTCTCTGGTGAGATGGATTATGACGTGAGTGTAAAGACTCACCATCAACTGATGGCTCAAGTTGAATTTGCTTGTGATGCAAATGTGGTTCACTTTTGTTGTGTTTAAGATCTGTTATGGCTTTGATTGTCATGGTCTTCTAGAGGATGCACTAAGAAGTGAGATAAGTGGTTTAGCGAGGTTTACCAAGTCAAAGACAGGATTTTTGCAGTGATGGCTCTCTTTGAACGTGTTTAGATCATCATAATAATGTATGTTTAACTCATAACTGCCTCTGGAGCAACGCTCATTCAGAGTTTCAGATGAAGTTGTCTATAAAAACCTGTACTGATTCCTTTTCTGGTCACGTACCAGATGCATCCATGCTGAAACATCATTACAGTGACATCAGACAGAAGACGTGAACGTTGATGTCTTACATTTTGCCTAATCTGAAAGTGCCTGATGGGCGGTGAATAAACATCAGATTGTCAAATGACTGAAAGAAATCTAATACTTCCAACCTACATCTTAAAGGTCAGTCAGTGCCTTTATACACTAATTTATTTATCAGATTTAATTAGAATGCAAATTTTATTCTTTCTGGCTCTTAATTTTAATACATATTTGGTCCTGCAGGGATTTAAGCTCAACTGAAAACTGATCCTTTCAACCAGCTGTTGAGGTTGAAACGCAACATCTGCTGCAAGCTGTGAAAATCTTAGTTGTTAGAGAACAACTAATATCAAATCAAACTGGAAGCTTTGTAGTTTAAATAAAAACACACTCTAGGCAAAGTATCACAGTTTATTGGAACCATGTAGGTACAATATGTTTTTATATTTACTCACAACTCAGTCCTAAACTACCGATATTCAATAAATTAATGTAATGCAAAGCCAAAAGTAAGTTGGTCTATTAGATAATAATTTTTCAATAAAATTAAAACAATAAAATGCTTTATCAGACAGTAAAGAAAAAAACGGCACCTACGTAAAAAATGACACTGACAGAGCAATCATTTTCATTACAAATGACAACTTTACAAAACCAATGATTTTCTGAGTACTTCTGATGTTTGAATTGCATCAGCATATTTAGTGATATTATTTATGGCCTGTCTGTTGTCATGAATGTCGGAGGGCTGGTGAAGTTTGTGCAGAATAAGTACCAAGTGAAGTAAAAATCGATGCTTTTTATATGCGTGCTCTCAGAGCCTGAAGCTTTTACCAGTTAATGGTTAACAAATTCATGTAACGATCAATGTTGTTTTCCCAGTCATCCGTGGTGGCTGCTTTGATGTTTCTCGAGTTGACCCTCACAGAGAAAGCCAGGATATCAAACCACTTCACTCGTGCACTGCTCGGGTTTAAATGGCTTAGAAAACAAATGAACAAATGTAATAAATAAATAAATACATTTAACAAATAGCCAATCAAGATTGAAGGTTTTCAGGGAAACAGTGAAGCTCAGTAAGTGGTTTTGTGCTGCAGCCACTTCAGTGCATGTGTGGTGAGGAGGTGAAGCCTGCAAATCATTCAAATGTATTCACAGTTGGTGCTTATACAGGGTGGCCATCTAGAATCCAGTGGTGTATCTGTGCTTATGAGAAATATAAGCAGTAGCATTAATAAAAGCAGGGCTGTAGATGACTCAGTCTTAAGGAAGGACACAGAACACCATCGGGGTCTCTGTGGTTTTCTTTTTATTGAGAGCTAATGGCAGCCAATGTCATGGAGGCACTTCACATGACTGCACAAAATCAAGGATTAGTGCGTAACTAAACAGCTTAGGGGTTGTTTTTGAGAACTGATGTTTAAGTGTACGGCACAGTCCATTCTCAGCTGGACCTCCTTGGAGCCAGATGTTTGGATGAGATAATTTATCAGCCCTGAAAATCTATCAATCTGAAATCATATCAGTTAATTACAGTCTGGCGATGGATGTCAGTGTTGTATTCTCTGGAAGTGGGCAAAGTAAATGATAACTTGACATTCAGAATGTTGCTTGTGTATTTGCATGTCCATCAGAAAGTGGTAGAAGCTATCAATGATGCTGTTCAGGTGCTTCCGTACCAATTATGAAGAGAAAAAGAAAGCTCATTACGACAGGAAGCTTGTTATGAGCCTGAACTGGAGTCCGTTGATGTCAGATGCATCAACAAGATGATGAGAATTCTCTCATCCTCTGTCTGACGCTGATGATTATGATCATGGTGGCTGACTAAAAACCACCGACAAACATCGTGAGCCTGAGACTGTCATCCACATGTACCAGTACAAACACTGGACTTGCAACCAAAATGGACTTCCAAAACTCTTTTGGAATCAGGCGACTGTCTGCATTAGCTTTTAAATCATTGTGAGGGAGTTGCATAATATCAAAAGAAAAAAAAGTCACCATATTAAATGACAGTTACCAGTTGTTATCAGTCTCATAGACATGGCCAGTAGGAGCTGACGGTGGTAGCAGTGAGCAGTCATTGCAGGACTTTCACACAGGAACTGAGGTTTGAGTCCTGCGTGGAACCAGGAACCTAAAGGAGTCTATCTGGATAGTTTTCTAATCAATTCTTTGATAACTTATCAATTCTCATCAATCAATGATGTCAATTATCAGAATGGATGATAAGTGGTTTATTAAGTTTAGTCTGGCCAATCTGACTCGACTAATTCGTGAGTGATGGCAACTGATGACGGCTGAATTACTGGGCTGACCTTCAGAGGAAGAGATGCTGCAATGACTCTTAAAAGAAACTTAAATAACAAAAGTTACTGCATCATGCATGATTCTTTAGAGAATAAATACAGCATTATTGAACTGAATTGAACTAATATGGATTATTCAAGCCTTTCTATTCTAATATTTCATTTAGCAAGACTTTATAAAAGTCATTTGGTCTTGACCTGGTTTTAAAATTCAGTAAATCCACCCTCAGAAGAGCAACACTTCTGTGTCTTTCTGATTCAACAACAAACACAAAGGGCAGTTGTAGTAAGTAAGTAAGTAGCAGCCAGGTGTCTGCCCATCAAATCCATGACCAGTTGATCATCAGAAAGCGTGACCACCGATATAAAAGCAAACATTTTCTGTGCTGACATCAAAAAAAGGCATCAGAGAAGATCTGAGAAAAGAAATTGGTCCATGAATCTGGGCAATTTGGAGTTTGTGTTTCTACAATGATAAATAATATTTACAACTGGAAAACATTCAAAATAAGAAAATAGGTGCCAGTTTTCCCAGGAGTGGACACCCAGTTAGCCCTCTTCAAGGTCACACTGTGCAATGCTCAAAGAAACCACAGAAGACCCAAGAGTTACGAGTTACATGTTAAATGTTGAAGTTCACGACGTCGCAATCAAAAAAAAGAGGAAACAAGCACGTCTCGTTTGAACGTCTGAGCTTTCATCTCTCCTAAAATAATGCAACAGCGTGACAAAATGTTGTAGAAAGCTAATCTTTGCCATTTTGTCAGATTTTCTATAGCCTGCAATTTATTTTGTGGAATGGACGTGGTAAATTGACTTCACGTCGAGGGTAAAGTATGGTTACTGGAGGTGCTGCGTTGCCTTGTAGCTGCAGAACCCTTTGTATCTATATTCATATCGCATGACAGCTTCAAGGCATTCCTCTGAGGTGACACGTTCAAAACAAAAGTCTCTCCAACGTTCTACAACGCCAGCGAAAGCTCAGAAAATACACTCTCACCCCACATTCACACAATGAATGGCAGCGCAAAGGAGCTATTTAACTTTTGGCATGAATTCATCCATCAGTCATCTCATCAGCTTTCTTTGGCCAGGCCCTCCACAGGTTTCCAGTCCACCGCAGACACATATACAACTGTTAACACTGAAATAGTCCATTTCTATTTCTCTGTTGTCTGTTGATTTGTCACCAGCACGTAGAACAGCTGTTACAGAATCTCCTTTCACACTGAGTTCAAACCAGAGAGAAAGGATTGTGGGGTCCCCCTGCAGAAACTGCAGGACTGTGCATCCACTGAGGAGCCTCCAGCGTCCATTCCTCTCTCACTTAATCGCAGACATAAATTAAGTCCTGAAAAACACGACACAGGTTCCAGCTGATGCTAACTTCCTCTCTGTGGTTGCTCTGCTGCTCATGCCAGTGGCAGGATTGTGTGTTTGTGTGTGTTTCTGTGTGGATGCATAACATTCACTCAAACACGAAGAGATGGTGGGATGAAAGGCTCGTCCGTTCGGCGATGGAAAGCAGGCGTTCAATTTCACAGCTCCTCTCACTCTGCCTTACACTCTCTTTACATACTCGGCAACATCACCTCCCTCAACCACCAGCGCTCAGCGCTGCCTCAGTATCTGTCCAAACCTTATGCCCCCCCCTCTCCCTGCTGAATACACAACCATTCCTTTCAGGCGGCAGCCTCTTGGGTTTTTCTGATGCACTCCTCTGACACAAACCTGAGCCCACACACATAAGCGGCAATACAGCTTTTCCTGACCCAGACCACTGGGCTGAGTCAACATTTCAATTATTTATCCCAAGTCTCCTGCAACACAAAGGGGCTGTCCAGCGGAGGGATTGTGCAAGCTGTCATCACAACAACAACAGAGGGGAGCTACTCAGCTCAGCGTTTTTCAACTAATACGACAAATTGCACTTCCTGTACGACGGGGCTGAAAAATCATTACTTGCCATCAGTCAGCAGGACTCTTCTCCCTCCCTTTCCTAGTTCCTCCGTCTCTGTGTCTTTTTTTCTTTGTGGAATACGCAAATGACATGAAAATCCTCGGCTCAGGCTCAGCCTCACAGACATGGGGCGGACTGAATTAGGCTCAGGTCGATTATTTTTATGATTTTCCAAAACCCCCATCACAGAAATCCAAAGTATGATTCCATCCACTTAAAGGACATTTAATTAACCTTTAAAATTAGATAAAATTCCACTGGTACCAAATATACACAACCTGGGCAACCTGGTTGTAGGTTTACAGGAGGGACTAACAGCCACCGTTGAAAACAAAAAAGATGACTTCAGAATTGCTAATAACACTTTAGATCACTGCCCTTCCTGCTCCACTCCGTGCCATGTTGGAGCTCTTTGGAGGTTTATACCAGTCTGGCTCTGTTTGCGTCACATGCTTTAGTTCTCTGATAAGCTGCATCTCTATCCAGTCGCATCCAGGGGCAGTTTTTTTTTCAGCATCCATCGGTACTGCCGCCTCGAAATCAAAGTTGAATCTAGAGCAACCAGACTAATCCCTCTGAATCAAAGAGAAAAAATAAATAAATAGATAAATAAAGATGGCTGACCAGGCAAGCCGTAGATACCACAGGGATGCAGTACAAAGGCTTCTACAATCCTGTCTTTAGAGCTCAGTTGACAGCAGCTAGTTTTAGAGGCAACATGAGGCCAGTCTACTCCTCTGCACTGGCCTCCTTCACTGAGACTTTAGAGGATGTTGTCCCAGCTTTGTGCTTCCCACCTCCGAAGACACATGACATGCAGAAGTGATGTGAAGTGGAGTGAAGATGAAGATGAAGATGGGGATCTGAAGAATTCTCAGTACTGTGACAGTAACGTCTAAGTGTTCAAAAAATCCTTTTCACACTTGGGCTTAAACCAGATGACAAAGCTATCATGCTGAACATGACATGCTTTTTTACCATAATATTCCCTTTTTTTACGGCACTGGTGGCTTTTATTTTCTGCGAAGAGGAGTGGGAAAGCAGGGCAGACATGCAGATAAGGGCAGCAAGCTGGGAGTTGAACCTGCAACCACAGCAGCCTCCATACATGGACTGTCTGCTTAAACCACTGAGCCATATAATATTAATAGACATATAAATCTGTTGTTATGGCATTCACCAGAAAGGAGAAAAGAAACTGAAACATTTATAAGTAACTACATGGAAGAAATATCTTACATTGTTCACCACCTTTTGAGATTTGACCCTTGAAATTCTAAGCTGTGACTTCATCCAACTACAGCCTCTCCTAACAAGCTGTTCACAATACCCTGGTGTCACACACTGCCGTCGAGCCAGAGTCACACACAAAGCGCCTGGTGCATTGAGCGGCAGTGTGATGTTTGAGGTGAATGTGAAGGAATAAACTGAGAGACTTTCATCCTGGTGACGCAGATTCATCTCCTGTGTGAAACAGTTGCCATTTTCCATTTAATTTCAATAAAACAGTTGTCTTAATATCTGTCTGGAGAGTTGCTATGGTTTTTAGGGAACAAAACAATCAGAATGAGATTGATACCATTAAAAAAAAAAAAGGGATAAGAATGGTTATGATGTGACCCAACGTGACCCAAAGAGTCAAAATAACACATGCTTTAAAAAACAAACACATATATACAGCTATATACAGTCCTTGGGTGGCACAGATCGTTAATCTTGGCGACCTAAATGAATCCATCCATTGGCCTGTATCCATTTCATTCTGCAGAGGGTCACCAGGGGGGCTGGAGCCTATATCAGCTGAGAGGTTGTTTGTCACAGAGAAACAACCATCCGGCCTCACACTAAAAAGCAATTTAGAAACACAAATTAACCTTTGGAGTGTGGGAGGATACTGGAAACTGTGTGAAAAGCCTGAGACATACTCAGCAGACAATCAAAAACGAAATAGAAAGGTCTAGCACACCGGAAAATCCGAATGCTGATCGCACTGCACCACCAACTGAAGAGGACGGGGAAAAAAAAAAAGCATTTTTATGGACAATGTTCGTTTTCTCTTTGTCTTTCCTCTTTATGAAAACTCAACGACTCCGTCTCTCACTGTCTTAGACACACCTCAGCTCATTGTGTCTGGTTTGTGGGATTTTGTTATCTGCCTATGGAAGGAACAGAGAGCAGGTCAGTTGCCCTGACGACCTCATTTACCTGACTGTCACCCGCAGCTCTTGATGCAGCAGATAAGGAACAACACTCACACTTGTGCTTACAAAGTAAGAACACATGCACACTGACATCCTGGTGTCAGCTTAATTGTCTAACTCTAAATTGATAACACCACTTCTGCCTCAGAGACACTGGAAGGAAGTCCAACCTGCTCAGAGAGCAGCCAGTGTGAGAGATGGAAAAACAAAAAAAAAAAAAAGGAGAGCGGGAAGATGCACACACACAGTTACCTGCACGGCTAATCACGAATAATACGTTTGTTTCAACTAGTGCTGGGCAGTATACCGGTTCATACCAAATACCGGTGTTTATTTTTCTTATGATATGAATTTTTCATATACCGGTGAGTTTGTACTGTAGTGTACACAACGTTGGGAACGCCGTGCGGCGGAACGTAAGTGCCACAGAACATTGTTTGACAGGGGACTGTTTTGCAGTTGCACTGGAGGCACAACACACTACTAGTTTGGGACAGCGAAAGTCCCGAAGTGGGAGCTCCAGAACGGCAACATGAGATTGAGGAACTTCTTCCTAAACGAGGAGCCGTGTCTGTCGTGTGGAAGTTCTTTGGATTTAAAAAAGATGACGTCCAACAAACTACAATAATCTGCAAATGTTGCTGTGCTAAAGTTGTAGCCGTGGGCTACAACTTTAGCATGTTGTTTACATTGTGTAGTTAATGTTGATTTTTTTTACAAAATATGTTTTTTTCAAGTTGTTTGTAAAATTTGAAAAATAAAAGAGTTCTGTATTTTAACTGCACCTATCATGATTTCTGATTCCTTCACTTAATCAGAATTATGAGTGCCACCTCTTTGTAAATAGTATCATTTTGTGAGGCCATGCAAACCTGTATTAATACTAGTGTAGATATGAATGTTTTTCTACAATATTCACTCCTCCTGAGGGTAAAATAGGTAATTCTAAGCCAATTCACTGCAGCAATCCCTCTCTAAATCATTAGAAAATGTGGTTAACACCCAGTTGTGCCTTCAAAAAAAAAAAAAAACAGTGATATACCGTGAAACTGATATAATTTTGAAAAATACAGTGATATAAATTTTTGGTCATAACCGCCCAGCACTAGTTTCAACTATGGATAGCTGCTTTCAAGATACCAAGTGCTTCCATTTTATTTCCAATTTCGAGCTTGCCTTCATTAAAACGAAGGGCGCAGTAATTAGACGCCAGGCTGTCACTAAACAGATCTGCTGAGTGAGGCTCAAGAATCTCATTATGCATCACACATCATGTAGAGTTTGCTTTTACTGATCACCGTTGACCGTTATAGTGGCACCAGGGTTGTCCATTTGGCAGGCTCAAAGAAGTACATTACAGATTTTGCAGTGATTTTACATCCATTATTGTGCCTGGAAGGTTTATCAATCATAACATAAATATAGTCTGAAGTCATAAAAGAAGGATACGAGTCAGCGCTTTTGAGGAAAAGCGAACAGCAGTTTTTTTTTCCTTAACACTCCACTTCAGCTTCTCCTAGTGTGACTAGTAGAAGCTTCAGTACTAATATTTCTACTATATTTATACAAGTTATGCCATATTTTATTCAATACTGTTCGATTCAATACATCATTAATCTTCAAAATGAAATCATATAATAGAATTATATATTTATTAGACTGGTTTCTCTATTAAACTGTACCCCTTTTATTGTAGTGATTTAAGTAAGTAGTTAAAATTTCCTAATTTTGTTTATTTATAAAAAAAAGGGATCTCTAGTAAATCCAACAATTAATTCCTTCTGATTTTTTTTCTTCAAGTTGATTTTCATTCATTTTTGTTCGTCTGCAGGGCTGCACATCATATTGTTTCAATAATTGCAACAGTCCCAGTCCCATTATTTGAAAACGTTCATGCACTCTGGTGTCTCTAAAACTGTGTTGTCACACCACGAATCTACTTCCAGACTCAAACCCACCACCGCATGAATTCACTCCAACGTTCTCCATTAGAAATGCTAAAAATATGCAGTCCATGACAGCTTCTGCACATCAACTGAGGATTTCTCTTTAGTAACAACTCTGGTTCTTCCCTTTCATCAGATTTCTTTACTTTTATCTTTTTTTTTAGAGAAAGCCATGTCTGGCTCTGATTGTACTCCTGATCTAAAAGTGAGCCTGGAAGACTAAAAGGAGAGTAATCCATGTAAATCATTATACAAGATTGATTTTTGTTGTGCTGTGCTGAAAAACTTCAAATGTTCTCTCTGCAAAGCTCAACCTCACACATCCACATCAGCACATCTCGCTGTTTGTCGAGTGCTGCTGCTTTTACAGGGAGACTGGTTGGTGCTGTGCAGAGATAAGGCAAGCAGTCTTGATGAGATTAACATAAACAGATTTCCATTAATTTGGTTGTCAAGCAAATTAACTGGAACAAGAAATGGAAATTCTGACTGTTTCCAAATGCACACATCGTTTTTAACGCAGGACAGGAACGGCATATCAGGGATCAGAAATAGCCTGATCTTCTTTGTCTGATGTAACGTCCTCCAAAGCAAATGCCAGTGTTTCCACAACAGTGGCGCTTCGTCTTTATAGAATCAAATGCCCCTGCTTGTTTTCTGTGATGCGGATTTGAGTGATATTTTAAAGTCAGGAATATTAATAAGTATACGAGGAAATCATTAGATCAAGCCAGACATTGGAATGATGTTTTTGGTCCAAAGACGTAGCAGTCAAATGTGATGACACATTGAAAGGACATGTGATGAAACACGTGAAAGGACTACCGAGAGATAGGGTGTCAATAAATCTCCCATTCACCAGAAAAGCAAAGGAGAAAAATAAATAAAGGGTTTTTGAAAAAGCAAAGGTTTTTGGAAAAGCAAAGGACATTAATCAGAAATGTATTACCCAGAGATTCAGAAAGGTAGGTATATATGTCAGGATGTGACGCCTCCGGCCGCCTGCTGGGATCGTTCATCTACTTTGATGGAGGCAGTTCTCCAACAGCAACAACATTTTACAATTGTTTACCTGACAGGACATTTGAAATGTTGTATTAAATAAAGTTGTATGATTGCATATTTACTGCCAATCAACACGACATGCGGTGTTGGCACCGAGCCGGTTTATGTTGACCGCTTATGCTGCATACATTTTCTCAACATTGCTTCTTTTGAGGCACCTTTCAGTTGCTTAGTCCAGTGGTTCTAAAACTACCACCTGAGAAATTGTTGAGCTCTCTGAGTACCACCATGATGACCAATTTTAAAATATAGCCATGTATGCCTTTCTCAATTAGCTTTAAATTCACAGGAGAGATGTTTATTCCTTATTGTAGTTATTTACTGTTTCCTGAATTTCATTTGAAACATATTTATAATGCATTGTATGTTTCCGATTTAATAAAAAAGTGAAAATGTCGAAGGTCCTAATGTTCCCCCGCGTACCACCAGAGAGCACTCGCATACCACTAGTGGTACACGTACCACAGTTTGCGCACCACTGGCTTAGTCAAAGAAACAACAGCAAAAACTCTTCTGGGTTTCCTCTGACCACAACAAAAAAAAAAAAAAAAGCCTTTTTTACCTGGTGACTCTCATTACTATAAAGACTTAAAGTCCTAAAGTTGAAACGAGCCAGAAGCTTCACATCATCACAAATTCAATTCCAAAAACACTCATAAACGAGTGGGCATGTAATGAACTCTACATTTTTTTTTTTTAAATGAATTAGTTTTATGGATTGCAGTTACGGTGTTTCCCACACATTCATTTATTTATTATCGTGCCGGCCAAAATTTATTTGGTGTGGGCCACCACAAATACATTTTTCTGCTTTTGACTCGCCCTCGCCTCCAGACTGTTTACTTTGTGAATCACTAGGTGGAGGTATGCATTGTGACGCCGCCTATAAATTTATAAGTCACAGAAGAAGAACTCGCGGCGGGCGTATTATTATGTTAGAGAATGACGAGGCACGAAACTGTTTCAGACAGCAACTTCACTTTACTTCCACAAGTGAGAACAGCAGCAACAACAACCAGAATGCACGAACAGAATGAATGCACAGGCTAAACCAATCGAACTTCAAAGTAACGAACGCATCACAACACAGGCAAGGCAGTAGAGTCAAGTGCAGCACAATCAATCATGTTAAAAAACATGCATACATAACTCCTATAAATCAAGAAGACCGCAGAAGAAGTCGTAGTGGAAGAGACGTAATTTAAGCGACGAAGATACAGTCTATGCGAAGGGAAGACGTGTCCGTTACAAAGTGGTAAAATAAGCCCAAAGGTGGTCTGAAAAACTCTAACTCATCATATACCAGCCTGTGTCTGTATCAAATGTAGATGCTCAACATGTGCAGAGACATGTTATCCTGCTGTTAATGTACATTAGCTGTCAGGCACCTGTGGAGCTGCTGCCGTAGTGCCATAATGTCGCCTACATACATCGGCTCTGCTTATGTTCACCCCTTTACACAGATGAGTATAGAAAAATATTTTCTGAAGAAAAGACCTCGTGTTGAAGAAGAGTTAGGCTCTGTATCTGTATATAGTGTTTTCAATTTAAGGCTTTCTATATGTGTGTGTATAGTGCTCACAATAACAACTTTGCAACAGTTCCATTCAAAGTGTCAGTTTTTGACTCTGACCACACAACCACACCACCACAAATAGATTGTTGTTGCTGCAGACATAGATTGTGTATGTCAGGCAGACAGACACATACCTGCACTCAAAGTATAATAGCAGACTGGAGTTTCAATTTTTGAGACAAGCAAAGGCAGCAACTCTGTCACTTGTGTAGCGTAACGGGCATGCAATTACCACAAACAGCACAGACACGCAGTATCGCCG
The DNA here is from genome assembly GCA_018398805.1 of Hirundichthys speculiger. Classification (NCBI taxonomy): domain Eukaryota; kingdom Metazoa; phylum Chordata; class Actinopteri; order Beloniformes; family Exocoetidae; genus Hirundichthys; species Hirundichthys speculiger. The sequence continues at coordinate 4,812,779 of JAGFBZ010001224.1, forward strand.
TTTCTCTGTAGTTTCTATCCTCTATCCTTCAAAATGACAAAGAACGAACTGCCTTATATCTGAGCAGCCCAAAAATCATTCTTTCAACCCTGAGGCAGTCGTATCACTTTTTGCTTTTTAATAGAGGCCATATGGAAGAGATGGCTCCAGGCTTCATGGCTCTTCCAGCAGTGAGCATTAACAGCTGTCTCCTTGCAGCATCCAATCTCTCTCGCTTGTAGGCCACCATCATGAGAAGACCCGGTGGGTGAAGGAGTGGGTCTCTGCGACTGAAGCATTTGCAGTCCATAATGTCTGCAGAACCGTCACATCCAGGCGGGGGGACAGAAGAGGCAGACGCACGAACATGCTACGAACATGTGGAGGAACGCATGCTAGAACGTAAATCTGAATTTCATCCTTGGGGGATCAATAAAGTGTCTCCTATCTCTAAAGCATGCTGTCAGGGAGATGCATGAAAAACATCAGCTATTCTCTATGTGTGTGCGCATAAACAGAAAAGAGCAGAAACTGGCAACCAGCTTCATGCCACAAACTAAATGGCAGCTATCCAGTCCTTGCTTATCCAGTTGACAAGGATTCAGAGCTTTGTTGTTTTAGGAGAACGAGCAGAGACAGCAAACAAGAGCATGGATTGAGTTTTGACACACATCATCTCCACTTTTTATTTTTGAGCACAAAACAGGTGCTCATTACAGATGACATTTTTTTTTTTTTTTTTTTTTTGCTGTCAGCCAACTCCTTAATTAATTTTCCTTGACAATCGCCAACACCTCTAGACCCACGAGAAACATCAGTTATCACAATGTGCTTGAATGTTTTCAAGACAGGAAGAAAACAGCTGTGGTGTTAACCAGGTAGCTGCTGCAGCCCCGTCTCTCCTCCAGTGACAGCTGCTTTGGTTCAGATGGATGGGTTAAACATTCTGAACTTCAGCAAAAATAGAATAAAATATACACTGAAAAAAAAATCTTCTATGACACTTTCTAGCATTACTGACGCTGCTCTTATGTGTCTCACCTCAGCCTTTCACACTAGCTGTGTTTAAGTTTCTTGCATGGTAGCAGCGTAGAAAAACCATCACGGTATTTTTAACAATAAAATAAGAACTCCATTTCCCCCGGGACCCAAACATCACAATCTGGTATCGTGCAGCCCTGGAAACCCATTTGACTACAGTGTTCACTGGTTTCTAGTGATTCCTTGTGCCTCGGCAGACTGTTCTGGAGATGAAACAGACAAGTTACCACCGAGTTCGGATCCTCGGGGAGGCACTTTGGCAGGAGTGAAACTTGTCCCCATGAATTAGTCATCAGGGTGTCATGTCTCAAACATCGACTGTGTGTTCTCCACGTCACCCTGTTCTGGTTTACTTTTGATGGCAGTGATTTCTAAAAGCAGGAGTTGGGCACCGTGGAGTAACAGAGTCTGACTGCGACGATGGACTCACATCACAGCAGAGTGCTTTACATTTTGTCCTTTTTTGTTCAGAGTCAGACAGGGTGAGCACGAAGGAAGTCCGAGCATCTCTGAAGCATTAAATCAGGATTTCCTTATACTCTGGAATTTATCTGCTCTCTAAAATTTCCACCTAAGTGAAATATTTGGATGCTGTTCAACAATTGATTTGTATGTTATGCTGTATAGTACAATCACTGCATAAAATACAGCCAGAGATAAACCTCATAAAACCAGCATAACAGCAGCGGAGACTTTAGTGTTCATTTTATGAGAGAATAGATATATTTAACTATATGAAACCATTCGTTCAACGTTCAAGAACTGCATCACCACCATCGCAAATCATAAAATCCAGGCATAATATTAAATATGGACCTGAACACTTTCGTCTTGGAACAGCGCCATGTATTACACAGCACGTGTCAGCATCCCTCTGAGGAAATTTTAAAACTGTCAACACCATGCATGGCTCTAGTTTCAGAAATACAACTCCACTGAACTGTGGCGCTGTGGGAAAAAGCATTCTTTTGATCAACCGGGGACAAAGTCGGTGAGACGGTCTCTGGTGGCAGCGCTGTAGCTGTTTAGACAGAGCAGCGCTCAAATGAATGACAGAATGATTGACGTGCAAAACACCACGACTGCTGAAAACTGAGATCGAGCCAGGTTCACTCAATATACACAAATGCAGTTTGACAAATGTCTGTTTAGCGTCAGCTTTTACACAGAAAAGCTCCATTCCAGTTAAACAGAGTTTCATTTATTTATTTATGTCCACATTAAGTGTAATTTGTGATAACTAATTTATAATCGCATCAATAAATCCCTCCATTCATGCATTTCTTTTTCTATTCTAGAATGCGCCGCAAGGTGGCTGCAAATTGTAGTTGCTCTCACATAGTTTTAATAATTTTTTCGATTTTCTTTTTGTCTTTGAAATACAACCGTCATTTTTATCAATTTTTTTGAAGAGGTTTTTAGGTCGGTTCGGAGGCTGTGCGGCACGAGAGAGTTTTCTGTATACTTTTGTCTCTTTTTGGCTGTCTCCGATACTTGTTATGATGTGTCTCCATGGCAACGCTGGACTTGTTTACAGTCGTGATCAACTGCTAAAACTCTCTAAAATGAGGATTGGCAGTGAAATAACACGACAAATCCCGATGGAGTTGAGAAGAAAGAGAAGAGGATGCAGGGCAGGAGTGAAGCAGAGAGAAAAGCGGTGGAGATTTAAACCGTTTCTTCCAACTGTTGTGATGAGTAACGTCAGATCGCTAGCTAACAAAACGGACGAGCTTGAGATGCTAACCAGGTCCCAGAGAGAATACAGAGAATGTAGTCTCATGTGTTTCACCGAGACGTGGCTGCATGAACACATCCCGGACTGTAACGTGTCTGTTCGCGGCTTTAAGACAGTCCGAGCAGACCGCAGTAAGCAACTTAGCGGGAAGCTGAGGGGAGGTGGGATTGCAGTGCTGGTTAACCAGCGTTGGTGTCATCCTGGACATGTCACCGTCAAGGAGAAGATCTGCACGAGGGACCTTGAACTGTTAGCTGTGAGTTTCCGTCCTTATTATTTACCCAGAGTTTTACCTGTGTTATTCTGGTAGCGGTTTATATTCTACCTGGTATCGCTCCAGACGCAGCCTGTGATGTCATCAGCTCCGTTATTGCAAGGCTGCAAACACAGTATCCAAACTCAGTTATGGCGATCTCTGGAGACTTCAACAATGTCTCCCTCTCTACAGCTTTACCATCATGCCAACAGTTTGTCAGCTGCTCCACCAGAGAAAATAAGATGTTGGACTTATTTTATGCAAATATTAAAAATGCATACAGCTGCTCTGCCCTGCCACCTTTAGGAAGATCTGACCATAATCTGGTTTTTCTCACCTCCACCTACAAGCCCATCGTTCAGCAGCAACCAGTGATCACAAAAACTATCAAAACCTGGTCTAATGAAGCTGAAGATGCTCTGAAAGGTTGCTTTGAGACTACGGACTGGAATGTCCTCTGTGAACCTCATGGAGACAACATCAACCCCATGACTGAGTGTGTGACAGATTACATAAACTTCTATGTGGACAGCATCGTTCCAACAAGAACTGTGAAGTGCTTCCCCAATAACAAACCCTGGATCACCAGAGACCTGAAAAAGCTGTTGAACATCAAAAAGGAAGCCTTCAGGGATGGAGACAGGGAGTTATTGAAGACACACAAAACTAATTAAAGAACAAACCAGGAAGTGCAAGGAGGACTACAGGAAGAAGCTAGAAAGGCAGCTCCAGCAGAACAACGTGAGGGATGTATGGTCTGGAATGAAGAAGATCACCGGCTTCAAGGCAAAGGGGACCAGACTGATGGAGGTCTGGACAGAGCTAATGAACTGAACACGTTCTTCAATAGGTTCAGTTCCCCCCCTGCCTCCAGCCCAACAGACCACACACCCTCGGTGAGCCCACAGCTTTCCTGTCACAACTCCACTCTGTCACCCTGCAGCTCAGTCATGGACCAGAACCAGCATCATCTTTCTCCACCTCAGAGACCTCCTCTGCCTCCCCCTCCACTCTGTCTGTCTCCTGCAATCAGGTCAAAAAACAACTTGAGAAACTGAACCAGAACAAGGCTGCAGGTCCAGACGGTGTCTGTCCCAGAGTTCTCAAGACCTGCTCATTGCAACTATGTCCGATTCTCCAGCACCTCTTCAACACCAGTTTGAGACAGAGAACAGTTCCTGTGCTGTGGAAAACATCCTGCCTTGTTCCAGTGCCTAAAAAACCACAACCAGCTGAACCTAATGACTACAGACCAGTTGCCCTGACATCTCACATCATGAAAGTCCTGGAGAGACTCTTACTGGTCCACCTCAACAAGCAGGTCAGCACCTTTCAGGACCCATTACAGTTTGCATATCGTAATGGCTTGGGGTTGAAGACGCCTCATCTACCTGCTTCACAGAGCCCACTCTCATCTGGACCAATCAGGCAGCACTTTGAGGGTCATGTTCTTTGATTTCTCAAGTGCTTTTAATACAATTCAGCCTGCGTTGTTATGTGAGAAGCTCCATAAGTTCCAGGTGGATTCCTCACAACCTCCTGGATTTATGACTACCTCACAAACAGACCACAGTTTGTGAGACTGAAAGGTTGTGTGTCTGAGATGGAGGTCAGCAGCATTGGAGCACCACAAGGAACTGTTCTCTCACCATTTCTCTTCATGCTCTACACCTCTGACTTCCAGTACAACTCTGAGTCCTGTCATCTGCAGAAATACTCTGATGACTCTGCAGTTGTTGGGTGTATCAGCAACGGACAAGAAGCAGAGTACAGAGAACTGGTCTGTCAGTTTGTGAAATGGTGTAGTAACAATCATCTCGTATTAAATACCAGTAAAACTAAGGAGATGATTGTCGACTTCAGGAGGAGCAAGAATCAACACAGCAGTCTTTCCATCCTGGGAAAGGAGGTGGAGGTGGTGGAGGAATACAAGTATCTTGGAGTTCAGCTTGACAACAGACTGGAGTGGAAATGCAACACAGAATACATCTACAAGAAAGGTCAGAGCAGACTCTACTTTTTAAGAAAGTTGAGATCTTTTAATGTCTGCACCAAGATGTTGCACATCTTCTATAGGTCTGTTGTTGAAAGTGCAATCAGCTTTGCAGCCATCTGCTGGGGCAGCAGCATCAGAACCAGAGACCTGAAGAAAATCAACAAACTGATCAGGAAAGCTGGATCTGTGCTGGGAGTAACTCTGGAGCCGCTGGAACTGATTGTACAAAAAAGAATGCTGCACAAGCTGATGAAGATGATGAAGGACTCTTCACACCCTCTCCACGACACAGTGATCAAACAACAGAGTGTGTTTCAGTGAGAGGCTTCTTCAGGTCCGTTGCAAGACGGAAAGATACAGAAGATCATTTCCTGCAGCAGCCATCAGCCTCCACAACAAGACTTAACACCTGTTATTATATTATTATTATTATTTCTGTCTGTTTTTTATAAAAAAAAAAAAAAAAAAGAGAGAGAGAGCCCTTACTACACATTGAATTTCCCTTTATGGGATAAATAAAGTATTTTTCATTTTTCATTTTCATTTATTGATAATATATAGCTGGTGTTGAAGACGTTGTCATTTTGTAGGTCAAGCCACAGCGCCAGTTCTTCATTCATTCCAGAGCAGTCGTGTGTTCACAAGTTGATAACATTAGTCTCAGAAATAAGACAAAAATCACCAGAGGACGACACCCAAACCACAGCAGCGGGCAAAACGAAAAGAGCAGGAGTGTGTGGAAGCACTCGATGTCCAACCTAAATCTCTCTATGTGATAAAATGGCAGCAACGGTGGAATCGACTAGTGCAAAGTGCTAAACTGGTTCAGAGACACAATCCGTAGGACTATATATAACCCTGACTTCAACAGTTATATTTTCATGGCAAACGTGCCTAAACTTTTGTGGAACTGAAGACCTACAAGTGTCTGGAGGTTTACGATCAGGTTGCGTGGCTGGGTGAAGGATGTGGGTACATTTAATCAGCTGAGCGTGTGGTGGCGGTATGCAACCAAACTGCTTCCACACCTCACCAATGTGGAAGCAGTTTGGTTTTGTTGTTGAATACACCGGCGAGGGAGTGAAAACAGTTAACTTCACAAACGCTGCTTGAGACATGTCCCGTACTCAAACGGAAACACAAGCCATATGGACAAGCAGCTCCAGCGTAATCATCCTGATATTACGCTTTCTGTCCACCCCGGAAAGGTAATGGCAGCAAATCAACAACTGTCAATAAAGAAGGCTTTTCAACAAACCTACTGTGCTGCCACCTTGGATAAATACAAGAACATAACCTAAGCAGTGGGAGCGTTTAGAAGCCATGTCAGAACCATTTTATGGATTGATTATGTATGTATATGTATTAATAATATGTTCATTTGAAATAGGCAAAGCAGGAGGTATTTCTCAATCTCTAAATTAATGTTTCCCCAATTTTTCATAGATAAATTGCACTTTTTCTTTTGTAACTGCTAATCTCTCTTTTTATACTACTACTTAGTGTGCACTAAAAGTCAAGAATAAAATGGACTTTAACTGTGTTTCTTGTTCACATTTTTGAGTGTTTTAATTTCTTTATTTGTATTTTATGCTATGATGTAATAGGAAACAAAGGCAAGTCTACAGTATTCTTTGAGTTTATTGAAGTGTTGTGCTTGGTAACTAACTGTTTACTTGAAGTATTACGTTATTCAGCACTGAAATTGTTTGTAACTTAATCTGAGAAGCAAAATAAATAAGTGGTGCAAACACGTGCTAAAGAGAAAACTAGTCAACTCTGGGTCAACAATGTGTAGTTGTTGTGTCGCCATGCTTTCAGCTCTTGGCTTCAGGCCGGTTGTCATGGAAACATGACGCTTTCTCAATACCACTACTGACCAATGACAGCACCGACCGTTGTCACATGACATGTGGTGTCACTTTGGGCTAGAGTGAAAACAACATCATGTGAACACGAACTGAACTGACCGAACATGGAAGCAGTGTAATTTGGTGCGCACCAACATGCGTGAAAACAACATTTTTCGAATCTGTCTCTGAAACAGTCTTTGAATCAAATATTTACTTACAGATAACCGGTGTCTAACAACATGTTAAAATGCTTTAGGATGCAGGAAATCACATTTCCTTCATTTCAAATGTTCTTAACTATATTTAATTTTCTTCTTAAGTCCCCGCTAGTGTGACCCTCGCACATTAGAAATGCCTCTGACACGTCTGAGGGAAGGAACCCAACTGATCTTTTGTTCGACTCGCTCGCTGTCCTGAGCAGGACGAGGCAACGACTCAGGAAGAACCATCCAGTGAAACAGGTTCATGACGGACAGTCATCTGCCTCACCTGGAACACCAGTGACCCGAGACGTTTCTTCATAAGACTAGACCTGAGAATCTACAGAAGTGTGTATTTCCTCCAACCGTTGTCAAGAACGTATAGCAAATACCAGGGACTTGTGTCACGGAGGATCTGGAAATTGAGAGGGAGGTATTTACATTTTCCCAACATGCATAATTAATTTGGAGAATTCACAGGCACGCGCAGTATAATCCCCCAACCCACAAACACACACACACAGACAGACTCTGAAAGGTAAATCCCTCATTTTCTTCCAGACATGTTAGAGGTCACACAGCCCTCAGTTAGTCTGCATTATCTCAGCTCAAACACTGATATTTTTTCCGGCTGTGGTTGGATGTGTCAAACGTTCATCGCAGAGACGATGCTGCCGGGTTTGGAGCTGTGTGCAGAGTTTTCAGGACTGAAACACTTTTCCTTGGAGAGAATACTAATTACTGCACCAGAGTTCTTTTCTGCTCGTCTCTGACTATTTCTTAAGGTTGAAACTTGTACTTTCAGTTGTGTTTGGGCATGTGCGCACGTGTGTGCGTGTGCATTGACGTTCCCCATCAAGGTTTCACTCTTTATTCATCTGGTATCTTTTCATTGAGGAGACATTGAAAACTGTTTAACAATCACCACAACTCAAAATTACCTGCTGCGTGCAGGAAGGGTCAAATCATGCTGACCCCTCTTCTGTTCGCCATGGTAACAGGGAGACTGTGACATATGTTTGGGTGCTTGTAGCCGACCAGTGTGCTGTACTGTGTATTACTATTTATTTTAAGGGGAAAAAACAATTTTCCACCTATTTTAATTTGCTGGAAAAATAAAAAAACCTACTCACATACAGACACACACGCACACACTAACACGCAAACATTTAAACAAGCGTATTTGCATAAAGAGCAGCAGTACATATTTCCATGAGTACGTTCAGTCAGAACAACAAAACACGTTTCATGAACAAATAAAAATGATTGCTCTTCTTTCTTTTCTTTCCTTGGTTTATGTGTTTATATGTGAGTGTGTGTGTGCGCGCATGTATGTGTGTGTGTGCTGGAATGTCTACAGAAGACATCTGCCACCAATGTGTTCATCCAGACAAGACACAGGTACAACACACAATTCATTGTGCTATAAATCCATCCACTTCTCATCTAATAATACGACTCTGCAATTTCAAACAGATTGCCTGCTGCAGAGAAACACAAGCTCTTTTTGTTTGAATTGTATGAACAACTTGATTAAGAAAACGTCTTTTTCAACTGGGACTAGAAAATAAGCAGTTCAGTCATTTTCTATTTGTATGTGTCTTGTCGATCAAGACTAATTACTGGAGCCTAAAGTTATTGGATATTTGAAGAGACGGTGATGGCGCCGTGCATCGCTGGTGAAAGCTGAGTTCCTGCATGTTTCACTGATGAGTCAGCTCTATGACAATCTGTCTCTTGGACTGACTGACGCCTGGTACCCCAAGTGGAAGGAGAGTGGAGAGTGGACTCTCACTGACAGATTAACTGACTGATATGCTAACGTTCGATGACACACAGCAGACTGGCAGGCGCCACATCAGAAGGTGGGCGGTCTGACCAGGTGGTTGGAATCGGGATGTTGACATGTGGGTAGATGGCAAATACATAGATGCACGCGCTGCTGAGAACAGCAGGTGAGAAAAAGAAGAGGAGGAGGAGGATATCGTCTGAAAAGTGTGTTCGGAGCTCTGGCAGCACTGGGAGACATACAGACATAATAACCACCAGGCTGTCAGTATGATACTGTAAACGGCAGCAGGTAAAAGTGGACTGTGTATGCGTGCTAGGCCACATGTTCAAAACTTAGTAATATCACAGTTCATTGTTAAAAATAGTAAGATGGAAGGGTATCGCTAGTAGATTTATATAAGACAGCATCAGTGTCACATGAATGTTGGTGTACAATTGGTAAAAATGCTTACTTTCTAACCATAACCATGCCAACCTAATCCTGCATATTAACCCTAACCCGAATTATGCAGTTTTCTGATCAACTCCAAAACCTTTTGTGGGAGTAACCCAAGAAAAGTGAAGGGTCAGTGCAAAAACGGCAAGGTGAGTTTCAAATTAGGAAGCTCTTACAGGAGAGTCAACTGAGAACAAGCATCGAGTACCCCTCCACCTCCTAACAGGCATTAAAACATGTGCTTTGACAAGTTTCAAAACCCTGCAGGCAGACGATATCTTTATATAGAAGTTTAACATCATGCTGTATGGAGAACATGGGTACAATGTGTAGGTCAACATCTAAGCCGTGTCTCTATGTACACAAATGGAAATTAGTGTGCAAACTGTACTTCATCCATCCATCCATCCAGCCATCCATCCATCCATCCATCCATCCATCACCTCCTATGCTGGGCCAGATAACCATCATCTTGAGCAAGATCTCCAGATCTCCATGTCACCAACCACCTCTTGTAGGTTTACCAGAAAAACTGTAACGTATTCTCAAGTCAACCGAGAAATGTAATCTCTCTAGGAAGCCCCAAGTCTGCCTCAAGGCGTCTTTCTGACAGCACATGTCCAAAACACCTCCAATGGAAGGCCGACAGCAGCCAGGTAGGCATATAGCCAGGTAGCCATGTAGGTATGTGCTATTTTCATTAAAAAACTGTGAATTGTTCCAGTTTTAAAAGAAGAAATGTAAAAGTGTAGCTTCTGTGAAACTGCAACATTTAGCAGCCATTGGTGGACTTGGTCGACTAGATCAACTTGCAGATGAGATGGTATGCAGACGTTTGAGGGTGTTTGAGTGTCCATGAACCCAGTTTTTAAGTCCTTTAGCGAGGAGACGTTTCCCTGAGAAGTTTCATCTGAAGAGCTTCTGCTTCACTGTTTTGGATGGCATGAGCTGCAGGGTGAGCCACCAAACTGGGATCAGCTAGTCTTGACTCACATTTTGACTGCCAGACCTTCACAGGTGAGCAGAGCCCCATCATCTTCACGTGTGTGAAAGTAGCTTCTTCAGTCTTTCTGTGATGTCAGTGGCAGCTCGTGCAAATCTCTTTAAGCTCACCTCAGCTGTACTGAGAGGTGAGAGAGGTGTTCATATAAGGAAGCTTGTAGAAAAAGTACCAGCCAAACAATCTTAATCTTGTTTTGGCATTCAAGGTAACATTTCGGGGGTATTTAGCTCACACTGGCACAGATCCTACTAAAATATCCATACCAGATATTATGTATAAAATGCTAATGACCCAACAGTATTCATTTGCACCCTGCAAGATACTATCTAACTGCCAATTTTGCCCTTTTGACAGGATCACCCCTACAATCCTCTATCTTTTGGACTGATTTCAATATTTTGTGTGTATATATATATATATATATATATTATATAGTATTAGAAAAATTAACCATTGTATTTCAGCTGTTTTTTTTATTCTGGTTTGGTCATTTTCATAAATGTGAGTTCCAGTGTCTGTAACCCAACACAGTAAACAGCAAAAAGTGATTATATTCATTGTAACAGTAAAGAAACAGAAAATACAGCACAGACCCACAGTTTTAAATTTCCTACACATTTATTTAACTTCAACTAGCGACGCTGGCTGCGAGTTTGTTGCCACTCTATTTCATTGTAAAAATGTAATGAAAACCATCCATCTCCTTAGCAGAATAGGCCTGAGTATGGTAAAAGCTGATGGGTGTTTATAAATTGAACGTCATTGAAGCAATCAAGAGTTTTCTCACATCCCTGAGACTGCCTCCATATGGTATTGGAGTGACTTTCACAATCCATACTATCTTTTTTTTGTAATAGCTTTCTGGGAGCAAAGCTGTGCTAATAATGAACTTTCCAGATGGCATAGTCATAAAAACAGTAGAAATAGCTTCCCGTTCACATATAAATATCAGGAACAAACAGAAGTTTAGATTTAATTTCACTCTAATGTTCAGAATTGTATGTGATTCAGCGATATGTTGAGTCAGTAGTAAAAATCTCCCGTTATCCACCATCCAGAGCTGGCTTCTTCAGACCACTGGCTGATGCTGGGCAAAGGAATTAAAATGTGCCACAACAGTGTTTCCCCCCAACATTTCAACATTGAGTAAGCTTCTCGAAATAAACATGTCATGTCTCTGGGGTAAACATTTTGGATTAGGAAATTATTCATGAAAGTGTGTGTTATAAAATGATCCCATCACATTAAAATGAATACAAACCATGCTCATGGCAGAGATTCTTATCGTACAGTTTTGCATTTGGCCATGGGACACTAGTAAAAAGGTATTAATAAAAAAAAAAAAAATGCTTGAACGCAGCAGAGAAGTCTAGACTTAATGAACAGTAAATTTGGTTGAGGGAAAGACAGTGTATAAGCCTCCTCATTGAGTAATTACGTTTGCTTTTCATTTCTCGCTCTTGCATGGACAATATTACTACTATTCCTGAGGAACTGTGCAGGATTTGTTGAGCCTGAATGAAAAGCTTTACAGAAAGGTCATAAACTAATGACTTTGTGGCACTTTATTATTTTTGCACATGAATAACAGTAACTTTGCTTGTTTCCATGGCAACAAGCATGCCATGGCAATTATGCATCTTTTTGTAGCTCCCTCAGACAATCGTCTTCAAGACCACTTCTTTTTACCTTGACATGAAGCAAAATAAATTACATTCAGCTTTGACTCATGGCAACAGCAGCAAAGCCTTTTTTTAACTATGGCAAGGTAGAAGAAATCTCAAGAATGTTTGAGTCACTGATGTCTTCTCTGTGCTACATCTTGGAGGAATTGATTAAGAAATAGATTAATCACAGGATAAGAGCTCAATGCAATTGGGTATGCAGATACAGCCTGCTGAAGTTCAAACTGAGTAACAGAATGAGCAAGAAAGGTGATTTAAGAGATACAATATGGCACATTGGTACCAGATGAGTAAGTATGAATATTTTAGGAGCTGCTGATCTTCTGGGATTTGCATACACATGCATCTTTAGGGTGTACAGACTATGATCAGAGAAAAAAAGAGTCTCCTCTGAGCAGCTGTGCTCTGGCTGAAAATTCCTCTCTGATGCCAGAGGTCAGAGAAGAATAGTAAGATTATCTGAATGCACAACTTGTACAACCTTGAAGCAAATGGGCTACAATACCAGAAGACCACACCGGTGCTGCTCTTGAGTGTTAAGAACAAGAAACTAAGGCCTATAATTTACACTAGCTCACCAAAATTTGATAAATAAAAGAAAAAGTCTCAGTTTCTAACTGCATCATTCAGGTGGTAGGGTAGGGACAACACAAATAAACAAACAAAAAAAGAAAAAATCAACAACAGCAACATGAAAGGTATGAATTCATCCTTCTTTATATCAACAGGCTGGTGGAGGTTGAGTAATGGGATTATTGTTTTGGCACATTTAGACCTCTTAGTAGTCACTAATCATCATTTAAATGCCAGAGCTACATCAGTATTGTTGCTGACTATGGCGTCTACTATTTCCAGCATGACACAAAGTGCAAGCAAAGCTTGGACATGAAAATGAGATCACTGCTCAAATGGCCTCCACTGTTTCCAGATCTCAAGCCAATAGAACATTAAAAGTGCAAAAAAAAAAAAACATTTTAAAAGTTCTTTGTCTTGATCAGAGTCAGAGTGGACACAGAGCTTAGGTCTGGAAGTGGAATAAACAGCTTTTCGCCATAAACCGGCCACGGCCAGCTGCTCCTTACATGATTTCCGACAGAGAAGTGAACAGAATTATCAGAAGACTAGATCTTGTGGAGAGCTTCAGAAGGACCTGTAATCTGCAGGTACAGTTTTTTTTCAAAGAAAACATAAGTAAAGCACTCAACCTCTATTGCCTGTGTCCATGCAAGATTCCATTTCTGATTGAAATGCATGTTGAACCTTGTTTAAAGTTTGCTGCACATTTACACAAGCAAGTGAAAATGTTGAGAATATATTCTCGTCAGAAGATACCATAACTGAACTCGTTGGATTACATAATACACATCATGTTTGGAGGACAAATGGCACTGAACATCACTGCAAAGACACCAACCAGCAGAGAAGTTGGAAGTAGAAAGATCATGGCATGTGGCTGTTTTCTTGCACACATTACTGGCAAACTTTAAATAGCTGAAGGAATGATGAATGGAAAAAATGCAGTGAGACATTCCTGATAAAATTCTGCTGCCATCTACCAGGATCATGAAGATGAAACGATGGTGGACATTTCAGCAACACAATGATCCCAAACACACAGCCAAGGAAACTCTCAGTTGGTTTCAGAGAAATAAAAGCTGCTAAGAACGGTCCAGCCAATCAACTGACTTGAATCCCACTGAAAATCTATGGGAAGAACTAAATATCAGAGTTCATAGAAGAGGCCCGGGGAGCCTTCATGATTTGAAGACTGTTTGTATAGAAGAATGATCCAAAGTCTCACCAGAGTAATGAATGCTGGGGCGCCGAAAAGGGGGGGTAAAGGATACGGATTACAGGGGCCCATGATTGAGGGGGGCCCAGAGAGGCCCCTAATGATGAAAGATGAAAAAAAAATATATATATATATATAAAATGAATAAATAGATAAAAATAAAAGTGTTAAGAACAATAAATGGATTAAAAGAGATATTAGCAAAATGCTCTTGTAAAAAGGTACGTTTTTAGGCTTCGTTTAAAAACATCAGTGGTCTGTGGGGCCCTTAGGTGGTCAGGGAGGGCGTTCCACAGCCTCGGAGCAGCGGAGGAAAAGCAAATAGCATCAACAAATTTCGCCGCTGTGTTGGGGGCCCTGTAAAGATTCTTTTCATGGGGCCCAAAATCCCTAGCGGCGCCCCTGAATGAATGAGACTAGTTTCTCCATACAGGAGTCACCTTAAAGCCCTCATTACCAACAGAAGCTTATGTATGGTGCATTAAATATATCTGGTGGACTCCTGGTGTGTGTAAATAAGCTCCAGTCTTCTACCTCCTCATTGCTAAATTGTTGGTTATCCTACATGGTTCAATGTTGGCTAAATTATAGTTTAAGTCAAGTTTCCTTTGCCACTAAAGTTCAAGTAATCTCACATTTGTTTTGTTCATCTTTCTTCAGAAAGCTCTGCTGTAACTGGAGCCACCACTGCCACGGAAAATTACAGAACCCACCAGAGATGTCTAGTCTGGATTATAGCGCCGGTATAGTGCTGGTCCTTGCTTTTCTCATTCTTGAACGGACTCAGTCCCTTGTTAAAAGAGACTGCTATTGTAAATAAACCAATTACCTTCCCCTGCTCCTTTCTGGGTCTGGCCTGAAATCAACTCAAACCCTAACAGCATGTGTTCTTTCCAGTATGTAGGCGTGTAATGTACATTGTGCAGAGTGGCTACAAGGAAAGAAGCCTGTATATACTCAGCTACTAAGAAATGAAACTGTCTGACAAGTTTTCAGAAACTCCTTGGATCTGGATGACTTTTTTTAAACAACGTCTTAGGTTTGCAAAGGTTAAGCAGACTGTAAAACAGCATACTTATTTTCCTGAGACTATCCTCTCCCAACTTCAGTCTTGTTTCTCTTTCGAAATGAAATCAGCCACAAAGCTTCCCAGGGACAACCTCATTAGACAAGAGTAGCAGACAAGCTGACTTCCATCTGTCTCCCCGTCTACTAGTTTAATGAGCTTTTCTTCTGTTATTCACCAGTAGCGGGGGATGGCCGTATCTTTCATTTTATGCTACATCATCCCCAGGAGGTCAATCTTCTAACAGTACATATTATTCTAAAAAAGAAAGTGGAAAGCAGAACATGTTTGTGCCTGGTCTATCAGTGTGCACGGCACAAGAATGACATCTTTCATTAAGGACAGGCCCTTTTTCTTTCAGAGTCTGTTCCACTTGCCAGCTGTGTGTCAATGGGAGTCGATACGGAGAAAGCTAACAGTATCACATTACTCCTGTTTTTACATCTACTCAGTGCATATATCTTTCAAGTGGTAAATGGAGGTTTTATCTCCCCTTGGACCAATTAATTCAACTTTTTGGCCACCTATTTGAACGGGTAAGGACTCAGAGATTTAAAGAATGCCAGCACTCTCACACTACATTACCCATGTCACTTGCTGAAACAGAGGAAGGCCAAAAGATTGAAACTCCACAGTGCTTTGCAGCTGATAATGAAGCAAAGGGCAATGGCATACCCGCATGCCAGGCTTTAGAGCATGCTGCGTTTCAGCCTGTGGACAAACACTGACCTAATCTTTATTTGTAGAGTGCAAATTAAATGCACATTAATTTACAAAGTAGTTGGTGCTGAAAAGAGTGCAGCCATGGTACTGATTAAGCTGCAGGAGCCGTTTTTTTGGGTGCTGTTCATCAGACAGAGAGGTGGCTCTGTATATCCATTAAGAAGTGGCACATTGTTATGTGCTGAGAAATTAGGAATAAAGCACCCAATGCACATTGTTGCTTGGTGAAATGTAAATAGAGACTGGCAATGCTGACTCTGAAACAGAAAAAAAGTAGAGTCTGAAATGAGATACGCCTTTATCATGGTCATTTGTACTCTGATGCACTTTTGCCCAGTTCAAATTCTCATCAGTTTTCATCAGCTATGATTAAAATAATAATAAGTAGTGGTCTTCCTAAGGCCACAAGTGTCTTTAAGATCCTAAACCCTGGTTTCCATGGATGAATGAAGTCAGTGAAACTGTCCCTGCATTTATGCATGTGAGCCACAGGGTATTCACCAGACTGTTCAAAGCGCACACATACTAATGGTGCATGGCGAGGTGTCTCATTGGATGAACAGAGGGGAACCCTTTACTTTCTTTTCTATAATTCGATCTCTATTTGATAACACCTCCACCATTCTCCTTTCCTTCCTCTTCCTCTAATACATAAATCATGGAATAGTTGCAACCAGAGGGATGCTGATATAAAATTCATGGCTATTGGTTCAGCGTGAATAGCTGGATGGTCGTCCCTTCCTGTCGCTACACACGATGTGAATATTTTCTCTCCATTAGAGAGGTGTCCTGCTTCATAATGCATGTTTGCAAGCTGAGGAATGGCTGAGGGCTGCAAAGGAAGCAAAGGCTGATTCAGTTCATGATTTGTTTCATGTCTTTGCAGGGTCAGAGAGTTTTTTAAAGGGGATGTATTATGAATGAGTTGCTTTTGCTCTTTTCTGTGCTTTAATATATCCAAAAACTCAGTAAAAACAAAGTCTTGCCATTTTGATTGTCTGGGCTTTAAAATATGTTATTCTGTCAGCCGTTCAGATTAACCAGGGATTGCAATGTCAGGGACCCAGTTTAGTGTTGAATTCTCAAGCCTCCACATCTTTATCTCCGCCCAACTTTGATTTAAAATCATTGTGCATTTGCTGTACCTCAGAAATGGAAAGTCTTAACTGTTTAATACCTGCTTTTATGATATTACATTAACAAGAAATTGCCATCAGCTTCCTTCCATCTGGAAGTCCCCATCTGAAATGAATGTACCATTAGTAGAAACATTTTTACACAACAAAACATTGGTAAAAAGTAGCCTATATAAGCAAAGGTTCCCAACAAGCCTGAAGTAATAAAACACACAAGAATGGACCGACAATGAAAGCCCAAGTTAGTTGAGGAATATTTGATGGAAGCATTATAACACGACTTTTGACTGGTGGTTCACCTGCTAGCTGGATGTTATGTTACTTCAGCTTTCCTATCTACATTTGGGTGTTTTTCCAACCCGAGCCAGTGTTTGTGAGTTTGTGCCCAATAGATGGATCAGTATAAATTATCCATAATTGAAACTACATTCAACAGAAATGCAAGTATTTAAGAACAAAACTGACAGTGATGTTCTCTTTTTTTTTTTTTTTTGGTTTTTTTTTTTTTGTGACAGTGATAGTGTCAGCTCAGTTTGATTTGTGCAGGTGTGGTATCGCAGGCTGTACGTTCATATGGTGTGTAATTCCAAGTCTATTGAGCATAATTTGTTTCTGAATTTACAGTGTGTCACAGACAAGATGTTTGAAGACATCTCCTTTTTTTTACATATCCCACTTGACAAACTATGTTTGCAGAGGCGCATGCATGTAAATTTACTCTTAGCCAGGTGAATTGGTTAAGTGCTTTTCCCAGGCCCAGGCAGAGTTAAGAAACACTCTTTTCTTTCAGAATTACATTTATATATATAGATCTTTTTGGAGTTATCCTTATCTTATCATATCTACCACTTGTTCTATATTTAAAAATCACCTTTATTTATCTTCAAATCAGCTTTGTAACATACTTTCTGCTGTAGGAACATGACAAAACATTTGGGATGACATGTTTCAACTGTTTGAAGAGTTTTCCTCCACCATTATGTGAAGACAAAGGAACATAAAGGCCCAGCACCATTAATGTCAAAAATAATTGCCCACACTATCTTTCATGTCGCCTCATCAGTCAAGGAGCTGGAAATAATTAATTCCATCTGTCTGCTATCCAAAGTGGTTTACATATTTAATACGCAGTCTTCGGGAGTTGAGCCGAGACCCAGGAGAGAGTCAGACTCAACAAGCTTCAGCTCCACATGGTTGCATTTAATTATGGGGGTGCTGTAGAGGGTGCAGGGCAGTGCTTATGTTAACTGATTTCCCTTTTTAATCAGTGCTAATCTCCAGTCATTTTTGCAGCACAATGGCAACTCATTCATGAAGTCCAATTAATAAGTGAGGAATCCAGTGTTGGCTGGCTCAGCATGGCATCATATGATGTTGGAGCCCCATCTCTTCCTCTCTCTCTCATCCCAATAATTTTATTGACACCCCTGGAGGGAGGGAAGACATGGTGACAGAGTGACTGTGTGTGCATGGCAGTGACATAATGATAGGACTTCATTGCGTTCAGTCTTACAGGCTATTACACAGTGCCTGTAAGACTGTATAATAATTAGGGCTGGGCAAGTTAACGCGTTATTAATAACGTTAACGCATTAATTTATTAACGCCGTCATTTATTTTATCACGCGTTAACGCATGTTGCTCACATGCTTTTGTTTTGAAAAGTCTGTTACTGGCTGCTGCGGAACCGGAAGAGAATTGGCAGGCAAAACTAAAACAGACATGGAGAACGGTAAAAATCTGTGAACTTTACAGTTCGGGTAGCAACTCAGGTAGCAATATTAACAATTCTGTCTGAAAAAAAATCTTTCAAACCCCTTTGTTCAAGAAGATCGCGTCATTCCTCCATGTTACATCAGATCTGCTCCATGTGTTCACTGTCCTGCTGTTCTCTAGCTGGTTACTTCAGTGCGGCTCCATCTAGTGGCACAGATGTGTAATAACAACAGAAAGTCTATTCCTTGATTATAAAACAAAGCCATTTCTGGGTCACGTAAACCAGACAATAAAATATTAAAAACAAATTCAGTCTCGTGGCCTGTTTGCTAAAATTGAAATATAAATAAACAGGCATTTTGTTTTGTTTTTTTGTGTTACTGACAAGTACTGAAGTTAAAAGTGTTTGAACAACAAATGTTATGACACTCTAGTTCATATGGCAGTAGAAAATTTAAATAAAAGTGACCTTTACACTACTTTTGAATTCATTATTTGAATTTCCGTATACCATGGGATTGATCGTGATTAATCAGGGAAATCATGTGATCAATCGCGATTAAAAATGTATTCGTCATGCCTTCCAATAGCTGCCTGAGAGAAAAGCTAATGGGAAACTGGTGTTAATATGGCAACTGCACTTTGAAATGGATGTTGGACAGAATTTATACCTTTGAAAGGGAAAACCATAAACAATGACGAATAAAAAGAACTGCAAATCCTTGAAATTAAACAGTTTCCTGAATAATTTGGCACAGAAAGACACGTGATGTCTTATCTAAATCAAAATAAACAAATGCAATATGCAAACAAACAATCACCACTTCTTGTGCCTTTATTTAACACATTCATTACATTATCACAGCAGCTGGAGGAAAAAGTATGCACACCCTTTGAGTTCAAAGCTCTTCAAATCACCCTTGGCAGCAATCACTTCAAGCAAGTGCTCTTAGTGGCTCTGGATCAGACCTGCACAGCATTCAGAGGGAAATTTTAATCATTCCACTTTAGAAAGCTGCTTCACCTTTGATACATTTGTAGGTGTCGGGTGCTTTGGCTGTATTGAGGTCATTAGCACTGACTGGACCAGTCCAAAAGGTGGATTTTCCTCATCCGCAGCCATTCATTTGGTGAATTTACTTTGATGCTTAAGCTCATTGTCCTGCTGCATTACTCACCTTCTGGTAAGCTTCAGCTGGCAGATAATCACAGTTACTGTCTTGGTACTTGTATTCTAGTATTGTGTTGTCATTTACCAAGGTGCTCTTTGGCAGAATTCAGGTGCTCAGCAATGCTTTTCTCTGTGATCTT